>CAXHSH010000678.1:0-63734 GCA_964019135.1 Arenicola marina
AGCCTGATGGTGAGTGGTAGCGTGCAAGTTAGTTATTGCGGCGGAGGTGCAGTACAAACTCGCCTAAGCCGGCCGAGTCGGTCTAGCAAGCCAAAAGTCTGGTGGTGGCGCGGTGAGTACACGTGAGTTAGAAACAGCGGCGGAAGTGCAGTACAAACTCTCTAGAGCCGTCAGGCAAAGGGGAGGGCGTATCTGCGAGCGAGCTGAGGCTGTATTGGTCAATGGAACTACTGCATTAAACCACCCGAAGTCGGTCTAGTAGGCGAAAACCGGCGAAAGACTGGTGGATGAATGACAACGGAGGTGACTGAAAATAAGTAAGGAGCCACCAACGCCATTCTCAAGCCGGGCTAGTAACCAGAGATTGCCCCTCCCCTTGTGGGCTCACAAATATAAAATGGGGCAGCCCGAGGCAGCGGGGTTAAACATTCTCGAGGCCAGCTGGGCTAGCACCCCGGCCAGTCTCGTTAAGATTTCTTCGCTACTACAAAACGAATACGAGGACGCGAGACCATAGTGGTAAACCCTGCCACGGTCAAAGCGGGAAATCTGCACGCTGGGATACTCCCCTATCCCATTGTCTGCGAAGACATGTCGCCACACACGTGCGAGCACTGACAGGCGGCCCTTCTCGATCCCAAGGGCGCCAAGGAACACCTTAGAACTCACGGGATCACCGACCTTATGTTCACTTGCAGAAAGTGCACAGTAACATGGGTGTCACTGGCATCCGTCGCCCGACATTACATCAAATGCGATGGACGAAGTACACAAGAAGACCTACCCGACGCAACCGTTGCTTGCCCCCAGTGCGAGCGCCGTTTCAAAACGGCCAGCGGGCGAAGCCAGCACATGAGGACAACCCACCCGTTGGAGTACAACGAACGTCTCCCCGTTCCGAGTGGCATGAGCCTAAGTGACGAGCTGCTGGACCTAGCACGCCTCGAGAGAGCATGCACAGACCGTAAGATCAACGTCGCCCTGCAAAAACAGATGCTACACCGCACAACGCAGGCCATTGCATCCATCCGAAAAAGGGACAGGTACCGAGCTGCCAAGGACGAGGTTGAGAGAGAACGCAGGGGGGACCAATATCCCATCCCCCAAGACGAACCCGAGGACGAGGATCAAGGACCCGTCCAGGACGAAATAGACTCCCTAAAGGACACACTGCTGCAAAGCCCAATCGGTGTGCCAACAGCCGAGTACATACACAAGGCCCTCACTACAGCTGACCCATCCGTTGGTTTCGTAGAGCTGTTCGAGACACCGACACCTGCCCCGGCTCCGGCCGCTGAGTCCCAGGAGCCCGCTCGACGTAGGACTCGGCCCAGACCTAGACCCGACCAGCCCACCAATCGGGCACAGCGGCAGAGACAACAGTTTAAATCGTACCAAAAACTATACGAAACCAACAGATCACACCTGGCCAAAGTGATCCTTGACGAGAAGCCGATCGACCCGATCCATCCAAACATCGACGAGGTCGACACCACATTCAGAGGGAGGTTCGAGATGCCCCGAAACGATGATAGCGAGCCTATCACCCGATCGCCACCTGCTCCGAGGATGGCGTACCGAACCAACTCCGACGAAGTGGAAGAGCAAAGGTCACTCATGAAGACAAAAAACGCGCCGGGCCCAGATAAAGGACTCACAATGAGAATCTCAAAACGCTCAACACCAACGACTTGGCGGCCATATTTAAGGCTTTGCCTCAGGAGAATTCCGGAGACACTAGAAGAAGCAAGAACCACCCTGCTCCCCAAGGTTTTCGAGGGGCTAGAAAACCCAAACAACTGGAGGCCAATCACGATTGCCTCCCTACTCATGCGCCTATATTGCAAGATCCTCGCCAGTCGTCTCCAGAAGTCCGTCCCAATAAAACAAAGCCAGAAAGCGTTCCAGCCTATGGACGGGTGCGGTGAAAACATCACCATCCTGTCGGCCCTCATAGCCGACGCCCGCAAACGACGAAAAGAACTGAATATCGTCTGGATAGACCTTGCGAAGGCGTTTGACACGGTGCCACACGCGTCAATCACCCGTGCACTCAAACGCAAAGGCGTCCACGACTACTTCATCCAGATAATCAGTGATATGTATACGGGATCCTGGACCAGAGTGTCGGTGGGAAAAGAGAAGACGGACAGGATGGAAATGACAACAGGCGTCAAGCAAGGTTGCCCGCTGTCACCAGCCCTCTTCAACCTTGTAATTGATGAAGTGGCCGCCAGAATCCACCGTCACGGATACAACCTCCAGGGACAGCCCGTCTCAATGCTCGCCTTCGCTAGCGAGACCGAGTATGGGATGAGGCAGAACCTGGACATCGTTGGAAATTTCTTCACCGCACGAAGCATGAGGGCCAACGCCAACAAGTGCCAGTCGCTTCGAATCGTGCCGTCACCAGGAACCAAGACAACGAGGGTAATGATGAACGACACGTATGAGATCCACGGCCAGGAAATCCCAGCCGTTAACATCACGGACGCCGTTAAATACCTGGGCATTCGATTCACTGCCAGGGGCCGACCAACAGCTGACCTGTCCATGCTGAGAGGATGGCTCACCAACATCGCGAAAGCACCTCTGAAGCCCAAACAGAAAATCGATATACTGAAAACATACACCCTGCCCAGACTCATATACCGGCTGCGACTCTGCTACACCAACTCACAGCAGCTCCGAAAGTTCGACACACTAGTAAGAGCTGCTGTGAAGGGAATTCTTCACCTCCCACCAGCCACACCAACCAGCTGGCTCTACCGGCCAGTGACAATGTCAGGACTAGGCCTGACCGAGTTCGGTCGGCTGATACCGGCCCTCAAAGTCCGCCTGGTCACCAAAATGCTGAAATCTGACGACCCCATCACACGCGCGGCGGCCGAAACACCAACGTGGCAACGCGACCTGCGATGGGCCCAGAAGGTTTCTGGCATGGAGGCCAGCTCAACGGCAGCCGAGGTGGAGCAAGCCATGACACAGAGGGCCATCAACAGAACCAACGAGTACAAACGATCAACCTGGGGCAGGGTCCAGGAGGGGCTTGTGGACCCCGAATGGCTCCTCCCAGAAACCCGGACCGGCGGGCACGAGTATATCGTTAGCGCACACCTGGCCTCAGGCACGCTACCAGTACGATCGTACTCGCTCGCCGGCCGGGAGGGGAACAAGACCTGCCGCCGGTGTCACAAAGAGCCTGAGACCCTATCCCACGTCCTCCAGAGTTGCCCGGTCGTCAAAGGCGCAATCACCCGGCGACATATTCAAGTTCTGGACCACGTAATCAAGGGCCTGAAGGTTCAAGACCATCAGGTAACGCGGGAACCCTGGCTGACTGGCGATGATGGTCTACGCTACCATCCAGACATCATCGCAGTCAGAGCAGGAACAACCTACATCATTGACATAACAATCCCGTTTGACAGGACCGGGGCGAATATCGAAGCCCAGGCCAAACGCAAGGTCGACAAGTACCAGTGTATTCAAGGTGCGGCAAAGAACCTGACAGGGACGAGAAGGGCTAAAGTCCTGGGACTAGCTGTAGGGTCGCGGGGCACATGGCATAAAAGCCAGGATAAAGTCTGTCAAGAACTGGGACTAAGCAAAAACCTGAAAAAAGAGCTAACCCGGGTAGCAAGGCAGGGTTCAATACGTGTTTTGGAATGGACGGAAGGGCACCACCAGGAGTGGAGCCTGCGGCTTAATTTGACTCAACACGGCTAAACTTACCTGGCCCGGACACCGTAAGGATTGACAGATTGATAGCTCTTTCTTGATTCGGTGGGTGGTGGTGCATGGCCGTTCTTAGTTGGTGGATGTGATTTGTCTGGTTAATTCCGATAACGAACGAGACTCTAAAGAACTTTCGGCGTCCATTCGGGCCTGGGACCAGAAATACTACACACGCAAGGCCATAAACTTCAAGCAAATGGCTGAAAGCACAGGCATGGGATACAATTTTCTTCGCAAATATGCAAAGCACGACTTCAGCGCCGTCTCTACTGCAGAGAAAGCCTCGAGGCGACGCCATGGACCAAGGGATCCTTTCCAGTGTGAAAGAGCATTTCGCAACATCATCTTCCTGTGTTCCAGATATGAAAGCGGTCAATAAAAGGACGCTGCAGTCTGCAAGTCCTCAGTGAACCAGTCAGCAAAGTGTATGCCGCTTTCAAAGAAAAAAAAACTGACATCGAAATATCTTTGTCAAAGTTCCACAAATTAAGGCCTAAGAATGTGACAAGTACACACCATCAGAAACTGTATCAGAGTCGCTGCGAGCACTGTACCAACCGAAACTAAAGCTTGATGCTTTGAATAAGGTTTGTGACAAAACCAGTAACCTCGACTGCAAAATTCATGACAAGATGCAATTAATAGCCATTACTATGTGCCAGAAGGAAAATGGTTCAGAGTATCATCGTCTCAAATGTATCCAGAGAAACTGCCATTCTTGCGGCGTTCATTGCATTGACACTCATACAGAATCCCTTGTCCGTGCTGCTGGTCAAAAAATGGTTACTTGGCAATTTTGGACCACTAAAGAGTTTCGCAAGGATGACAAAAAAACTACCAAGCAGAGAGTTCTTGATACGAAGGAAGCAACATTGACGGAGCTTATTCAAGAAATAAAATACGACGCCACCGATCTAGCTTAGCACCTGCTTGTTGCCTACTGGCAAAAGAATGCATTTGATACACTGTCTAAGCATGTTCCTGGGGATTCAGTGGTACTCCATATGGATTTCTCTGAAAACTATCCCACTTTCTACCAGCATAAGATCAGCTCGGCACATTGGATGAAGAACCAGATCACGGTGCACCCGATTGTAGTTTTCTACAAATGTTCAGTTTGTGAAGGCAGTGCCCGCCCAGTGATGGATGTTCTTATTTTCCTTTCTGATGACAATCAGCATGATCACCATGCTGTCCAACAGTTTGTCTCCAAGGCGATACAGTTCCTCAAGGAAGAAAGAAATCTGTCCTTCGCCAATGTCTACGAGTTCACTGATGGCTGTTCAGCACAGGATTAATCTCGTGGGCCTCTGGTCGATATCAGCTTTTGTTACGAAGATTTTGGAATTAAACGAGAAAGAAACTTCTTCGGTTCGTGCCATGGCAAGGGTCCTTGTGATTCTGCTGGAGGAGTGGTTAAGACTGCCGCTCGGATGGCAGTCATTCGTGGTCAGGCAATAATCAACAACGCGCAGGGGATGCATACACACCTAAATGCTCACCTGTCCCGTCCCTGCAAAATCAATGGCGTATGTAACCGTAGCAGGCGAGAGTTCTTCCTCATTGAGAACATCGAACGAGATCGTCCAGAACGAATGATCAAAACGACCTTGAAGGGAACACGCAAGATTCACGCAATCCGTGCTATGTCTCCTGGCATCGTCAGCACCAGGGATCTCTCCTGCACATGTGTCCGTTGCCTGGCGGATGCCGCCGATAGTTGTCTCAACGCACAGTATGTTTCCCCCTGGTGCCTCAAGCGTTTGAACCTTGTTGTACCCCACGACTCTGCGAACCCTGTTCTCCCTGTTGCGGCTGCCGACCCTGTTGTTACTGCCGACCCTGTTGCTGCTGCCGACCCTGTTGTCGCTGCCGATCCTGTTGCGGCTGCCGACCCTGTAGCTGCTGCCGACCCTGTTGCGGCTGCCGACCCTGTTCCTGCAGCCGACCCTGTTGTGCCGTTTCGTACGGACCCCGACGTTGAACTGATCTCCGATGTGCCGATAACTGTTGAGTGGTTGCTGCCCACAGCAGAGGTTCGTTGATATTCTCTTTCTAGCACTACATAATGACATTCATTAATATCGACACATCGCATTATAATAGTTCCGCATATTAGATATTGTCATATATCTGATACCAGTCAGATGGGTAACATTACATGTGACTGATCACTGTGCAACGAAACTACTTAGGCAAAACATCTTGCCATTGTAGGAATTACCATGCGTACAAGCTGCTGCGGCCACTACCGAGGTGTTGGACCTACAATCACCACAGGATCGGTAAGCTACATAATTCCTTCCTTCCGCTATTCATAAACGCGGTTCGTATCTCGGAATAAATTGCCATTTCAGTCCAAGGGATGGGCTACTGGCTCAGGAAACTTGCCAAAGTTATATCTCATGTATCATATAAACCAGACCTGATGTTGAAGCCCATTTCTTAAATACGATAAAAGACGAAGTTACTGGATAGTTCTTTTTTTCCCTCAACAAGATATACTCCGGGAACATACTTGCTCGTTAGACATGGTTCCGAAGTATATGCAGCGGTAGTAAGTCGATATTTACTCGGTTCTCCATTTCATTACTATACAACATATTTTCAGTATGCTGGTAAATATTAACTGTTTTTACGACTGGGTTTCATTGTTGTTGTTTGCATACATTATTTTGTCTTCATACTTATACTGTTGTTTTTACTAACACATATTGATTGTTATATACATGAAAGTAAGTATTACTTTCCATCATATTGAATAAGAGGCTTATGGGGCTTGCATTTATGCCTTAGGTTCGATGTCTAACTGTGACTATGTCACCCGCAATAGCATTCTGTGCTATCCTATTTCTTTTCGAATTATGACTATGGCCTAATAACGGATTTTTTTAATGCAAAACACCTGCTATCTACCAGTTGCCAATTCTGTCGCAAGGGTACTTTGCATGGTGTAGGCGATTAAACAAGATTGGCGTGCAATACCCAAAGCTTAAGATCGGGTATAAACATAGTCGTACTTATTTTACAGGTCCAGGATAACCAGGAAAACTCAACATGGGTGACCTACCTGCGTTGCCCCTTCCAATCAAAACCAAACATCTGGTCATTGGAAGATACAGATGAAAGGAAATACATTGTGGATTGTTGCGACATAATCAAAGTCCTGAATGAACCCCAGCTTGTGCAAATGAGGGGGGGAGTTTATCTAAGTTCTCAGACTTTTCAATAAAATGTGAAATTTTACCCACTTTCGTAGCCCATAATTAATGTTAAGGATACTTGAGGTTCATGGTCTTAGAAACATTTCAAAACCCACATTCAATAATAAGGGATTAGTTATGGAAGTTCATGATGCTTTCTATGAACAATAACATTGGTGACATGAATAAAGTGTTTTTACTTCCTTATGTCACGTCCGTCACTGATTACTGTCCTGTGTAATGTCCATCACATTTTCACGAAAACAGACCTATCTCAATAGAATATTGCGTGAATTTATTTATTTTGGGGATAAATAGACGCTTTATAACACTCTTGAAGACTCAAATATGTATAATATATATAATGTTGAGATGGATGTCCTGAGGATTTGCTAAAATGTCTAGCTCTTGCATAAATAAGGCATAAATGTAACATATTTCTGTCCCGATAACGTCCGTCACGCAACCAACTGGAAGCTGTTGCTATGGCAACAGTATCCGCCACACTATCTGCAGACTTTATAATGTGAAAGATACTTAGTTTGCCCATAAACTGGTAGTAAGATAATAAAACAATTTAATTTTTTTTTTAGCCTTATTGTCACCCCATATTACTGCATTACCAGAGGCTGGCTCATATGCTATGAAACCAAAGCTTAAGGAGGTATTGACCAAGTTGACTGAACAAGGAGTCATAGCGGATGTGGACAGACCAACTGATTGGGTCAGCAACCTCGTAATCACTCCCAAAAAGAATGGATCACTACGGATCTGCCTGGATCCCAAGCCACTAAATGAAGTAATTAAACGAGAACATCACATCCCCACACCAGCAGAGATTCAGGCACAGTTGAGTGGAAAACAATTGTTTACAGTGATTGACATGAAAGATGCATATTGGCATGTCAAACACGATGACGAGTCATCATATCTGTGTACATTTAATACCCCATGGGGTCGGAAGAGATTTCTTCGAATGCCATTTGGGATAAATTCAGCAAGTGAAATCATGCAAAAGAGAAACGAGGAGACTTTCGGTGACATCAATTGCGCACACATAATAGCTGATGATATAATCATTGCAGCAGTCAACGAAGCAGAACATGACTCCATTCTGATCAATGTCTTAGAGCCAGCGCGTGACAGAGGAGTTAAGTTCAACAAAGACAAAATGCAACTGAAGGTCAGTGAGGTTGGCTATATGGGAAACATCATTACAGCTAATTGACTGAAGCCGGATGAGAAGAAGATTGAAGCTATTGTTAATATGCCAGTGCCAACAAATGTAACATTACTGCAGCGTCTTCTGGGTATAGTTAAATACCTAGCCCACTATATTCCAAATGAATCTGATGTGACAGCACCTCTGAGAAACTTACTGAAGAAAGATGCTGATTGGATATGGCAGCATGAGCACACAAAAGCACTGGATGAGTTGAAGAGAAGCCTGACAAGCAAACCTGTTTTAGCTTTCTATGACGTCACTAAGCCAGTCGTGATACAAGCAGACGCATCGCAAACAGGATTATGAGCTTGTCTGTTGCAAGGAAATAGACCTGTGGCATATGCATCAAGGGCATTGACCAGCGCTGACTACGCTGTAACTACGCTCAGATTGAGACGGAGATGCTGGCTATTTGGTTCGCATGTACAAAGTTTCACCATTACATTTACTACAAGCTAAATGTACAAGTGTTCACAGATCACCAGCCGCTTGAGATTATAATGAAAAAGCCTTTGAGCAAAGCTCCACCACGGCTGCAGAGACTCGTGCTCAAGATTCAGCCATGTGACTTGTGTGTACAGTATTTAGCGGGAAAATACATGTACATGGCTGATACATTATCCCGAGCGTATCTGCCAGGAATACCTGACCACGAACTAGAAGAGGAGCTTTCTGTTGTTGTTCACACTCTGATGACCAATGCGCCAGTGAGTGCGGCAAAGATGGATGAAATAAAGGAAGCCACTGAGCAAGACACAACATTGCAGAAGGTAAAGAAATGTGTTGCGCAAGGATGGCCCAAATCCAAGAAAGGACTCAGCGGACGTGCAAAGCTATCGGCACATAAGAGATGAGCTCCATGTTGTAGATGGCATCATATTGGCCAATGACCGAATAGTGACACCACATGACTTGAGGCCATATATGTTAAACCTCATTCATGAGAGCCACCTTGGGACGGAAAAGTGCAAGGCCAGAGCAAGAACAATATTATATTGGCCAGGCATGTCCAAAGAGATTGAAGAAATCGTGTCAAACTGTAGTGTTTGCCTGACTTATCAACGCAGCAATGAGAGAGATTTTCCATGACATCCCAGAAGAGAGATTTATGAAAGTTGGGATGGATATCTTGACACACCAAGGACAGGATTATCTGCTAGTGGTAGATTACTACTCAAAATATCCTGAGCTAGCCCTGGTGTCTGATAAGACAGCCAGAACCATCGTCGCACACTCCAAAAGTATCTTTGCGAGGCATGGCATACCGGAAGAGATTATCAGCGATAATATGCCATTTGCAAGCAAAGAATTCAGGGATTTCACAAAAGATTGGGGAATCCAGCTGACCACATCAAGCCCTGAATATGCTCAAAGCAACGGCCAAGCTGAGAGATTTGTACAGACAATCAAGAATCTTCTCCGAAAGGCTGAGGCTGACGGTAGAGATCCATACATTGCTTTACTGGAATTTCGAAACACCCCTGTTTCAGGATTGAAATATGCGCTTTCACAAATGCTGATGAGCAGGTTGTTAAGAACCAAATTATCAGCCCAAATAGACCTGCTGCAACCGAGAATTGTGCAAGCACAGCCCAAAGAAAGGCAAGAAAGACAACGTCGATATTACAACAGAGGAACAAAACCATTTCCTGAACTGAGAAGAGGAGATGTAGTTCGTTTACAAAGAAGAGGAAAGTGGGAACCAGCGATAAGACGAAACAGACGGTTTCTCAGAAAGACACAAGAGAGGCCGCCACTGTTTATCGCGCCGGACAGTTTCAGTGGACATTCTCCATCGGTGTGGCCTTCGCATGAATCGGCAGCACATGTATCACCGCATGAAAATGCACCTAACCAGGTTAAGTCGCCGATTGCTGTCACCTCGTCGCCACAGTCGCCGCCTGCACCACAGTCGCCGCCTGCACAGCAGATGGCAGCTACACCAGAGCCACCGGGTCCAGAGGTTCCTGTTTACAAGACTAGAAGTGGGAGAAGTGTGAAACCTCCCAGCAGATACAGAGACTATGAACATTTATGATCTTATGATCAGGCATTTCCAGAAGTAATTCGATTTGTAGTTAATTGAATATCCTTGCTGAAAGCAGAAGCTGTTTAGATTGTTATGACGCCTGATCAGATTTTCCTTATATAATTTGGTTTCGCACTTCCAGACGTTTTGAAATAACTTTTGTTTTATAAAAGGAGAGATATGACAGATTTCTGTGTTTAGGCCAGGGCCGTTACAACGCCTGGTGATATTGATGTACGTGGATTACTAAAGAATAGATGACGGGTCTCTTCCTGTGAAATAGCAATGCACATGGTCGTCTTTTTGTATCAAACGAGAAACACACACAAAGTTACACTGTGAGTAGACATCACGCTGAGCTTCTGCTTCGTAGTTTCTGCTGCGTGGCAAACATCCAAAGCCTTTTCAATAGATTCATCTTGCAGATTTCGACTCCAAAACTGGTGGCTTTCAAAGAGAACGTTCTTTCGAGCTTCACAAAAAGTTTGAATTTAGCTAACGCAGTCTTATGATTGTCTTTGTCCTCGCCTTGACCTTACTCAAATGTCTTGTGTATTTATTGTGCTTGCGGGCCGGCTGTGTGAAGCAAAATAGCTGTCTTCTTCTCCTTCGTGTCCAGCTCACATGCTATGAAATACATTTCGAATGGTTGCTGCCAACGTCTCCAGTTGTTCGCAACATTGCCCCACACGAAATTAACTTCCTCATGAGGCTTCAGTAAATTTATTTCTGAATTCTCTCGTTTCACTTCTGACACCATGTAATTTTCATGTTTTAAATAACAACGCGACCATTGTGTTCGGTGTCCAGGCCCAAAGTGAGTCTGCGTTTATTCAATAACGTCAAGTCATAATTTAAACAGACGACGAGGCTATATCATAGTTTCCGGCATGGTGACAGACGACGAGGCTACATGATAGTTTCCAGTGTGGTGTCCCTTGGTAGGCGAAAAGAGTCGCCAGTGCCAGGCTCTACACACTATAACACAAACCACTGCCATAACCCCGCTGTGTAGGCGAGAAGAGTCGCCAGTAACAGGCTACACACACTATAGCACACACCACTACCAGAACCCCACTTGATAGGCAAAAAGAGTCGCCAGTGCCAGGCTCTACACACTATAGCCCAAACCCAATCCCATAACCCCACTTGGCAGGCGAGAACGGAAGCCAGTGCCAGGCTCTACACACTATAGCACACACCACTAAAATAACCCCACTTGGTAGGCAAAAAGAATCACCAGTGTCAGGCTCTACAAACTTAAGCACAACCCACTGCCAGAACCCCACTTGATAAGCCATAAGTCGCCAGTGCCAGGCTCTATACACTATAACACAAACCACTACCGTAACCCCAATTGGTATGCGATAACAGTCGCCCGTGCCAGGCTCGACACACTATAGAACAAACCATTACCCGAACCCCACTTGGTAGGCGATAACAGTCGCCAGTGCCAGGATCGACACACTAAAACAAAAATCACTACAACAGCCCCAATTTGGTAGGCGGTAACAGTGGCCAGTGCCAGGCTATACACACTACGGCACCAACCATTACCAAAACCCCACGTGGTAGGCGATAACACCAGCCAGTACCAGGCTCTACTCATTAAGGCATAACCCACTGCCAGAACCCCACTGGTGGGCGATAACAGTCGCCAGTGCCAGGTTCTACACACTATAACTCAACCTCTACCATAACGCCACTGGGGAGGCGAGAAGGGTCGCCATTGACAGGCTGCACACACTATAGTTCAAACCACTGCCAGAAATTCCACAGTATTTTGAAAATTGAAAGATAAACCTTTTATTTTTCTGTCTATCCATGGCTTTTCGGGATACAGAGATGCCACACAAATTCTTATTGGTGACTTGTGTATCTGCATCTATAGCCTAACTATAGCATAAATTTCCCCAATTGCTTGAGATGGCATTCTACTTGTATTCACCCCATTACATCAATTCGTATTATCAACTCGTACGAGTTGGTGGTCATGTTAACTAGTACAATAGCATTAAATCTGAACGCCGATAAATGCTGTATTCAGACCTGAACCGCTTTGCTGCCCATGCAATCGACAATCGTTGCCATGGCGACATTGCACAGAACAATGAAGCATGACGTCACGCCCGAAAGAATTGTAGTTATAGGTTTAAATGGCCCGCATACCTGCCTAATTGCCTAGTTGCACGTGCCATGATTCTTGGCAACGATATATGGCATCAAGGAGGCAAACAGGCCAACTATGTGTGGAAAGGCTTGCGATTTGCAGAGTCAGTCCCAACATGCTTTACTTTGATCGTTTCATGCGGAAATCAAACCAAAGAAGCAGACACAAGTCAACGCCTTAAATTTAGATTTAACTCGTAATAATACTAATAGCGCGAGTTTTGCACGGCCTCAGGCATTTTATTGGCCCTTCATCAAGCTGTAGCAGCCCTTCAATTTCTTTATCCGCCCTTAAGGGATCACCAACACACAACGTCTTCGGGGTTTGAGAGTTGAGGAGCATCCCCCTTCGCTGTGGATTACATTATAAAGGATAGATCACGCCATCAACTGTTACGGCAGTGTAATGTGCTACTACCCGACTTTCTTTAAAGGAATAAAGTCTGAGAAATCAAGTAAGATTGAAACTAAACCGTAGGCACACCACTATAATTTGCTTTGGGTGACGCGAGTCGCAAGGCTCTTTTCTGAGAACATTTCTTTAGGTAATAGAGCCTTTTATGTGACAAAATTCATCAAAAAAATAAACGCCAAATTAATTTACAGATGCGACGACAAAGACGGGATCCGCCCTGGATTCAGGAATCCTTTATTAATATCACAAAAGGTTTTGTGATTATTAAGTACATTTACACGCATCGTGCTTCATGTCACTCAAGTGACATATGTGAAATGTTTGGATTAACGATTATGTACCTGATGTGCGAATATAGTTTTGGCCTATTTTCAAATGGTGACTTTATATAAAGCAGATATACTTATCGCTTCTTTATTGTTCTCTTTATTTAACTGCAACTTATTTTCCTGATACAAAAACTAGGACGTGGAGTTGTGGCAAGAGAAGAGATAGAAAAAGGAACTTTCATCGAGGAATACAATGGGGAATTAATCGAGTCTGAAGAGTGTGATCAGAGGGAAACTACCGAAAGTTCCGGATTTAATTTTTTTTTAGTCACTAAGGAAAGTATTTCTGGGAAGTGTTTTTAGCTTGCTTCAATATGTATTGTTTAAATTTTATTATTTTATGCATATTCGAAATCATTTATCCATTATTACTGTGCGTCGTATATGCAAACAGGTGCACAGTGATAAAGTAAAGTTTTATGTAAAGAGATGAATTTTAAAACGTAGTGTTAACATGTTCTTGCTTAGTTTGGATTCGACAACTGAAAAGACAAACACGCCAAGACTTGGACGCTTGATCAAACACGGGGATCGAACGGACGTTAATGCGGTCGTCAAGATCTTGAATGTGGACTCAAAACCCCACATCTGTTTCTTTGCAAACTGGTAAGAAGCGATGTTTCTCCAGGATATATAGTCCCTTTTAGATATTTTTGATGAACTGTTTAAGTATGGCTTTCTTGGTTGAACAGCACAACACTGAGCAAAGGCAATTACTTTGTTTTCCCAGTTGAAGCCTTTGCGGTAGTTACATTGATATATTTCTAATTCGGTCCTTTATTATTGATCAATTTATTTGCGAAGACGTTTCATAGTAATTCAAAGTCACTGTTATATGAATTTGCAGTAACATTGAATCAGGAAAAGAAATGTTGTACGATTGATTACGGAATTAAATCCGATGCCATGCCGTGGAAAAAAAGTAAGATTAGAAAATAATCACGCATAGTTTTTCTTTTACTATTTCAATGCTCTTGTTAATAACTAGTTTTTGCGCCAAACATTGAATTATGCTAATGACTGGTTACTGTAAGTTACGTTGCAAAAAACAATATAGATGTATTAACTTGTGGAAAAGCGACAGACGTAACTTTTACTGCCACTATCACCAATTCGTTGATAGTGCTTATCGCCCTGACCAATATCATCGCAACCTAAGATACAAGTTCCGTAATCAAAATTTCAGTAAATGCATTTGGATCCGGTGGGCTTTTTCGCAAAGTGCGTTTTCGATTAGACACCAACCTCCTTTTCCTTTCACGCAGCGTACTAATGTAATTATGGCGTCCAAGCTGGTATGCTAAAGTGGGTAATTTTGAATATGCCTATTCAATAATAAGGCTATTTCGTCACAGATTGTTCTGAAGACCAAGATAACCCTGGCCTCGCAAGTACCCGCAACCAGATACCGAATAAACTGCCCGAAACAGGTTGGGATGTGTATAGGATGTTTTTGACAATAACATTTACCACTGAGAGAGCTGTTCATATCCGGCTCGCCCTAATGTAACAAGCTTGGTTTGTGAATGTTTCGTTATTACAGCAGCGGTGTTCATAGAGGCAAAACATATTTCTCTTGAACTCATGCATTCATTTTGCTAGTTGCCGCATAAGGCTGTTCAAATTTTCTAATTTAGGAACACGAATCTTTGTAAATAATTTTGAAGCATAGCTTTCTTAAGACCACTTTATCGATTATGACAGATTCAGAGTCCGATTATATCCCAGGAAGTGCCAGTGAGAGTGAAAGTGACAGTAATACGGAAGCTCAACTCGGTACTACAAAACTGAACTTCTCTCATTGCTTGAATAACAGGCTTTCGATCTAAGTTGGTTGGAACACACGTTTGCATAGAGTGGGTAATTTTAAATATCCCTATTCAATAATAAGGCTATTTCGTCACAGATTTTTCTGAAGACCAAGATAACCCAGCCGTGTCATGGGAGGATCCCATTAATTCCCAACTTTGATGTCAGTCTTTCATTTACTGCTGGTAATTGATGGCTTTAAATATACCGGTTCACACAATGAGTGATATCCTTCAAGTTATGTGCCTTTCTTTTCAAGGATAAAAGACGGATGTATTAGAAAACAACTAATGACTATATCATGAGAAGCTTGCTTTTAAGCTGCTTCCTTAATTAAATTTATTCAATCAATTTAAATTCTGCCCTCTATCTTCATAAATTGCCCTTCATAAATTCTGCCCTCTATCTTCATAAATTGCCCTTCATAAATTCTGCCCTCTATCTTCATAAATTGAAGGCACAACTCGATTTCGGCTGCTCGGAAAGAAAAAGCGAAAGCTGGGTAATTTAAGTCAATGTGTAGATACAATTTAAGCGCTAACGAGTTATAAGTATGCACGTTTAAAATTATATTGCGATCTTATTGTCATAGTAGATCCCACTTGATATATCCCAAACGGGTAAGTATCAGTATATTTTGTAAATGATTCTTAACATGAGAGAAAATTTATATTACAGTCATATTAATATCAAATGATAAATTATAGGAAAGGGTGATGTAGTACTACATGAAACCTTCATGCTCTACTAGAGGAATATTTCTCCTTTTGCAGATATGTCTGGCGACCAAATAACACATGACCCAGATAATTGCTAGAGGATCAAGAATCAATATGTTTTATT
This sequence comes from Arenicola marina, assembly GCA_964019135.1. Lineage (NCBI taxonomy): Eukaryota > Metazoa > Annelida > Polychaeta > Arenicolidae > Arenicola > Arenicola marina. Next base: position 15,761 of record CAXHSH010000678.1, read on the forward strand.
AACTATTATACCATGACAGATAATTCATATTACAAATATGTGACATGAGAAACATGAATCTAAGGCTTGAATTTGCCCTGAAAATGCTTCACCCCTAACGATTACATTCGTGTGCATATGAAATCGCAGTGTCAACAATTAACAATTTAAAACCTTTTAAACGTACCCAGATTGATTGAAGGTGGTATATAGGCTGGCTTATCACCCCGAGACTTACAAAGAGTCTATCCTGAAAAGCGCGCATCGCTATACCTGCCACTAGCTTATAACTTGTTTTGCAACGACCGAAAATTTACCAATTACGAAGCGTGACCTACATAATCCGTGACGTGACATAGGTGGTCTGTCTGAAGCTTGCGCTATGCAACACAGTGTATATAGGCATACTTCGTAGTCAAATTATGGCTTTACTACGGATCTCGAGAGCCTTACTGAATCAGGCAAACATCCATACATCATTAATGCGTTGATTACGGGAAGTATGATGCACTCAGCGCCTGGCATGGCCTAAATTCGTCGCAAAGTGACCCCACCATTTTATTTATTTTTATTTTTCGATGAAGTTATTTTTATGTTGCGTGTGATTCGTTGTGCGTAACTTAGGTGGTTTAGTGTTACATTTATTTGAATCCATGCTATAACCGTGCGCGTTTCGACTCCTTTTTGTATAAATATACTTGATGCATTGCATGCATCAAGTATAAAAAAAAATCGAAACGCGCACGGTTATAGCATGGATTCAATTAAATGTAACACTAAAATATCTAAGTTACGCACAACGAATCACACGCAACATAAAAATAACTTCATCGAAAATAAATTGATTACAAATGAAATTACATATTTTCACATTACTTACAGCGTCAACTGTTCGTCAAGTGCCATTTCTGTTTCTTTCGTAAACATCCTACATATTGACTCGATGTTACTTAGTGATGGTATGTGTGTTTTAAAGCCGATTTACATCACTTACAAAAATATATTTCTGTCAATGTTACATATCAAACGCGTTAGATGTTCAGTTTTTAACTCATTGTTTCACTTGAAAGTGTCGCATGCATATTTGTCTTACTACACAACAATAAATAATACTATCCCAACATTCCAGTTTTATATTCATACGTCACCCGTTTGTTTTCTTGTCGTATCTTTACATTTGTGGTCAATGTTTACTTGTAATCCTATGTTGTCTCGTTCTGAACTGTATACATTTTTGTTGTAGAGCAGCGTGTTTATAACTACATCAATCACAAGATGCAATAAAGCAAACACATATCTTGTTAAAAAGAATGCAAGACTTTAAATGGTATGTCCAAATGCGTCAATGCGTTTAATTCTTTACACTAAACATAGTGATTGCGATGAATGGCACTGCAATGATATAACCACTACACTGTTTCATATCAATGGGACTATATGTATTGACGTAGCATAAGTTGCGATAAAATGGCTCATGATACTATTCTTTTTTTTTCGAAGAAGATCTCAAATAGTTTAGCAACGACTTAAACACATCAGGGCGCACTGGTGTATTTATTTCGTTCTTGCATTTCGCGTGTGTCGTGAGTTTCCTGGCCTCCACCTTCACGATCTGTCTAAACACGTAATGGCTAGCTGCGTTTCGGTGCACGAGTGAGTTAAAGGGTGTATAAATAGGCTACGTTACTACAAAGAATCAATGGGGTGAATAAATTGATATCTTGATAGTTTGTTTTGATATACTCCTAGTACAAACGTTACATGTCCGGTTCATCACCCGATATTTCATCAATGTTTCAGGGGTGTATCGTTAATATTCTACACGTATCGAATAGTGAGCGTGGTGCAAACTATTACATCAGAAACACGATGATATGTACCAACAGAGTCTTATGTTGTTACATCATTTCCAATTACCTCGCACAACACTATGTTTATTCAACTGATGGCTTCGATGGATTTACAACAAGTTGGACATTCAGAATAAGTAAATGCACGAAACACAAAGCACGGAGGTTTTTTCCCTCATTTATTACATACATGAATATTAAATACAACACACAAACACACTTAATTTTGTACATAAACATACATGAACACTAAATTCTAGACATAGTTACATGAACACACATTTCTAGATATATTTCCATAAACACATCATTCATTATACGGACAGAGGATCGAATCTAGCGGTTTGGTATGTATTCCGTCGCTTTGCACCACCCGCTTTATGTAAAAATATGAAAAGCCAACTTTTTCTTGGCTATACGTACATATGCGATTGTTTCGCATTCGAAACCCTCTATTGATAACACTCTTCGTGTTCTTTGACTCTATTACCTCTTCGAATATGATACGTGGATTCTGAACCCTGTGTTTTTGTACACCTTTGGACGTGAGCTTTGTTGTGTCGGGGGAGTCTAAAACATAACACTTGCTGCTAAGCCCCGAAAAATATGTCCCACGTCCCTCTGCTTTGAATAGACATGGGGTCCTAGCATCTCTGGTTTTATGATCCGAACAACATTCCCTGGGGAAAAATGTTCTTGTGGGTCAATATCTTCTTGATGACATGATCCCAACACCCTCTTATCATGTTCTCTCTTATCTGCGTCTGTCATTGCTTCCCGAAGTGTTGGGGTGGCTATGGCAAAGTACATACTATCTGTATCTGTTGTCAAACGGACCGTCTTTTGAATTGGAATGTCTCTTCTGATACAATCGTAATAAAATTGGAGCATCCGCAGTTTGGCGAGAGATAGTATGAAAAATCCCGTGGTGATTGGTATATCAAATACTATTCGTTTTTTCTCGCTTTCAATCTCATAATAGTCTGGTGCAACTTCTGTAGCTCTTTGGAATCTTGGATCATTGATCTTGGCACATGCCTTGGCACGGCTTTGTACGTAACAAATATCACGGAAGCGTTCTTTCGACATGAGACTGGATCCGTAAGCTGAGTTACCAATATTTTTGGCGATGAAAGCCCTGACGGAATGAGCGGCATTGCCATCAGCATTACGTCTAGTATCTGTCACATATCGAGTGAACGGTAAAAAACATTTCTGCTTCATATTTTCCACCGTCTGATGTACTCGAGTAACTACCAATCCGTGTTGAAGATACCACCGTAATATAGGAGTTGATAGCAGTACTTTCTTAGCTTGAAGGCCACTTACGAGCAGTCTTTTGGGGGCTTGAGATAACCCCCGGGATTCTACCCATTCTTGCATATGGCTTCCCCATTTATCGAAGGGTATGTTCATCGTACAAAATAGTGGGGGATAATCCTCATAATATTCTTTGGGGGACAGACCTCCAGCCTTGGCCCTCATCTCTGCATCTTCCCACACTTATGGGACTTCGATGTCTACTTCTATCATTCCAAATAGTGATCCATCTCTCACTCCATCAAGGATAGTGTTTTCACTGGCTTCTCCTAAACCGTGCTTCTGTGTAAACTGAGGTCTACGCATGCGGATGAATTCTTGCAATTCTGGTTGCGTTTTGATTTGTCGTTTGAACTCACATTCCCGCATTTTCACCACTCTGTAGCCACACTGCTTTAAATACGAAGTACGATCGTCTGTATGTTTACGTCTTTGTTCTAACAGTCTTATTTTTTTGTCTGTTTTGGGGGACATGCAGTCACATCCGTGGTAATAATAACCTTGAAATTCATAAACAGTCTGTGATGCTGAATCAAACCCGCCAACTATGTATGGTCCAATTCTTGTTTCTACTCCTTGGTTTAACTGATGACGAATCGTTAACTGAGGGTCTCTAGTCATCAACCATTCCATCCAATCAAACGAATGTTGAGAGAGGGAGGATTTCTGAGCTTTGAACTTATCTTTTGTACGTCTTCTAATGAATGGTCCCACGGGGAATTCCTGTTGTAGACAATATAAATACAAAGCATTGGCATCCCAGCCTGCGATGGCTTTACACGGGTACATGGGATCATTACGGAGGTTTGTTTTGTCTACCTCATGATGACGGGTGAAGATAATGGAAGGACCACCCATGAGATTTGCCTTCATGGTGTGATGTAAATCTTCATCTCTCTGACCAATTAAAGGTATAGCTGCTTTCTGCTTTTGCAAGCATCTCGCTAAGAGACATCGCGCCACCCCAGCAGTGGAAAAGCATTCTTTAAAACAATCGACTCCTTGCTCTACAAACAACTCTCGCAAGTTAGTGACTGCTGTCACCATGGGTGCCACGTCAAGATTATTATACCACACGAGATAATCACGCATTGTAGACATTTTCTCTTTTTGCCATATATCTTGCAAACGTTTATACTCCTGTTCTATTTCCTGCGATGTATTCCCAAGGGTATTCAAACCCTTCAGTGAGGAATAAAATGCTTCCGACGGTGGTATTTGTGTTTCATTCAACTGTTCTATGCTTGAAAACCATTCATATGGAAATGTGCCTTTCTGCTCTTCCACTTCAAATGCTCTCAGAAAGGCTGCGTATGTCGTACCCATGGGAACATAATTCATGACATCAAGTAATTTAAACTTGCTATTGGCCACACATAAATATTGATTTGCCTTCTTGATAACGAAGGCATTCTTCTCTTCGTGCATCTCCATAGCTTTGGTAATGGTTTGTTTGATCAAATTTAGGTCATAGCTACCTGAATTGTAACCTATGACGATCATTTGCTGCATATACATTGCAAATTTTTCTTTTATACGACATATATACTGGTACATTTTCTTTCTGCCAGACTCATTCGCTTCCTCTCCTGTGTCTTCCATCCCCAACACTCGCACGGTTTCTTCTTCCTCGTCCATATGTTCATCCCCTGAAGAATATTCGTTGTATTCGATGTTCCACTCATTATCTCGTTGCAGTGAGGATTGAAACCTATAATATGAGTTTTCTTCCACTTCTATATCTTTCTGGTTGTCCTCCTCTTGTGCTGTGCTGTTCCATTTTCCTTTTAGATCTTCCAGTTGTTGTACCACAGAGCCCCATTTTTCAGACGCTAAGGCGTGGGCATGAGATTGAATTTTGTGCAAATAATCAATCATCTGCCGTACCAGTTGTTCTTCGCATTCGTCGATAAAACAGTGAGGAGTCAGAAATCCTGGCACATTGGAACAGATAGAGACCGATATGGATTTATGAGTGTAATCCCACTGCAACTTTCCAGGGTTATCCGAAGTATCTTTGGTGAGGGGCGCTTCCATGTCATACGTGGCAAACCAGGGATAAAAACGATCCTCGGCATCCACATGAATGTTTAATTCGGCCAGTTCATCGAATATGGTTTTGGAAGGGGCGGCAAATCCGCCTTTCATGACATACTGGGTCTTGTTGGAACACCCGTGTTGGTGTTTAATCATTTTGGCTGCTTGCTTGAAATGGGCCCCCTGCGGGTTCGGGGGAAAGTAGAATAGGCCCGATGCACCTCCATGTGTAACATCTGCATGTCGTAACAGGCGACTAAATGAAGGCGAACCGTATGCCGTGGTTCGCAACCCGTGTCGGAGGAAGACGGGACTCTGCTGGTTGAGTGGAAACTCTGTTTCTGCAAGATACCAGTTTGACTCTTATTTCTCCTAGACGGGAGGTCAGATTTGGCCCGGTCTGATCAATCGGCTCGTCACGACAAGTCCAAGGATTCTTGTTCAACAACATCATATCAAACACATTTTCACCCTATTATTCATACAACCGTATGCAATGAGTCTTTTGAGACACCTCATATTTCAGTTGCTCTGAACAAGATCCTGTTAGGACGGTGGCTTGGGCTAATCAAGTGGCAAATACCTCTTTTTTTCCAACAGAAGAATAAGTATTTGTTATGCGAGTATACCGTCTGTGTATCCTTGGCACTGGGTGCTGGAGTACCGCACCGAATCAGTGTCCCGAGAGGGCTCCGAGGTGGGTGGGGACCACGGACGGTGAAATATTTAAACCCAACATGAGTACCCCAGAAAAAAAACCCACACCTGCAGAAACAAAAGCACGAGAAGAACGATCCAATAAGAAACTTCGAACAAGCTCTCCTACATATGAACCAAATCAACAAAAGGACAATTTTTCAAGATTTTTTATGGCACACGCCACAAATCCAGATTTACCTCTTTCGAAATTGTCACCATTTGCACTTGATAAGGCCATCCAAAGTCTGGCCGGAGAACCAAAGGATGTCAAACGACTCCGCTCTGGTGACCTCATCGAGGTCACACGGAAGAGTCATGCTGACAACCTCCTCCGAGCCACGACCCACCTCCATATCCCAGTTACAATAACTCCTCACCGTACCCTCAACAATAGCCGAGGTGTCATGCGGTGCAGAGACCTACAAATGTGTTCTGACACAGAGATAGTTACCGAGTTGGCCTCACAGAATGTCATGGAGGCCAAACGGATATCAATCACGAAAAATGGAGAAAGAATTCCAACAAATACAATAATTCTCACATTTGCATCCCACATCCCTCCTACAACAATAAAAGCTGGATACCTGCGAGTACCAGTCGATATCTATATACCAAACCCACTACGCTGTTTCCAATGCCAACGCTTCGGCCACGGAAAGAACAACTGCAGGAGGCAAGTCACCTGTGCTCGCTGTGGCGACGAGGGCCATGAAGGCACCTCCTGCAGCAAACCGAGTCACTGCGTAAACTGCAAAGGCAGTCACTACGCATACTCAAAACAGTGTCCAATGTGGCAAAAAGAAAAAGAGGTACAGACAATAAAAACTAAAAACTCCATATCCTATCCCGAAGCGAGAAAAATAATAGAAAGTAAAACTACAAATGTAACTGGAAACAAAACATTCGCTGACGTGACGGGCTCGACCCAAACCAAATCCAATGAAACAACACCCAAACCAAACATGGTTTCCATAGGAATAAACACTGTTTATTCCCGGCCGCCAGATGCAGAATTCACAATTACAACAGAAACCCCAGAGGAGACAGGAACATCCAGCCAGACAGAGCCCATGATAGAAATTCAAACAAAGACACCTGCAAAGAAACCTTCTACAAAACCCACCACCCACAAACTGAACAAATCGAAACCAGCAAAACTAAACCGACCACCCAAGGGATCAACGGATCCCATCAAAGTACATAACAAATACTCGCAACTAGAGGAGGAGGACGATGAGGAAATGGAGACAGACGCACAAGAAAGGGGAAGGGACAAAAGAAAACACAAGGCAGATACGTCACCCATATCATAAACCATGGCTCCCATTATACAATGGAATTGTCGAGGTATGAGAGCCAATCGTGATGAAATCCTCTTGCTAAAGCAGGACCACAACCCCATAGCGTTTTGTCTCCAAGAAACATTCATCAAAAACCAAGGCGATATAACAATTAGTGGATATACATCATATGATAATCTGGGACTTAATACGGGAGATAAAATCACAGGCGGAGTTAGTATCCTTATAAAGGAGAAAACTCCACACAGCCAAATACCCTTACAGACCAACCTACAAGCTACGGCCATACGAATAACATTACACAAAACCATAACCCTGTGCTCTATTTATATTCCACCTAATTTACGTCCAACACGACTAGAACTAGAAAATGTAGTAAAACAACTTCCAGCGCCGTATATACTTCTTGGCGATTTCAATGCCCATCATACGCTATGGGGTTGTAAAGACATACAACCCAAGGGCCCCCTGCTAGAGGACTTTACCTTAAAAAACAATACCGTTCTGCTCAACGATGGCTCAATAACTTATATACACCCTGGGAATGGTGCCAAAACGGCTATAGCCCAGGCTATGCCTTGATTTCAACTGGAAAGTGGAAGATGATCTTCACGGCAGTGACCACTTCCCTATCCTTCTTACTAGCGGTTAGTGAGAGAAAAAAACTCAATTTCAAATCCAAAAATGATGAATATTACAATAGCCTCTTCTCCATGGAGGCACTCCAGTCTGCCCTGAGGAAAACTAACAACACTTCACCAGGGCCAGACAATATCCCATACCAATTCCTGAAACAACTACCCGATACATCCTTGGAACTTCTTCTCGACATATTCAATTTCATTTGGCAAACCGGGCAAATCCCCCCATCGTGGAAAAAGGCGATAGTCATTCCTATCCCTAAGCCTGGGAAATTTCACACCAATCCTTCTTCCTACCGACCAATAGCTCCCACAAGTTGTATATGTAAAACACTAGAAAAGATGATAAATAACCGCCTTACATATTTTCTGGAAACAAATAATATCATCACTAAGTTCCAGAGTGGCTTTCGACAAAACAGAAATACCACCGATAATTTAATACGATTGGAGACCTATATACGCGAGGCATTCATCAAAAAAGAACACGTGGTGGCAGTATTCTTTGACCTTGAAAAGGCATATGACACCACATGGAAATATGGTATTTTAAAAGACCTCCATGATATGGGACTCAGAGGTCATATGCCAAATTTTATTCAAGAATTCCTAAACAGACGTCTATTTCAGACAAGGGTCGGAACTACCCTCTCCGAAGTATACGATCAGGAGATGGGGGTTCCCCAAGGCAGTATCTTACCTGTAACCCTTTTTAGTATTAAAATCAACAGCATCATAAAATGTCTCACTAATAACATAGATCCTTCTCTATTTGTTGATGACTTTTTGGCCTGTTTCAGGTCCAAACATATGCACACAATAGAACGGCAATTACAAATGAACCTCAATAAGTTACAACAATGGTGCGATGAGAATGGATTTAAATTTTCAAAAACTAAAACAGTGTGTATGCACTTCTGTCAACTCCGGAAACTCCATCCGGAACCTGAACTTAAAAGGAATGGGGATCAAATACCAGTTGTGCCAGAAACAAAATTTCTCGGCCTTTTATTCGATAAAAAACTGACTTTTATACCCCATATTAAACAATTAAAACAGAAATGTACCAAAGCACTTAATATAATTAAAGTGCTATCTAATACAGAATGGGTAACAGAAAGAGAGACATTATTAAATATCTACAGAGCCCTGATACGGTCACGGCTGGATTATGGGTCCATGATTTACGGATCAGCACGCAAATCATATTTGCAGATGCTGGACCCTGTGCACAACCAAGCACTTCGTTTATGTCTGGGAACTTTCCGCACATCTCCTGCGGAAAGCCTGTACGTGGAGTCTGCTGAGCCATCTCTATACTACCGTAGAGATAAATTAGCACTACAATACGCACTTAAGCTCAAAACGAATCCCAATAATCCTACCTTTGAAGACGTATTCCATCCAAAGTTTACAACACTATTTGAAAACAAACCAAAGACAATACCCACCTTTGGAATTCGAGTCAATAACCTTTTGACAAGATACAATATCAATTTCAACGATATACGAACCTGGCACTTCCCAGAAATCCCACCATGGGAAATGGAATCTCCAAAAGTTCTGTTAGAACTAACAACTTACAACAAATCTGACACAGACCCATCACAATTTATAGAACTTAAACATACTATTCACAATCAACACCCCAACCATTTCTCTATATATACCGATGGCTCAAAAGACTCCTACAGGGTGGCCGCTGCAGCTGTGGCTGGTGAACACCAGTGCAGCAACCGCCTCCCAGACCAATGTTCTATATACACCGCAGAAGCAATAGCTCTACTGATGGCACTTGAATATATAGAAAAATCACCACATGATAAATGTATCATCTATTCAGATTCATTATCCTGTATACAAGCCATAAAATATCGGAAATATGAAAATCCCTTAATACAAGATATACTCATAAAATGTCATGATTTAATATGCAATGGAAAGGCGGTAGTGTTCTGCTGGATCCCTAGCCATTTTGGCATAGAGGGCAACAGTCTAGCAGACGCTGCCGCCAAAGAAGCTCTAAATGACGACGTCCTTCCAGTCCAGTTTCCATACTCGGACTTGAAGCCGTACATCCAAAACGAAATTACTAAAAATTGGCAGTCGTCATCCTCCAACAAATTGCAACGGCTTCAGCCTACTGTGGGTACCAAACGGCCAAGAATCCGCGGTAGGCGGAGGGACGTTGTCATTCAAAGACTCCGAATTGGACATACGTACCTTACCCATTGCTATCTCCTCAAAGGAGAACCACCTCCCGAGTGTGTTCCCTGTCAGGAACCCCTGACTGTGGAGCACATTCTGTTGAGGTGTGTTGACTTTCAACAGACAAGGGATCAATATTACAGAGCAGAAACTATGAAAGAACTATTTAATAATATACCACAGCAAAAGATTTTAGATTATTTATCTGCAATAAATCTACTCAAGTGCATATGATATATCTAGTCAACGTTTACAGCCAAACAGTGCAAAAGATTTTAGATCATTTATCTACAATAAATCTAGTCAAATGCATATGATATATTCAACGTTTACTGCCAAACAGTGCATTTTGCTGTAATTATTAATCTCAAAGGCTTGGTTTTAAAAACCAACTCATGGTTTTATATTCTGACAATTTGTTGTCTTTATCGTTTCACCATTCTTCAATTTCATGGTTTTATGACGATCTGCTCAATGATATTACTTGATATTCTCAGGGTTTTATTGATCTATGGATCGATTCCACAAAGACTGCATTCATGGTTTTATTCATATCACATGTATTGATTTTCAGGGTTTTAATATTGACTCTTGAGTTATTTAGAATAACCCTAAACCAATATGGCACGATATAGCCTTCCAGGCTGAAAGTGCCGTTAAGCCCCAATCAAATCAAATCAAATCAATGCTTGAATCGGCGTTCACACGTTTGGCATTGATATTTTTCCGTAAACGAATGGATGTCCTTGATATAGGAGAGATGGTTTCCGTATTCATTCAGAAACATATCTTTTCTCTCGTGCGCATCCATATGTCGACCGCATGATCTGTAGAGGGATTCCGCCACACCTTCTTCGGTTAAATGATACACGTGAATATTGACTTTAAAACACGCTTCCAAATAAGGAAGGTCGTGCATGTCAACACCTTGGAATACTTCTCGCAAAGGTGGATCGGATGGGACTTTGTGTTCCTCGTGGTATGTACACCACTCGTGCAAATAAGCGATAGCTGTGTCTTCCAGATTATCTTTCCGACCCCTATAATAGGCGAGACATCGGAAAAAACATGATCTGTCGCGATGTAGTCGACGCGACGCATTTCTCTGAAATGTGATAAGATGTTTTTTGTCCAGTAGATAAGCGGGGAGTTCCACCTCTCCCTCACCCATACTGTAGCTCGTTCTGGTGACGTCATATTGAAGGTTTGAAAGAAAGGATAGTCGCCATTTGGTGTTGGGACGCTCATTGCTGACTCGCTCATTGACATCTAGTCTATCCAATCGTTTCTTGATATGATGCATATCGGAGGGCTTACTGATGATGAGGGGTTTGTCGAACAGATAATTGTTCTGATGGGGATAAAAATATCTCACTTCTTCCCTGTTGTAGAGAAACATCCCAGGCGTCACATTCACTTTGAACGCGTTCCCTTCCTGTTCCACAATGGTCCGGAGGTGGCTCATCATGTCAATTGGTTGCTTAGGGTCCACGGGAAAGTTATATCGACCCGTTAACTTCCCGGGACGAGACTGATGCCCCCCCCCCCCCCCCCCCCAACACGACACGCGAATGTTTCGTATACGCCGCGTGCACGGCTTCATCCGCTCGACCGTCTTGTCCCAGCCATGGTTCGTTGCCAGCGAGAAATGGTGGGGCGTGGGGCACGCCTGCCCCTGTCTGGTGTTTTTTCTTGTCTATGAAGATAAAACTCACGCCAACTATTGTACGTTTGATCACATTCTCGGCATCGAACCTTCTTCGCCACTGGTATATGCCTCACCTGGCATTTGTGATGTGGCAACTCACTTCCAGTGTGGAACGTACGTTTACATTGCGGACATATCTTCTGACGGGCGTGCGCCGCCATATGTCTCTGATATATCCACTTCCTTTGTATCACCTTTTCACATTGGGGACATTGATACTGTGTCTCTTCGTGCGTTTTCATGTGCTTCTTGAGACATAACTTGTTTTCGAATTCTACGTCGCATTTGGCACATACGTAACTGCGATGTTTTTTCTTGTGGATACGTAACGCCTGCCCGGTTGAAAAAGTAGCGTCACATTGCGGGCATACCAGTGCCGGCGGATCGTCATGTCTTCTTTCGTGACGTCTTTTCTGCGCTGCTGTCTTGAAGGGACACTGACATATACGGCAAGCATACACCGGACCTAGTCCCACATCGTGCACCTGCATGTGGGCTGCCAGATTAGTATCATTGCGGCATTGGAGTGAACACTGTTGACATCTGAAGCGATCCATTCCGTTGTCGTGGTCGATATGATTACAACGCTGGTATTAGCATCCCTTTTATATCAGAATTCCCACCGCCCCTCAGTTCCTCTTCTCTGATTGGGTAAAAGTATTCTTTGCCTCTCAAAAGCATTCTTAGTCATCCGCTCATTCCCTCGTTGGCTCTCAAACATGCAACACCTCCTCCGTCCGCGTCATCACCACGCTGACATAATTTCTAAAAATAGAGCAAGCGGGCATCTCCCTCCCATATCCCCCTCAACGCTCCACCCAACCTGCTTTAGCCAAACATTGACGCCATTGCTAAAAACAGTGCATACGCGCCCCCAACCCCCTCAGTCAACCACCTGCTCTCCAACCATCTAGCTCTTTCCTCATCACGTCATCACTAAAAATAGAGTATGCGTGCATAACCACTCCACCCTCCCCCAAGCGGGCTGCGTCTCTGACTGTCTGTTCCCTTAGCCGATTACAACAACGGCGATATGAAAAGAGTGGCATTGAAATTTAATTGACCCTAGCCAACTCAATTTTAGGTAACGACGGTGAAAAAAAACCAGTGGTGGGGATCTCACTTATTTCAGCTGCCTTTGGAAGAAATGTTCCGTCAGCAAATGACTTCAAACAGCACCCTCACTAGCTGTGTTGTGCAAAATTGTCAGTCAACCCGTCGCTCGCACTATGGTAGTCTAAGAACGGGCCTAATGCTTCATAAATGAGGATCGCGGATAAACTAACGAGTACATAAATCTCTGACAAACCCCCAAAGTAACCTTCTTAAGCACTCAATCCCATCGAAACGCCACAACATCGTAATCTTTAGACTAGCTATCGGAGTAATCTCAACAGAACATCCAACGTACGTGAAGCCTGAGAAAACTATTAGTTATAAGTAAAGAGTAACGCAGTAAGTAAATTCCTTGAGTGTCACAAGACACTTTCTATTGAAGATACATTTTAAAAATCCCAACTACACAGAGAAGAACTTATAAACACCAGACCCTATGTTTTCAATCGAAAACGGGGAACTCAATTCAATATTGTCTTTACATTATCGTCTGCTCACCCTCATCTCGAAATCCGATAAATAGCCAGCTGGGGTGAACTTCGCGCACCCCCATCACATCCACCCCCCTCCCCTCACCTTGAAGCCCACAAAACGAGACAAGTCTGAACACGCTCAGCGGTGACTAGTACTGGCTTTTCCTGGCGACACGCTTCGGTGACTCCACCGGTCTGGGTGGCCTCTCAAATTAATGCATTGGGGTCCTTGGGGTGCGGGCGGGGGAGGGGAGGGGAGGGGGGTCGGGAGAACATCACTCACTCATAGGTGGCAGTAAGGAGGGGCGACATGCTAAATAGGGGCGCGACTCGATGAACTCGGTGAATGCGGCAACCATGTAGGAAAAACGGTCGGACTAGGAGGGAGGAGGTAAAAGGGGCTGAGGGAGGGCGACTAATTTTACAAGATAACTGCTGTCCTTGCAGTTATCTGCCGATGACACTGCTTAACGTCACTACATGATTGTGAATACCGTTCACCGTCATGGTTGGGTGAGGGTGGTAATATCGGGAGTTGGTCGGTGGATGAGGAGCAGGGGGTTGGCGCCCTCTTATTGTGAGAGAAAAGAGTAATGATAGTTGTTTGACGAGTCAGTCTATTATTTCAATACTAATAAGTGCCTGTATGCTCTTCTCCTCAGGTAGTTTGCAAGCAATTAATACGTCGACCAGAAAGGTGAATGGGTTGACCTCTACAACATAGCAACCAGCTGTCAAGTATTAATTGTCTTCTCTAACCGCTCCTCCCGTGGCAGCTATAGGGGTAGGGATATCGGTCGGACTAGGAGGTGGGGGAGAAAGGGATATCGGGGCTGAGGGAGGGCGACTGATTTGAGAAGATAATTATGAAACTGCTGTCCTTGCAATTACCCCGCGATGACTCATCCATGACGTCACTCCGTGATTGTGAAATACCGTTCACTCTCATGGTTGGGAGGGTGTAGGAAGGGGTCTAGTTGAGGGGGAGGTGGTGGGGGGGGGGCAGTGGATGAGGTGTGAGGGGGGTCGTGAACAGGGGTGGGGTCATAGGGGTGAGGAGTTTTGCTTGGGAAGGTGTAGTTTACGGGAGGGGAGGGGGGTATAGAAGATACATGTTGGGAACGGGGAGGGGGGTACAAACCTTCACGCGCCAGGTGGCGATAGGAGACCGGCGCGCATGCGCGCGCACTACAGCGTTAACCCTAAAGATCGTTACCCCCAAGGAAAGTTACATCAAATCGTGCCCCTTCCTACTACTGCAGTGGACCTCGTCAATTGCAATTAGGCACACAAACTCGGCCCACTTCCGCCACATGCCAGACCACGGTTCGGCGAGGATGGTCTCTGGCACCGCGAGGAGGACCGTGAATTGGTTTTCTTCGATATCTATAGTCAGTATGAGAATTTCGATCTCTTGTACGAACTATATTATGATAAATGTGATACTGACTTATCGACCTCTTGTACCAACTATATTATGATAAATGTAATATTCACTTAAATATACTCTCTAATCAAGAAATGTGAAATGAATTAGTACCGGTTGCATATATGTATACCTTTCTTCTCCGCTTCGGTGGTATCGCTGATTAACACACAGCAAGACACCCCATCTTTTCGCCACATTTCCGCTTGGTGGTTTATCAGTCCCACAAGGGGACTGATGACTACAGCGGCATGTTTCTTTGTCGGGTCGTTCTGCTTGGCAATAAAAATACGATAAGAACTACATAATTCGCTATTTTTTATTTTAATTTTCACATCATGTTAGCTTTGCCCTCCACTATTATAACCGAACGGAACTGCGGCGTAGAGCGTGTCCATCAAAACAAGCACCCCTTCCAAGCGCATTTCAGAAAATAAAATCCAGCCCGTTACGCATTTGTCGTATACAACATAGACTGCATACATACGTGTCTAAGACATACCTTGTCTAAGATCAAGGGCAGGAGATGAGCAAGGTCACTCTTTGCAATTCCTGTTGGCAAGATGGCCAGCGTATGTTTACATTCTAAAACTGCTCGAATGGCATCCAGCTGCTGGGGCTTCGGGTCATAACACCTGCCTAATTCTTGCAACTTCACAGTGGACTCCATGTCTATCACAATATGTGTTTCACCCTTCTGAGATGACGCGATGCAGAATGTTTACGTCTAGGAAGTGAATAGGTATCTACATAACGAAAAGACAAGCATGTGCTCATACATTATTTTATTTTAGTTAAATTTGTACATGTATATTGACGACATATTTTACATTTATTGTTCATTTTGTAACATGTTTTACGCAATAACATAGTCTGAACTCGTATGTTGTATGTTGTCACTTGACTGCTGTCGGAGGTTGCCGCTGCCGTGTTCAGTCGTGGACCTAATGTAAAACTCACATAAAACACAATTGTTGTAATTGGCATCATTTTTATTGTATTCCTTTCATTCATGTTGTATTTATTACAGTTTCACACGAAAACGCAAACCAAAATTCGTTTCAAGTCTAATTGTCATTGGAATGCCGTCGGCGGTAGACTGTGCTCGGTTGACTGCTGACATGCGCCTTCGTTTTGGGGTGGTACAGCGCTTTTCGGTATTTGGTTCGCCATGGCTGCGTCTGACGTGCGGGAAAAGCTAACCGATGTGAGCCTGCGCCAGCTTGAAAATTAAAATAAATATTAAATTTGCTGCACGGTGACTGATTGTGCATGGATTGTGAACCTTAGGGACCAGAGCTTCAGCCAGTACCAAATTTAGGCTGCTCCGTGCTCTGGTTAAGTCAGAATTTCAAAATGCGCCTATTTTTTGGCGCAACCCCGCGCTAAACAGGCGGCGAGATCCAAGACCCTACGGAGGTTACGGGACTGACATAAGCCTAGCCCTATATTCAAAACGGAAATCCTCCGGACATCGAAATTTGCGAATTATTTGTTTACAGTTGAGGACGAATTTTATGCACATTCCTTACCTTTACCAGGCCCGTCTCCAACGCATCACGGGGTGCACCCTGTGATACGTTAGAGACAGGCCTGGTAATCCTTACCTTATGAACTGGGGCCTGTCTGAAAAATCGTTTATCCGATCTGCAGTTCGATGGAATGGAATGTTGGTGTTTTAGGCCACTTTTGTGCACATACAGGCTAAATTGGGCCAAGGAACCTCCCGAGACGATGAAGGATGAAGGAATGAAACATGCCCCAGATTAGGTGCCCGAGCCCGGATTCGAACCCAGGACCTATTGATCTGCGGTCTAGTGCGCTAACCACTACACCAGGGAGGCCCCCCCTGCAGTTCGATTCCTATCTTCACAATACATGACCTGTCATACTATTTAATAGAGCAGACGATGTTGTTTTTATCGTTATCTTGTCAGTCGCGCAAATGTGAAGGTCATCCAACTGACAACTGATTGGTTCAAAATCTAGGTCAGGTTGGCCAAGTCCATCGCGTCATTTGACGAGGATACCGAGGTTGAATGCAATGGTCAGGGGCTAGTGGTTGGTGAGCCCTGTTGCATGCCCCTCCCTGGCTTATCCGCTCTGGGGAGCGGGCCGGAGGGCCATGAAGCCAGTGTTGATTTTGATTTAAAAATCAGCGCCCTTCGGCCGTCGATTGCAGAAAGTACAGAAACAAACGGTCCTTATCAATTTGTCAAGTTGTTCTTCATACCTTTATAGTTCCGAGGGCAATGAGATTGAAAACAAACAAAATCCACCACTTTTTGTACTGGTGAAAGTTTTCAACAACAATTTTCAACAACTCTCCCCGCCGCCATGTCGCTGTTACGTCACAGTTCTCGTCGATCTCCCGGCAGACGGAGCTCGTTCCTCGCATCACAATTTTTCCTAGGACTATGGCGTAAGCGTAACGCCCTATGCCGGGAGATCGACGAGAACTGTGACGTAACAGCGACACGGCGGCGGGGAGAGTTGTTGAAAATTGTTGTTGAAAACTTTCACCAGTACCGGACTAAATATTGGATTCCGAATTAAATATAGGGAAAAACTACGCCAGAGACATCACTTAGCATGTATACTATATGATCTACTTTGGTGTCTTCGCTAGAACATGCTGATCGCTAGAACACTATTCCATTCACTTTGTAATATTAATATTAATGGTAAGCGATGCACCAGTGGCACTGGAACTCTCAAGCGCGGTGCTGCTACCGCGCGTCGCAACTTTTACATCTCCGCCGTGACTCTTGGGGCTCAATGAACCTTGCACTGCCTCGCTGGCCCGTCGCTTCAGCTCGCTGGACGTGCGCTGGTATAGAGCTATAAAGTCTCATTCGCTTAGACTTCCGGTTTACTCATTTTGTGGACAAACAAACGAAGCACGTGTTCGGAACGAGTTTAGAATCACTGCGCACACTGGTATCCTGACTATCTGTGACGTACGGGTGACGTGTATGTTACGCAAAGAGAGAGACTGGGAATCAGACTGTTACATGCGCAAAAGCCAGGCGCCGAGGGGTGGGTCCATTGCGGAAGTCCTAGCGCTATGATTAAGAATATTTAAGAAATATAGCTTCACAAAATATATCACAATGGCGAATATTTGTTACGACGAGACGATACGACTGAGGAACTAAAATTTTTTTTGCATTTCCTACGAAAACGAGGCATTATGACATCACACGGATTCTCGCCGGTGACAACTTGGTCTGATGATGATACGAAAACATCCAACTGGTCTTGTTTTATCTTTACCATGTGGTTTAATGATGCACCCGTGTGTTGCTACCTCATGCACTGCATGGTTTACCATGCACTGCATGGTTTACCGTTTTTCGCAACATCTTCCGTATAACGCAAGTACCGCCGTCCTTGCTCGTCCGTACGCACGGCCAGCTGGGAGTTTTCTCGACGGGGGCAGCGGTGCTCCTGTCCCGCGCAGAGAGCGAAATTGAGTCCTAGAACATACACCATTGTGTTAACCAGCTGCGTGGGGTTGGAAGAACCTAGGAGACCCTTTTTCCAAAGGATATTTTCTTCGTCAACGGAGATGACAGCTGCTTGTTTTCTGCCTTTCCCTAACCCCTGTTTAGCCCGTTACTTCATAAGGATATCCAATGTATTACGCAGGTGCGCAAAGTCCGTACCATAAATGAACTTGTATATGCGACCAACGTTTCTCTTTTCTTCACTTCGGTGATAAAGCGGCCAAGACTGTAATTGATTTCATCGCGCGTCATCTCTTCCAATTCGCACCTGATGACGCTTTTCTCAGATCATGGGTCACCGATTATTCTGCTGTTCCGTTGGGTTGCCCAGGCGTTGAACAGACGGAGGGCCCAGCTGTACTTGTACTCCGTGGACATGTAAAACCTAAAATTACATAGAAAGTTAGTCTCAACAATGGTTATATATGAACAAATAGTTGACCACTCTTAGAATAACTTATTACAATCAACCGCCATGGAAAACAAATACATTTGTCAGCCTAAATAAGGGTTGCTGTGTAATATTTTCAAAGTGGTGTCTTTTCTAACTTAAATTTACTTCTTGTTGTGTTAATGTACTCTTTCTAAACTTATTTTGGCAACCCTAACTGAGAGACTGGGTGTTCGTTCCGAGATCGGTCTTAGCTCAACACGTGGTGGCGAAGGCAATGAGGCGACCTGTTAAAGTTTCGATGATTTATTTAAACAGTCTTAAAACTCAAATTAAACCAGTTACTAACTTCGTTAAACGGTGTGTCACTTACCTGGCAGCAGTTGGTTAACTGGCTCCCAGCCCTTCTCTCCGCACGGCGGTGAATCCGACCAAAATGCCTTCTAGATTGCTAGCTGAAACCCGTCCTCCCGCAACGCCGTTGACTAACTGCTAAACTTAACCCAAGCGGTGAGATCACCGCTGTGGTTGCTATAGCAACTCACGCGAGCAAACTACAGTATGACGCAAAGGTATGGATCTAAAATACCACAGCTGTCATCGGTAAATGTAAAGATTAAACGAAGCAAACAATAGGTACCCCCGTCGAGAATTAAACGAAGAATCCTACGATAAGAATATTCACAACTATGCATGTCGGTGTGGCATTTTTGGTGTGCCTGTACGGGGTGTATATTTCATGGTCAACAATCACTATGTGGCATTGATATAATGGGAATCCTGAAGGGCGGCCATTTTGTTCTGCATATAAGTAAATAATAGCTCATATTGTTGAAATATTGTTTGTGTCTTAAAAACGGATAACATCGCAGTACAAACGTAAGTTGAGTATCATTAAAATGGTATAGTGTTGCTTTCTCACGCCAGGGATTTTGAGAGTGATCTAAGCAAATTCGCGGAAAATATGGGCCGAAACGTGTGTCCACGGCATTTATGAATCTGACTTTATCAATACGACATCCATTTGAGTATAGGTATATATAGGCCTACTATACGGGACATGTCAACGGTGTAATTAGCCTGAATGTTCAGACGTTACAGTCTTGACACGTTCTTGTGACAAGAACAAGTGTCTAGACTGTAACGTCTGAACATTCAGGCTACGGTGTAATGGGTGTGCTGCTTGTGTAACATTGAATAGGCCTACAACATCTACATTACTGAGCACTGCTAACCATGGGGCGTAAACGGGTGGAAAAACGCTGTGTACGTTGTAACGGCCCCTTCGAACCCAAAGCCAAGGGTTACTACAGAACGATAACGCCCAAATCTGCATCGGTGTTACTTCCCGAGTCGCATGAATTAGGCAAGACATTCATATGCAGACGGTGCACCAGAGCTTTGGATGCAGTTGATGATGTAGTCGTGCGGATGCGCATATCATCTCCCCTGCAAGGGAATCCCGATAAGAGACGTAATCAGCAGGCGACACCGGCGAGACAAACGACTCCCTTAAGGAAGGCGAGACAAGGTACACCGTCAGCGAAGGCGACACCGGCGAAACAGGTGACACCATCACGGCAAGCGACACCCTCAAGACAGGCGACACCGCGGAAGACACCGACAGGAAGGCGTTTTGGACGTTTTGAGACACCGGCGAAATTGTCCAAGCTCGTTTACTTCAAGAGCGACGCCATGTCGCAACTGCGCAACTCACACTATGAGGGTCTGTTCCGAACCCTTATCGGGCAGTCCGGTGGCCAGGAAATCCCTCCTCAGGATCCTAGGACGCTTGGTCGCGAAAGAAATGGCGAGACTCAAGGGAGGAAAGACAACTCTGCCCCCATTGCGACAAGAGCTGACCCTAGATACCATGGGTGCCTTCAAGTGGTCCACGATGGTGCGGGAAGCCAGAGAACATCTCCCAGTTTTGACTTCGTTCCTAGAGATGGTAACCCCCCTGCCCAAGAATGCGCGACTTCGAGGGCGGAGAGGAGCGAAGAGGTAATGTATTGTACCCCTCGGGGGGAAGAGAGGCGAGGGGGCACATCAAAATGTAATAGTTCTCAGGGGCGTGTGCAGTAATCCTTGAAAGGACGGGGGGGGGGGGGGCAAACTGAAAGCTTGCGACCAGGGGGGGGGGGGGGGTAGGTGAACAAAATTGCGACCATGGGGGGGGGCACATATATACTTTAGGGTCTGAAAGGGGCTGGGCACGTTAGAAAGTGGGATTTTCTAAGTAATTAATTCTTGATACTATATGTTATCATAGTATTCAATTACTAGTCATACATAGAGTGCATATTTTTTTTCTCGACAAGGTCACACATCACCCATCGGGCATGGTTGAACTGAAACTGAGACTAATTTATAGTATGTATGAAGGTAATGTTTGGTGTAATTTTGGTGCACTGGTTGGTAGTATATTTTCAGGACGCATTACCCATTTCAGGCCTTAGGTGCACTGATATAATATTAGAACTCACTTGGTGTAAATTGTGAACACCATTACTAATTATAGTAATGAAGAAAAAAGTCAATTCATTGCTGTTCATTAAGTAAACTCTCTTGTGGTATAATTTATGTCTGAGTACAGTGACTTTTGTTTTTACTATTTTGACATGGAGGACAATTACCAACACATTATCTTACCATGACCATTGGGCTTAAGTTATGTTTAATGTATCATTCATACAAGACATTTTAGGCAACTCTGTCATGAGATGCCATTCTTAAATAGTCAAGAAAATTGCAAAGGAAATGCCTTGGTCATTTCTGTGACTTTTTAAAGTATATTGCTTCATTATCCGCAAATAATTGTAGTAGACAATGGTATTAGTCATATGATATGCATAGGCTAAACTGCTATGACATGTTTTATTGTGGAGTATTCCTTTCTCATTATTAAGACATAATTAAATTTTAATACAGTTTTATAACTTAAAAGAAATTTATATATTCTTTGTTAAGCTGTAGTGTCGGTAGAAAATGTATTGTCTGAAGAAAATCTCAAGGCAATTGGCCAGAGGTATATAATGACTACTTATGTTCATAGGAACAACCTTTCCAGTCTTTTTAGATCATGTCAATATATCAAATCATGTTTAAAAGGTACACAAGACTGTGGTATCCGTGAGCAATGGCGTTACTTATCTCATACACTCAACGTCAACTACTATTCTTTTTATGCCGGAGTTCTGCTTTGTCAGTATGATAACATATACAGGTTTCGAGTAAATCGCAATCAAGTTCAGAAGTTAAAAATGACACTGTTACAGGATATTTAAAATATTTCGTAGATAAAATATTCATTGGGCTACTTGAATAAATAACAGTAAAGAAAAAAAGTATTCAAATATAAAAACAATGACAAAATTACAACCATTTTATGATCTGAAATTGATGAAATTCCATAGTTATGAGTGTTTATTTGAAATATCTTAATGTTCAGTTTGTATATTCTCACTATTAATATTGATGCAATAGTGCAATAATGATTTTTATTCATCTAATAATGCATTAATTTAAGTTAAAATTGTCTGAAGTGAACGAGGGTTGGATCATTTATTTTTTATGACATTTATGAAACAATATCCATTTGTTATGCAAACATCCATTTACCCCAATTATTTGTGATTGGGTGATTTCAATATAATAAACACCTTGTATTAAAGAAAAAAATGATCAGGATCTACTATTACAAGCCAAATAACAATTATAAATGACTAATATCAAGCAAAGTCTTCAGTAATATGAAAATCCACTTTTATGACAATAGCCAAAATATGGTAACAATTATATAGTCTTTGCATCCCTTCCTTAATTCACAAGATAAATGAAGTAATTCTTGTTTGTATTATGGCCTCTGTTTTATTCTATAATGATGTTATTATACATGAAAAAAATGGACTTCAATATTGTTATATTCCCTAGATATGCACACATAAAGTTTGATTTTAGTGTATATACCCTTATGTAGTGTACGTACCCCCAAGTTCAAACAGTATTCAAGTAATTAAATCATACCAAAAATGATTCTGGGACAAAATTATGATGAAGTATTAATTTAACTGATGTCTTTTAAAGACAGATCATTGTGCAATATTCAAGGGCTATGCATGTAGATTGTAGTCTACGTAACCCTGCCTCCCCTTCAAGCCATGTCACATAATGTATGCTTGTGCCCTAAAAATACAGATCCTTACCTCTGCACTGGTATGTTTTAATATAGTAAAACTTCTATTGGGATACAAAAACTGTCATTTTTCATCATATGTGACTGCTAATAGTTACCTTGATTGTACGTGATTCACCCGTTTATTAAGTGTCTATAATTTAGAAGACATCGACGTTATAGTAAAGGTGTAATGTGTGCAGACAAAGTAGTGCCCATAGACAATAAATCAGGACAAATAGAAGCATCATGTAATTAGTTTAAACTTTCTATTAGCTTTTATTATTGTTACGATATCGCATGAGTGACATGAATGAGTGCGTTATGACAGAATGATAATGATAACTGGGTCAGATGATTTAGGTAGGGTCAAGGGGTCAAGAGTGAAAGGTTACATCAGAGTGGTGTGACGAGAAAGAATGACAGCAGATGAGCCGGCCGGCGTTGGATGCATGTACATGTGATAACTTGTGAATAAAGATTATACATGAATAAAAGCAAGTATCAAAACATGGTGGCAGCGACGGAAACGTAAAGAAAAAGAGCAAGATACAGAGAAGAAGTAAAAGTAAGAAGAATAAAAGATAGAGCCAAAGAAGAACTTACAATAATTGAAAATGGCTAAATCTTTGAGGCCACCTGAGAAACTTACCTTGACCGGTGACGCAGAACAAGCATGGAAACTTTTTAAACAGAAATTCAACTTGTTTCTGTTGGCAAGTGGAAGTGGAAATAAAACAGATGAAGAAAAAGTGGCAATATTACTGACCTGTGGAGGTGATGATATCATAGAACTCTACAATTCATTTGAATTTACCACTACAGAAGAAACAGATGAGTCTAAAATCTTGAAGAATGTTTTAGAAAAATTTGACAATTACTTTTCACCCCAAAAGAATGAACTTGCAGCGAGATATAAATTTCATCAAAGCAAGCAGAGGCATGGAGAACCACTCGATTCCTTCATAACTCACCTTAAGATATTGGCGAAGGATTGCAATTATGAAGGTCAGCGTGACAAACTAATTAGAGACCAGATTGTGTTTGGATGCTGCGATAACCATTTGAAAGAAAAACTTCTAAAAGAAGAGGAATTAACACTCGAAAAAACTGTAAAAATGTGTGTTGCACATCAGATTGCGAACAAACAAATGGATGTTTTCAAAGAAGACTTTGGAGAACCAGCTATCCATGGAGTGAGACCAAAAGTGCAAACGACAAGAACTGAACTGCGAGAGTGCAAATTTTGTGGAACCAAACATATTTGGAGTAAGGATAGATGCCCTGCATATGGCAAAACATGTACCAAATATGGACTAAAAAACCATTTCGCAGTGAAATGCTTGTCGAAAGGTAAAATGAAACAGAAGAGGATATACACATTAGATAAGGATGAAGAAACAGACTCAGAAGTGGAAATGATAATGAAGATTAGTGTAGAAAACAAGAACAAGGACATCATGGCTGATATGGAAATTAATGGCCAGATAACTAAATTTCAAATTGACAGCGGTGCTAGTGTTAATGTGATCTCTGAAGACATGGTGAAAGGATTGGATATCAGCCCTTGCAACACAACGTTGAAAATGTGGAATTTTTCAGAGCTGAATGCGATCGGAAAATGTCGCACAGTGATCCGCAACAGTAGGAACAGAAATAAGTACTCTATTGAATTCATAGTTGTGGATAAACCATTCACACCTTTGTTGGGAAAACGTGCCAGCGAGCAGATGGGTCTAATCACTGTTAATTATGAAAATATCAGTGGTGTATCCAAAATTATATCTGCGAATGAGGAAGTCTTCAATGATGAGTTGGGAAGATTGCCAGGCACAGTTTACCTGACAGTAGATGAATCAATACAGCCTGTTGCTGTGACAACTTCAAGAGTGCCAGTGAGTCTGAAGAAAAGATTGGAGAAGAAAATTAAAGAAATGGAAGAAGGAGATGTGATTACAAAGGTTGATGAACCAACACAATGGGTCAGCCGCACAGCTATAGGAACCAAATCAAATGGAGATATGCGCATCTGCATAGATCCAAATGTGTTAAATCAGGCTTTGAAGCGAGAACACCACCCCTTATTGGTCCTCGATGACATTTTACCTGAGCTGAACAAAGCGAAGATTTTCTCACGGCTGGATCTGAGGAATGGATACTGGCACTGCATATTAGATGAGGAATCAAGATACATCACAACATTTCAAACACCATTTGGGAGGTATCGCTGGAAGAGACTGCCTTTCGGTCTCAACGTCAGCAGTGAAATCTTCCAGAAAATACTGCAAATGGCACTGGAAAATCTGAGTGGTGTATTCTGTATTGCGGATGATGTGTTGGTGTTTGGAAGTGGTGATGATATCGATACAGCCGCAGAGGATCATGACAGGAACCTGCAGAAACTACTAGAACGGTGTAAAGAGCAGGGAATTCGTCTCAACGACAAAAAGACAGAGCGAGATCTCGTTTCACGGTCATAGGATTACTAAAGACGGCTTGAAGGCAGACACCAAGAAGATAGATGCTATCCTGGGAATGAGTTCGCCAAGGAATGTGAATGAAATCCAAACTCTCTGTGGAATGATCAATTATTTATCAAGATTCTTACCTTCTTTGTCTGATGTATTGAAACCAATCCGACAATTAACATTGAAGGACAGCCCATGGAGTTGGGGCGAACAGCAGGAAAAGGCATTCAAGGACATGAAGAAGCTAATAACATCAACCCCTATACTAGCTTTCTACGATCATGAGAAGCCTCTCACAATTCAATGTGATGCGAGCAGCACTGGGTTGGGTTGTTGCTTGCTTCAAGATGGAAAACCTATCAGCTATGCCAGCGGAGCTCTCACGAGTACAGAGGAGAAATATGCACAAATAGAGAAGGAAATGTTGGCAGTGATGTTTTCTCTTACCAAATTCCATCAATACACTTTTGGACGCCATACTATTATCCATTCAGACCACAAACCCCTGCAGTCTATTGTGAAGAAACCCTTGAACAAGGCACCAAGGAGACTTCAGAGCATGATGCTACGAACTCAACAATATGATTACACTCTGCATTACTGCCCAGGCAAGGAAATGCACATTGCAGATGCTCTGTCGCGTGCTCATCTTTCTACATCTCAAGATGATAACACCTTGGAAGAAGTCAACATGGTCAAATTCCTACCTATTAGACAAGAAAGACTGGATCATATCAAAAGCAAAACTGAACAAGATGATGTCTCAACAACCCTGAAACAGCTTATCATCAGAGGTTGGCCTGAGGAAAAGACTAACATATCACACCTGGCTATGCCTTATTACCATATAAGGGATGAGCTCTCAGTCCAGGACGGATTACTCTTTAAGGGAGAACGCGTCATCATTCCTCAGGGACTGCGTAAAGACATCATGGAGGCCATACATGCTTCACACCTGGGCATAGAGAATTCTCTACGAAGAGCCAGAGAGTGTGTGTACTGGCCTGGTATGAACAATGATTTGCGACAATACATCTCTGCATGTGATATATGCAGCGCATTTAATACCTCGCAAACAAAGGAAACTCTTATGAGCCACGAGGTTACGGACAGGCCATGGGAGAAAGTAGGAACGGATCTTATGGAGCTAGACGGGAAGAATTACCTCGTCACTGTGGACTCTTTTTCCAACTTTTGGGAAGTGGATTACCTCGAAGACACTAAAAGCGCAACAGTCATCAGGAA
Source organism: Arenicola marina (assembly GCA_964019135.1). NCBI lineage: Eukaryota > Metazoa > Annelida > Polychaeta > Arenicolidae > Arenicola > Arenicola marina. The sequence continues at coordinate 42,306 of CAXHSH010000678.1, forward strand.
GCTAAAACAACACTTTGCTAGATATGGATGATAACTAATGGATGATAATAATGATAACTGGGTCAGATGATTTAGGTAGAGTCAAGGGGTCAAGAGTGAAAGGTTACGTCAGAGTAGTGTGACGAGAAAGAATGACAGCAGATGAGCCGGCCGGCGTTGGATGCATGTACATGTGATAACTTGTGAATAAAGATTATACATGAATAAAAGCAAGTATCAAAACAATTATGAATGGGCTTTAGATGAGCTAGTAATGTCATGTGTAGTTTAGAGGATTTTGTCATCCTTAATATACATATAACTTTTAAAAAGGTGCAATTTGTAAGGATTTGAACCGCATTAATTAAGTTTAAGGCTGCCAGGCCAAGTGATATGGGGTCTCTCTATTACGTCCGCTCCCGCTTGATATTGCCACTTAATTGTTGTAAATAAATGGGCATAATCTCCTTTCGGCAGCCTAGCTCTGGTATCTACTTTGTGACCCTCAATAAATGAGAACACCTTTTTTTCACTAACCAAGGAGCGAACTGACGGCCAGCGAGGAGTTCGGCGGTGACTGGACATGGATGAGGCGGACGCGGACCTGGGTCACCGGTCATTCAGCCTCTGCTCGGATAATGTCCAGTATGAGAGCCACCGCACCCATCAGACCCAGGACCAGGGCAACAACTTCCGCTTGATGGCTTTGGCTTTTGCCGTGAAGCATCGCACGGATTCCCTCTCCCTCGTCGATCAAGGCATCACTCCGGCCACGGAGCTCGACCCCGAGGTGTTCCTGCCGCAGTTCGACGACTTCGACAGGTTGAAGTCCACCATGGCCGTTATCGCCACACGAGTCATGGTGACTCACTTCAAGTCACTTAAACACCTGAGCCCCAAGACCTGCTGGCACATCCCTCATGTGTACGACGATGTGATGGCCACAAAGTCAGAGATCACCAACATTGGCCACATCGAGGCGAATCCATCGTCGACGGCGGGAACGCCCACGATCTTGGGGAGATTACATCAGTACGTCCCTCAGGTGGGCAAGAGTCCACGCGGTGCCCTGCAACGGTGACGGGATGTCTGTGGAGCGGATGCGGACGACAAAGAAGGCCCTGGGTAGAGGCGAGACACCAGAGGAGCGGGCGGATGGCATCATACCGGTACCACAAGAGTTCCACAAAGAAGGCATCTTGCTTCAGGTAAGACTGCATGTTTATTTATAAACTAGAAACTGATAGCCTGCATTATGTAACATGTATAATCATGTTCCCCTTTTGTATACAGTATATATACATGTATATTGCGCTGCATTTAATTCATTAAATTAGATGCAATAAATACAATGACAACTGTGAATGTCACTTCATATAAATCTGAAAATGTGGTGGTTACAAGATTTTCGAAACTAGCAACTGATAGCCTACATTGTAACGTGTATAATAAGGTACACGTTATTGCGCTGCAAGGAAACAATGCCAGTTTAGAATTTTAATTCATATATCTAAATATAGAGGTCATGTATATCTAAAATGTTGTTCTGTATAGGACACTATGGATTCGTGGTTTCGCGGTCTGTCCGTTCACGCACGAGGGACCTTGCTCAAAGTGAAGGAACTGTTCTGTGAAAGGAGACGTCATGCACAACTTTCAGCACTTATGGGATCTGATACAAAGGTACAAGGTACACATTTATGCCTATATATATATATATATATATATATATATATATATATATATATATTGTTACAGTAGCCGTTTTCACACAGGGCAAAAGTATGGTCTGGGTAAAATAACTAAATTTGAAGCTATTATATTTGCATCTTCAATGCCAGGAAGGTGTTAATTAGACGTCATATAAGTCATTTCATGTTAAGTGCTCGATGTTGTACGTACGAGACGCTTGTGTTGTAGTTCACCACAGAAGGCTTCGTTCTCCTGACGGCCATGCAGCTGTGTGGAATGGCGGACCAGGACGACCGGCCCGTCGGACTCCAAGGCGACGACGAGGCACAGCTGTTGTGGGTTGGGAGACTGGCTTGCCGTCTGGTTGACATGTGCTGGGAACAAGTTCCCAGACATGAAGTCCGAAAGGTTATGGCTGCCGCCAAGGGAGAGAACGACACCTACCCCTTCTGCTATTGCGAAGAAGGTAAGATTCATTTTAATTGCAGTTTCACATTGGATATAAACTAGAAGGGTATGACTTTGCTTGGGCATACATTCAATGTTTTGACGCCGCAATAATGTACACAATTTAACCATACCCTAGGAGTGTTGTGTAAGCTAAGCTATAGATGTTCTTATAAACCCTTTACCAATAGGTTGAATATATGTTGTAGAGGTTGGAGGTGAAATGGTACGCTGCTGCAGCAGCTCCTGCCCACTTGAGTGGTTTCACCTCACCTGCGCGAGGCCTGCCCTGGTGAGGGCTCCCCGGGGCGACTGGTATTGCAGTGACCAGTGCCGGTACAGCTGCCGGTACATATACTGTGTATGTCAGAGGCGGGTGCTGGACGACAATGACGCCGACCCACGAGTCTTGCTCAGTTGTGCTCTCGGTGCGGACTGCTTTCGCCACGAGAAGTACCACCCTGAATGTGTGGGCCTTGATCCAACGTCATTACCCGGTACGTACATATGCGAATTGATGAACGGGGATGGATGAAATCGGCATTCTGTAAATTTCTGTTTGTCCTTCTTCCTTTATATTACATGATTCTTGAATGTATGTGTCCTTTGTATATTCCTGTAGCAAACGAAACTTGGTTCTGTTCTGAACGCTGTGCCAAAAGAGGACAAGGCAACGACGATGTCTTTGGCCACAGCATGTCCCTTCTGTGCCGCGGCTTGACGCACCTCGCCATGAGAGATGAGGTTCGTGAAGGTGACGGCGAAGCAATGCTCGGCATGTGGCGCATCAACATGCTGGAATTTTGGAAGAGACGCCACCCCAAGTACTTCATCCTTGGTCACCCGCCTGGAGGGGTCGGTCTCGCCCTGGACTTGCCGTCGTCCCGCTGCCGCCCGCCTGGAGGGGTCGGTCTTGCCCTTTCACTGGCCGTCGTCCCGCTGCCTCCCGCCTCGACTGAGCGGTCTCACCGTTGTCCCGCTGCCCTGCCGCCTCCAGTGAGCGGTCTCGCCCTGGACTGGCCGTCGTCCCGCTGCCTCCCGCCTCGACTGAGTGGTCTCACCGTCGTCCCGCTGCCCGGCCGCCTCGAGTGAGCGGTCTCGCTCTGGACTGGCCGTCGTCCTGGTGCCTCCCGCCTCGAGTGAGCGGTCTCACCGTCGTCCCGCTGCCTCCCGCCTTGAGTGGTCGGTCTCGCCCTGGACTGGCTGTCGTCCCGCTGCCTCCCGCCTCGACTGAGCGGTCTCATCGTCCTCCCGCTGCCTCCCGCCTTGAGTGGTCGGTCTCGCCCTGGACTGGCTGTCGTCCCGCTGCTTTCCGCCTGGAGGGGTCGGTCTTGCCCTGGACTGGCTGTCGTCCCGCTGCCTCCCGCCTCGACTGAGCGGTCTCACCGTCGTCCCGCTGCCCTGCCGCCTCGAGTGAGCGGTCTCGCCCTGGACTGGCCGTCGTCCCGCTGCCTCCCGCCTCGAGTGAGCGGTCTCACCGTCGTCCCGCTGCCGCCCGCCTTGAGGGGTCGGTCTTGCCCTGGACTGGCTGTCGTCCCGCTGCCTCCCGCCTCGACTGGGCGGTCTCACCGTCGTCCCGCTGCCCTACCGCCTCGAGTGAGCGGTCTCGCCCTGGACGGGCCGTCGTCCTGGTGCCGCCCGCCTGGAGGGGTCGGTCTTGCCCTGGACTGGCCGCCGTCCCGCTGCCTCCCGCCTCGACTGAGCGGTCTCACCGTCGTCCCGCTGCCCTGCTGCCTCGAGTGAGCGGTCTCGCCCTGAACTGGCCGTCGTTCTGGTGCCTCCCGCCTCGACTGAGCGGTCTCACCGTCGTCCCGCTGCCTCCCGCCTTGAGTGGTCGGTCTCGCCCTGGACTGGCTGTCGTCCCGCTGCTTCCCGCCTGGAGGGGTCGGTCTTGCCCTGGACTGGCCGTCGTCCCGCTGCCTCCCGTCTCGACTGAGCGGTCTCACCGTCGTCCCGCTGCCCTGCCGCCTCGAGTGAGCGGTCTCGCCCTAGACTGGCCGTCGTCCCGCTGCCTCCCGTCTCGAGCGAGCGGTCTCACCGTCGTCCCGCTTCCGCCCTCCTTGAGGGGTCGGTCTTGCCCTGGACTGGCTGTCGTCCCGCTGCCTCCCGCCTCGACTGAGCGGTCTCACCGTCGTCCCGCTGCCCTGCCGCCTCGAGTGAGCGGTCTCGCCCTGGACTGGCCGTCGTCCTGGTGCCGCCCGCCTGGAGGGGTCGGTCTTGCCCTGGACTGGCCGTCGTCCCGCTGCCTCCCGCCTCGACTGAGCGGTCTCACCGTCGTCCAGCTGCCCTGCCGCCTCGAGTGAGCGGTCTCGCCCTGGACTGGCCGTCGTCCCGCTGCCTCCCGCCTCGAGGGATCGGTCTTGCCCTGGACTGGCTGTCGTCCCGCTGCCTCCCGCCTCGACTGAGCGGTCTCACCGTCGTCCCGCTGCCCTGCCGCCTGGAGTGAGCGATCTTGCCCTGGACTGGCCGTCGTTCTGGTGCCTCCCGCCTCGAGTGAGCGGTCTCACCGTCGTTCCGCTGCCTCCAGCCTTGAGTGGTCGGTCTCGCCCTGGAGTGGCTGTCGTCCCACTGCCTCCCGCCTCGACTGAGCGGTCTCACCGTCGTCCCGCTGCCCTGCCGCCTCGAGTGAGCGGTCTCGCCCTGGACTGGCCGTCGTCCTGGTGCCTCCCGCCTCGAGTGAGCGGTCTCACCGTCGTCCCGCTGCCTCCCGCCTTGAGGGGTCGGTCTTGCCCTGGACTGGCTGTCATCCCGCTGCCTCCCGCCTCGACTGAGCGGTATCACCGTCGTCCCGCTGCCCTGCCGCCTCGAGTGAGCGGTCTCACCGTCGTCCCGCTGCCGCCCGTCTGGAGGGGTCGGTCTTGCCCTGGACTGGCTGTCGTCCCGCTGCCTCCCGCCTCGACTGAGCGGTATCACCGTCGTCCCGCTGCCCTGCCGCCTCGAGTGAGCGGTCTCACCGTCGTCCCGCTGCCGCCCGCCTGGAGGGGTCGGTCTTGCACTGGACTGGCTGTCGTCCCGCTGCCGCCCGCCTGGAGGGGTCGGTCTTGCCCTGGACTGGCTGTCGTCCCGCTGCCGCCCGCCTGGAGGGGTCGGTCTTGCCCTGGACTGGCTGTCGTCCCGCTGCCGCCCGCCTGGAGGGGTCGGTCTCGCCCGGGACTGGCTGTCGTCCCGCTGCCTCCCGCCTCGACTGAGCGGTCTCACCGTTGTCCCGCTGCCCTGCCGCCTCGAGCGAGCGGTCTCGCCCTGGACTGGCCGTCGTTCTGGTGCCTCCCGCCTCGAGCGAGCGGTCTCACCGTCGTCCCGCTGCCTCCCGCCTTGAGTGGTCGGTCTCGCCCTGGACTGGCTGTCGTCCCGCTGCCTCCCGCCTCGACTGAGCGGTCTCACCGTCGTCCCGCTGCCGCCCGCCTCGACCGAGCGGCCTCACCGTCGTCCCGCTGCCTCCCGCCTTGAGGGGTCGGCCTTGCCCTAGACTGGCTGTCGTCCCGCTGCCTCCCGCCTCGACTGAGCGGTCTCACCGTCGTCCCGCTGCCCTGCTGCCTCGAGTGAGCGGTCTCGCCCTGGACTGGCCGTCGTTCTGGTGCCTCCCGCCTCGACTGAGCGGTCTCACCGTCGTCCCGCTGCCTCCCGCCTTGAGTGGTCGGTCTCGCCCTGGACTGGCTGTCGTCCCGCTGCTTCCCGCCTGGAGGGGTCGGTCTTGCCCTGGACTGGCCGTCGTCCCGCTGCCTCCCGTCTCGACTGAGCGGTCTCACCGTCGTCCCGCTGCCCTGCCGCCTCGAGTGAGCGGTCTCGCCCTAGACTGGCCGTCGTCCCGCTGCCTCCCGCCTCGAGCGAGCGGTCTCACCGTCGTCCCGCATCCGCCCGCCTTGAGGGGTCGGTCTTGCCCTGGACTGGCTGTCGTCCCGCTGCCTCCCGCCTCGACTGAGCGGTCTCACCGTCGTCCCGCTGCCCTGCCGCCTCGAGTGAGCGGTCTCGACCTGGACTGGCCGTCGTCCTGGTGCCGCCCGCCTGGAGGGGTCGGTCTTGCCCTGGACTGGCCGTCGTCCCGCTGCCTCCCGCCTCGACTGAGCGGTCTCACCGTCGTCCAGCTGCCCTGCCGCCTCGAGTGAGCGGTCTCGCCCTGGACTGGCCGTCGTCCCGCTGCCTCCCGCCTCGAGGGGTCGGTCTTGCCCTGGACTGGCTGTCGTCCCGCTGCCTCCCGCCTCGACTGAGCGGTCTCACCATCGTCCCGCTGCCCTGCCGCCTGGAGTGAGCGATCTTGCCCTGGACTGGCCGTCGTTCTGGTGCCTCCCGCCTCGAGTGAGCGGTCTCACCGTCGTCCCGCTGCCTCCAGCCTTGAGTGGTCGGTCTCGCCCTGGAGTGGCTGTCGTCCCGCTGCCTCCCGCCTCGACTGAGCGGTCTCACCGTCGTCCCGCTGCCCTGCCGCCTCGGGTGAGCGGTCTCGCCCTGGACTGGCCGTCGTCCCGCTGCCTCCCGCCTCGACTGAGCGGTCTCACCGTCGTCCCGCTGCCCTGCCGCCTCGAGTGAGCGGTCTCGCCCTGGACTGGCCGTCGTTCTGGTGCCTCCCGCCTCGAGTGAGCGGTCTCACAGTCGTCCCGCTGTCGCCCGCCTTCAGTGGTCGGTCTCGCCCGGGACTGGCTGTCGTCCCGCTGCCTCCCGCCTCGACTGAGCGGTCTCACCGTTGTCCCGCTGCCCTGCCGCCTCGAGTGAGAGGTCCCGCCCTGGACTGGCCGTCGTTCTGGTGCCTCCCGCCTCGAGCGAGCGGTCTCACCGTCGTCCCGCTGCCTCCCGCCTTGAGTGGTCGGTCTCGCCCTGGACTGGCTGTCGTCCCGCTGCCTCCCGCCTCGACTGAGCGGTCTCACCGTCGTCCCGCTGCCGCCCGCCTCAACCGAGCGGCCTCACCGTCGTCCCGCTGCCTCCCGCCTTGAGGGGTCGGTCTTGCCCTGGACTGGCTGTCGTCCCGCTGCCTCCCGCCTCGACTGAGCGGCCTCACCGTCGTCCCGCTGCCGCCCGCCTTGAGGGGTCGGTCTTGCCCTGGACTGGCTGTCGTCCCGCTGCCTCCCGCCTCGACTGAGCGGTCTCACCGTCGTCCCGCTGCCCTGCCGCCTCGAGTGAGCGGTCTCGCCCTGGACTGGCCGTCGTTCTGGTGCCTCCCGCCTCGAGTGAGCAGTCTCACCGTCGTCCCGCTGCCGCCCGCCTTGAGGGGTCGGTCTTGCCCTGGACTGGCTGTCGTCCCGCTGCCTCCCGCCTCGACTGAGCGGTCTCACTGTCGTCCCGCTGCCCTGCCGCCTCGAGTGAGTGGTCTCGCCCTGGACTGGCCGTCGTTCTGGTGCCTCCCGCTTCGAGTGAGCGGTCTCACCGTCGTCCCGCTGCCTCCCGCCTTGAGGGGTCGGTCTTGCCCTGGACTGGCTGTCGTCCCGCTGCCTCCCGCCTCGACTGAGCGGTATCACCGTCGTCCCGCTGCCCTGCCGCCTCGAGTGAGCGGTCTCACCGTCGTCCCGCTGCCGCCCGCCTGGAGGGGTCGGTCTTGCCCTGGACTGGCTGTCGTCCCGCCGCCGCCCGCCTGGAGGGGTCAGTCTTGCCCTGGACTGGCTGTCGTCCCGCTGCCGCCCGCCTGGAGGGGTCGGTCTCGCCCTGGACTGGCCGTCGTCCTGGTGCCTCCCGCCTCGAGTGAGCGGTCTCACCGTCGTCCCGCTGCCTCCCGCCTTGAGTGGTCGGTCTCGCCCTAGACTGGCTGTCGTCCCGCTGCCTCCCGCCTCGACTGAGCGGTCTCACCGTCGTACCGCTGCCCTGCCGCCTGGAGTGAGCGGTCTCGCCCTGGACTGGCCGTCATTCTGGTGCCTCCTGCCTCGAGTGAGCGGTCTCACAGTCGTCCCGCTGCCTCCCGCCTTGAGTGGTCGGTCTCGCCCGGGACTGGCTGTCGTCCCGCTGCCTCCCGCCTCGACTGAGCGGTCTCACCGTTGTCCCGCTGCCCTGCCGCCTCGAGTGAGCGGTCTCGCCCTGGACTGGCCGTCGTTCTGGTGCCTCCCGCCTCGAGTGAGCGGTCTCACAGTCGTCCCGCTGCCTCCCGCCTTGAGTGGTCGGTCTCGCCCGGGACTGGCTGTCGTCCCGCTGCCTCCCGCCTCGACTGAGCGGTCTCACCGTCGTACCGCTGCCCTGCCGCCTCGAGTGAGCGGTCTCGCCCTGGACTGGCCGTCATTCTGGTGCCTCCCGCCTCGAGTGAGCGGTCTCACAGTCGTCCCGCTGCCTCCCGCCTTGAGTGGTCGGTCTCGCCCGTGTCTGGCTGTCGTCCCGCTGCCTCCCGCCTCGACTGAGCGGTCTCACCGTTGTCCCGCTGCCCTGCCGCCTCGAGTGAGCGGTCTCGCCCTGGACTGGCCGTCGTTCTGGTGCCTCCCGCCTCGAGTGAGCGGTCTCACCGTCGTCCTGCTGCCTCCCGCCTTGAGTGGTCGGCTCGCCCTGGACTGGCTGTCGTCCCGCTCCCGCCCGCCTGGAGGGGTCGGTCTTGCCCTGGACTGGCTGTCGTCCCGCTGCCGCCCGCCTGGAGGGGTCGGTCTTGCCCTGGACTGGCCGTCGTCCCGCTGCCTCCCGCCTCGACTGAGCGGCCTCACCGTCGTCCCGCTGCCTCCCGCCTTGAGGGGTCGGTCTTGCCCTGGACTGGCTGTCGTCCCGCTGCCTCCCGCCTCGACTGAGCGGTCTCACCGTCGTCCCGCTGCCCTGCCGCCTCGTGTGAGCGGTCTCGCCCTGGACTGGCCGTCGTCCTGGTGCCGCCCGCCTGGTGGGGTCAGTCTTGCCCTGGACTGGCTGTCGTCCCGCTGCCGCCCGCCTGGAGGGGTCGGTCTTGCCCTGGACTGGCTGTCGTCCCGCTGCCGCCCGCCTGGAGGGGTCGGTCTCGCCCTGGACTTGCCGTCGTCCCGATGCCTCCAACCTCGACTGAGCGGTCTCAACGTCGTCCCGCTGCCCTGCCGCCTCGAGTGAGCGGTCTCGCCCTGGACTGGCCGTCGTCCTGGTGCCTCCCGCCTCGAGTGAGCGGTCTCACCGTCGTCCCGCTGCCTCCCGCCTTGAGTGGTCGGTCTCGCCCTGGACTGGCTGTCGTCCCGCTGCCTCCCGCCTCGACTGAGCGGTCTCACCGTCGTCCCGCTGCCTCCCGCCTCGACTGAGCGGTCTCACCGACGTCCCGCTGCCCTGCCGCCTCGAGTGAACGGTCTCGCCCTGGACCGGCCGTCGTCCTGGTGCCGCCCGCCTGGAGGGGTCAGTCTTGCCCTGGACTGGCTGTCGTCCCGCTGCCGCCCGCCTGGAGGGGTCGGTCTTGCCCTGGACTGGCTGTCGTCCCGCTGCCGCCCGCCTGGAGGGGTCGGTCTCGCCCTGGACTTGCCGTCGTCCCGATGCTCCAACCTCGACTGAGCGGTCTCAACGTCGTCCCGCTGCCCTGCCGCCTCGAGTGAGCGGTCTCGCCCTGGACTGGCCGTCGTCCTGGTGCCTCCCGCCTCGAGTGAGCGGTCTCACCGTCGTCCCGCTGCCTTCCGCCTTGAGTGGTCGGTCTCGCCCTGGACTGGCTGTCGTCCCACTGCCTCCCGCCTCGACTGAGCGGTCTCACCGTCGTCCCGCTGCCTCCCGCCTTGAGTGGTCGGTCTCGCCCTGGACTGGCTGTCGTCCCGCTGTCGCCCGCCTGGAGGGGTCGGTCTTGCCCTGGACTGGCCGTCGTCCCGCTGCTTCCCGCGTCGTGTGAGCGGTCTCACCGTAGTCCCGCTGCCTCCCGCCTTGAGTGGTCGGTCTTGCCCTGGACTGGCTGTCGTCCCGCTGCCTCAGGCCTCGAATGAGCGGTCTCACCGTCGTCCCGCTGCCCTGCCGCCTCGAGTGAGCGGTCTCGCCCTGGACTGGCCGTCGTTCTGGTGCCTCCCGCGTCGTGTGAGCGGTCTCACCGTCGTCCCGCTGCCTCCCGCCTTGAGTGGTCGGTCTTGCCCTGGACTGGCTGTCGTCCCGCTGCCTCCCGCCTCGACTGAGCGGTCTCACCGTCGTCCCGCTGCCCTGCCGCCTCGAGTGAGCGGTCTCGCCCTGGACTGGCCGTCGTCCTGGTGCCGCCCGCCTGGAGGGGTCAGTCTTGCCCTGGACTGGCTGTCGTCCCGCTGCCGCCCGCCTGGAGGGGTCAGTCTTGCCCTGGACTGGTTGTCGTCCCGCTGCCGCCCGCCTGGAGGGGTCGGTCTTGCCCTGGACTTGCCGTCGTCCCGATGCCTCCCACCTCGACTGAGCGGTCTCAACGTCGTCCCGCTGCCCTGCCGCCTCGACTGAGCGGTCTCACCGTCGTCCCGCTGGCCTGCCGCCTCGAGTGAGCGGTCTCGCCTTGGACTGGCCGTTGTCCTGGTGCCTCCCGCGTCGTGTGAGCGGTCTCACCGTCGTCCCGCTGCCTCCCGTTCTGGTGCCTCCCGCTTCGATTGAGCGGTCTCACCGTCGTCCCGCTGCCTCCCGCCTTGAGGGGTCGGTCTTGCCCTGGACTGGCTGTCGTCCCGCTGCCTCCCGCCTCGACTGAGCGGTATCACCGTCGTCCCGCTGCCCTGCCGCCTCGAGTGAGCAGTCTCACCGTCGTCCCGCTGCCGCCCGCCTGGAGGGGTCGGTCTTGCCCTGGACTGGCTGTCGTCCCGCTGCCTCCCGCCTCGACTGAGCGGTATCACCGTCGTCCCGCTGCCCTGCCGCCTCGAGTGAGCAGTCTCACCGTCGTCCCGCTGCCGCCCGCCTGGAGGGGTCGGTCTTGCCCTGGACTGGCTGTCGTCCCGCCGCCGCCCGCCTGGAGGGGTCGGTCTTGCCCTGGACTGGCTGTCGTCCCGCTGCCGCCCGCCTGGAGGGGTCGGTCTTGCCCTGGACTGGCTGTCGTCCCGCTGCCTCCCGCCTCGACTGAGCGGTCTCACCGTTGTCCCGCTGCCCTGCCGCCTCGAGTGAGCGCTCTCGCCCTGGACTGGCCGTCGTTCTGGTGCCTCCCGCCTCGAGTGAGCGGTCTCACAGTCGTCCCGCTGCCTCCCGCCTTGAGTGGTCGGTCTCGCCCTGGACTGGCTGTCGTCCCGCTGCCTCCCGCCTCGACTGAGCGGTCTCACCGTCGTACCGCTGCCCTGCCGCCTCGAGTGAGCGGTCTCGCCCTGGACTGGCCGTCGTTCTGGTGCCTCCCGCCTCGAGTGAGCGGTCTCACCGTCGTCCCGCTGCCTCCCGCCTTGAGTGGTCGGCTCGCCCTGGACTGGCTGTCGTCCCGCTGCCGCCCGCCTGGAGGGGTCGGTCTTGCCCTGGACTGGCTGTCGTCCCGCTGCCGCCCGCCTGGAGGGGTCGGTCTCGCCCTGGACTTGCCGTCGTTCCGCTGCCTCCCGCCTCGACTGAGCGGTCTCACCGTCGTCCCGCTGCCCTGCCGCCTCGAGTGAGCGGTCTCGCCCTGGACTGGCCGTCGTCCTGGTGCCTCCCTCCTCGAGTGAGCGGTCTCACCGTCGTCCCGCTGCCTCCCGCCTTGAGTGGTCGGTCTCGCCCTGGACTGGCTGTCGTCCCGCTGCCGCCCGCCTGGAGGGGTCGGTCTTGCCCTGGACTGGCCGTCGTCCCGCTGCCTCCCGCCTCGACTGAGCGGTCTCACCGTCGTCCCGCTGCCCTGCCGCCTCGAGTGAGCGGTCTCGCCCTGGACTGGGCGCCGTCCCGCTGCCTCCAGCCTCGACTGAGCGGTCTCACCGTCGTCCCGCTGCCCTGCCGCCTTGAGGGGTCGGTCTCGCCCGGGACTGGCTGTCGTCCCGCTGTCTCCCGCCTCGACTGAGCGGTCTCACCGTCGTCCCGCTGCCTCCCGCCTTGAGTGGTCGGTCTCGCCCTGGACTGGCTGTCGTCCCGCTGCCTCCCGCCTCGACTGAGCGGTCTCACCGTCGTACCGCTGCCCTGCCGCCTCGAGTGAGCGGTCTCGCCCTGGACTGGCCGTCGTTCTGGTGACTCCCGCCTCGAGTGAGCGGTCTCACCGTCGTCCCGCTGCCTCCCGCCTTGAGTGGTCGGCTCGCCCTGGACTGGCTGTCGTCCCGCTGCCGCCCGCCTGGAGGGGTCGGTCTTGCCCTGGACTGGCTGTCGTCCCGCTGCCGCCCGCCTGGAGGGGTCGGTCTCGCCCTGGACTTGCCGTCGTTCCGCTGCCTCCCGCCTCGACTGAGCGGTCTCACCGTCGTCCCGCTGCCCTGCCGCCTCGAGTGAGCGGTCTCGCCCTGGACTGGCCGTCGTCCTGGTGCCTCCCGCCTCGAGTGAGCGGTCTCACCGTCGTCCCGCTGCCTCCCGCCTTGAGTGGTCGGTCTCGCCCTGGACTGGCTGTCGTCCCGCTGCCGCCCGCCTGGAGGGGTCGGTCTTGCCCTGGACTGGCCGTCGTCCCGCTGCCTCCCGCCTCGACTGAGCGGTCTCACCGTCGTCCCGCTGCCCTGCCGCCTTGAGGGGTCGGTCTCGCCCGGGACTGGCTGTCGTCCCGCTGTCTCCCGCCTCGACTGAGCGGTCTCACCGTCGTCCCGCTGCCTCCCGCCTTGAGTGGTCGGTCTCGCCCTGGACTGGCTGTCGTCCCGCTGCCTCCCGCCTCGACTGAGCGGTCTCACCGTCGTACCGCTGCCCTGCCGCCTCGAATGAGCGGTCTCGCCCTGGACTGGCCGTCGTTCTGGTGCCTCCCGCCTCGAGTGAGCGGTCTCACCGTCGTCCCGCTGCCTCCCGCCTTGAGTGGTCGGCTCGCCCTGGACTGGCTGTCGTCCCGCTGCCGCCCGCCTGGAGGGGTCGGTCTTGCCCTGGACTGGCTGTCGTCCCGCTGCCGCCCGCCTGGAGGGGTCGGTCTCGCCCTGGACTTGCCGTCGTTCCGCTGCCTCCCGCCTCGACTGAGCGGTCTCACCGTCGTCCCGCTGCCCTGCCGCCTCGAGTGAGCGGTCTCGCCCTGGACTGGCCGTCGTCCTGGTGCCTCCCGCCTCGAGTGAGCAGTCTCACCGTCGTCCCGCTGCCGCCCGCCTTGAGGGGTCGGTCTTGCCCTGGACTGGCTGTCGTCCCGCTGCCTCCCGCCTCGACTGAGCGGTCTCACCGTCGTCCCGCTGCCCTGCCGCCTCGAGTGAGCGGTCTCGCCCTGGACTGGCCGTCGTCCTGGTGCCTCCCTCCTCGAGTGAGCGGTCTCACCGTCGTCCCGCTGCCTCCCGCCTTGAGTGGTCGGTCTCGCCCTGGACTGGCTGTCGTCCCGCTGCCGCCCGCCTGGAGGGGTCGGTCTTGCCCTGGACTGGCCGTCGTCCCGCTGCCTCCCGCCTCGACTGAGCGGTCTCACCGTCGTCCCGCTGCCCTGCCGCCTCGAGTGAGCGGTCTCGCCCTGGACTGGGCGCCGTCCCGCTGCCTCCCGCCTCGACTGAGCGGTCTCACCGTCGTCCCGCTGCCCTGCCGCCTTGAGGGGTCGGTCTCGCCCGGGACTGGCTGTCGTCCCGCTGTCTCCCGCCTCGACTGAGCGGTCTCACCGTCGTCCCGCTGCCTCCCGCCTTGAGTGGTCGGTCTCGCCCTGGACTGGCTGTCGTCCCGCTGCCTCCCGCCTCGACTGAGCGGTCTCACCGTCGTACCGCTGCCCTGCCGCCTCGAGTGAGCGGTCTCGCCCTGGACTGGCCGTCGTTCTGGTGACTCCCGCCTCGAGTGAGCGGTCTCACCGTCGTCCCGCTGCCTCCCGCCTTGAGTGGTCGGCTCGCCCTGGACTGGCTGTCGTCCCGCTGCCGCCCGCCTGGAGGGGTCGGTCTTGCCCTGGACTGGCTGTCGTCCCGCTGCCGCCCGCCTGGAGGGGTCGGTCTCGCCCTGGACTTGCCGTCGTTCCGCTGCCTCCCGCCTCGACTGAGCGGTCTCACCGTCGTCCCGCTGCCCTGCCGCCTCGAGTGAGCGGTCTCGCCCTGGACTGGCCGTCGTCCTGGTGCCTCCCGCCTCGAGTGAGCGGTCTCACCGTCGTCCCGCTGCCTCCCGCCTTGAGTGGTCGGTCTCGCCCTGGACTGGCTGTCGTCCCGCTGCCGCCCGCCTGGAGGGGTCGGTCTTGCCCTGGACTGGCCGTCGTCCCGCTGCCTCCCGCCTCGACTGAGCGGTCTCACCGTCGTCCCGCTGCCCTGCCGCCTTGAGGGGTCGGTCTCGCCCGGGACTGGCTGTCGTCCCGCTGTCTCCCGCCTCGACTGAGCGGTCTCACCGTCGTCCCGCTGCCTCCCGCCTTGAGTGGTCGGTCTCGCCCTGGACTGGCTGTCGTCCCGCTGCCTCCCGCCTCGACTGAGCGGTCTCACCGTCGTACCGCTGCCCTGCCGCCTCGAATGAGCGGTCTCGCCCTGGACTGGCCGTCGTTCTGGTGCCTCCCGCCTCGAGTGAGCGGTCTCACCGTCGTCCCGCTGCCTCCCGCCTTGAGTGGTCGGCTCGCCCTGGACTGGCTGTCGTCCCGCTGCCGCCCGCCTGGAGGGGTCGGTCTTGCCCTGGACTGGCTGTCGTCCCGCTGCCGCCCGCCTGGAGGGGTCGGTCTCGCCCTGGACTTGCCGTCGTTCCGCTGCCTCCCGCCTCGACTGAGCGGTCTCACCGTCGTCCCGCTGCCCTGCCGCCTCGAGTGAGCGGTCTCGCCCTGGACTGGCCGTCGTCCTGGTGCCTCCCGCCTCGAGTGAGCAGTCTCACCGTCGTCCCGCTGCCGCCCGCCTTGAGGGGTCGGTCTTGCCCTGGACTGGCTGTCGTCCCGCTGCCTCCCGCCTCGACTGAGCGGTCTCACCGTCGTCCCGCTGCCCTGCCGCCTCGAGTGAGCGGTCTCGCCCTGGACTGGCCGTCGTCCTGGTGCCGCCCGCCTGGAGGGGTCGGTCTTACCCTGGACTTGCCGTCGTCCCGCTGCCTCCCGCCTCGACTGAGCGGTCTCACCGTCGTCCCGCTGCCCTGCCGCCTCGAGTGAGCGGTGTCGCCCTGGACTGGGCGTCGTCCCGCTGCCTCCCGCCTCGACTGAGCGGTCTCACCGTCGTCCCGCTGCCCTGCCGCCTCGAGTGAGCGGTCTCGCCCTGGACTGGCCGTCGTTCTGGTGCCTCCCGCCTCGAGTAAGCAGTCTCACCGTCGTCCCGCTGCCGCCCGCCTTGAGGGGTCGGTCTTGCCCTGGACTGGCTGTCGTCCCGCTGCCTCCCGCCTCGACTGAGCGGTCTCACGGTCGTCCCGCTGCCCTGCCGCCTCGAGTGAGTGGTCTCGCCCTGGACTGGCCGTCGTTCTGGTGCCTCCCGCTTCGAGTGAGCGGTCTCACCGTCGTCCCGCTGCCTCCCGCCTTGAGGGGTCGGTCTTGCCCTGGACTGGCTGTCGTCCCGCTGCCTCCCGCCTCGACTGAGCGGTATCACCGTCGTCCCGCTGCCCTGCCGCCTCGACTGAGCGGTATCACCGTCGTCCCGCTGCCGCCCGCCTGGAGGGGTCGGTCTTGCCCTGGACTGGCTGTCGTCCCGCTGCCTTCCGCCTCGAATGAGCGGTCTCACCGTCGTCCCGCTGCCGCCCGCCTGGAGGAGTCGGTCTTGCCCGGGACTGGCTGTCGTCCCGCTGCCGCCCGCCTGGAGGGATCGGTCTTGCCCTGGACTGGCTGTCGTCCCGCTGCCGCCCGCCTGGAGGGGTCGGTCTCGCCCTGGACTTGCCGTCGTCCCGCTGCCTCCCGCTTCGACTGAGCGGTCTCACCGTCGTTCCGCTGCCCTGCCGCCTCGAGTGAGCGGTCTCGCCCTGGACTGGCCGTCGTCCTGGTGCCTCCCGCCTCGAGTGAGCGGTCCCACCGTCGTCCCGCTGCCTCCCGCCTTGAGGAGTCAGTCTTGCCCTGGACTGGCTGTCGTCCCGCTGCCTCCCGCCTCGACTGAGCGGTATCACCGTCGTCCCGCTGCCCTGCCGCCTCGAGTGAGCGGTCTCACCGTCGTCCCGCTGCCGCCCGCCTGGAGGGGTCGGTCTTGCCCTGGACTGGCTGTCGTCCCGCTGCCTCCCGCCTCGACTGAGCGGTATCACCGTCGTCCCGCTGCCGCCCGCCTGGAGGGGTCGGTCTTGCCCTGGACTGGCTGTCGTCCCGCCGCCGCCCGCCTGGAGGGGTCAGTCTTGCCCGGGACTGGCTTTCGTCCCGCTGCCGCCCGCCTGGAGGGGTCGGTCTTGCCCTGGACTGGCTGTCCTCCCGCTGCCGCCCGCCTGGAGGGGTCGGTCTCGCCCTGGACTTGCCGTCGTCCCGCTGCCTCCCGCCTCGAGTGAGCGGTCTCAACGTCGTCCCGCTGCCCTGCCGCCTCGAGTGAGCGATCTCGCCCTGGACTGGCCGTCGTTCTGGTGCCTCCCGCCTCGAGTGAGCGGTCTCACCGTCGTCCCGCTGCCTCCCGCCTTGAGGGGTCGGTCTCGCCCTGGACTTGCCGTCGTCCCGCTGCCTCCCGCCTCGACTGGGCGGTCTCACCGTCGTCCCGCTGCCCTGCCGCCTCGAGTGAGCGGTCTCGCCCTGGACTGGCCGTCGTCCTGGTGCCTCCCGCCTCGAGTGAGCGGTCTCACCGTCGTCCCGCTGCCTCCAGCCTTGAGTGGTCGGTCTCGCCCTGGACTGGCTGTCGTCCCGCTGCCTCCCGCCTCGACTGAGCGGTATCACCGTCGTCCCGCTGCCCTGCCGCCTCGAGTGAGCGGTCTCACCGTCGTCCCGCTGCCGCCCGCCTAGAGGGGTCGGTCTTGCCCTGGACTGGCTGTCGTCCCGCTGCCTCCTGCCTCGACTGAGCGGTCTCACCGTCGTCCCGCTGCCCTGCCGCCTCGAGTGAGCGGTCTCGCCCTGGACTGGGCGTCGTTCTGGTGCCTCCCGCCTCGAGTGAGCGGTCTCACCGTCGTCCCGCTGCATCCCGCCTTGAGTGGTCGGTCTCGCCCGGGACTGGCTGTCGTTCCGCTGCCTCCCGCCTCGACTGAGCGGTCTCACCGTCGTCCCGCTGCCGCCCGCCTCGACTGAGCGGCCTCACCGTCGTCCCGCTGCCTCCCGCCTTGAGGGGTCGGTCTTGCCCTGGACTGGCTGTCGTCCCGCTGCCTCCCGCCTCGACTGAGCGGTCTCACCGTCGTCCCGCTGCCCTGCCGCCTCGAGTGAGCGGTCTCGCCCTGGACTGTCCGTCGTTCTGGTGCCTCCCGCCTCGAGCGAGCGGTCTCACCGTCGTCCCGCTGCCGCCCGCCTTGAGGGGTCGGTCTTGCCCTGGACTGGCTGTCGTCCCGCTGCCTCCTGCCTCGACTGAGCGGTCTCACCGTCGTCCCGCTGCCCTGCCGCCTCGAGTGAGCGGTCTCGCCCTGGACTGGCCGTCGTCCTGGTGCCGCCCGCCTGGAGGGGTCGGTCTTGCCCTGGACTGGCCGTCGTCCCGCTGCCTCCCGCCTCGACTTAGCGGTCTCACCGTCGTCCCGCTGCCCTGCCGCCTCGAGTGAGCGGTCTCGCCCTGGACTGGCCGTCGTCCCGCTGCCTCCCGCCTCGACTGAGCGGCCTCACCGTCGTCCTGCTGCCTCCCGCCTTGAGGGGTCGGTCTCGCCGTGGACTTGCTGTCGTCCCGCTGCCTCCCGCCTCGACTGAGCGGTCTCACCGTCGTTCCGCTGCCCGGCCGCCTCGAGTGAGCGGTGTCGCCCTGGACTGGCCGTCGTCCTGGTGCCTCCCGCCTCGAGTGAGCGGTCTCACCGTCGTCCCGCTGCCTCCAGCCTTGAGTGGTCGGTCTCGCCCTGGACTGGCTGTCGTCCCGCTGCCCTGCCGCCTCGAGTGAGCGGTCTCGCCCTGGACTGGCCGTCGTTCTGGTGCCTCCCGCTTCGAGTGAGCGGTCTCACCGTCGTCCCGCTGCCTCCCGCCTTGAGGGGTCGGTCTTGCCCTGGACTGGCTGTCGTCCCGCTGCCTCCCGCCGCGACTGAGCGGTATCACCGTCGTCCCGCTGCCCTGCCGGCTCGAGTGAGCGGTCTCACCGTCGTCCCGCTGCCGCCCGCCTGGAGGGGTCGTTCTTGCCCTGGACTGGCTGTCGTCCCGCTGCCTCCTGCCTCGACTGAGCGGTCTCACCGTCGTCCCGCTGCCCTGCCGCCTCGAGTGAGCGATCTCGCCCTGGACTGGCCGTCGTTATGGTGCCTCCCGTCTCGGGCGAGCGGTCTCATCGTCGTCCCGCTGCCGCCTGCCTTGAGGGGTCGGTCTTGCCCTGGACTGGCTGTCGTCCCGCTGCCTCCTGCCTCGACTGAGCGGTCTCACCGTCGTCCCGCTGCCCTGCCGCCTCGAGTGAGCGATCTCGCCCTGGACTGGCCGTCGTTCTGGTGCCTCCCGCCTCGAGTGAGCGGTCTCACCGTCGTCCCGCTGCCTCCCGCCTTGAGGGGACGGTCTTGCCCTGGACTGGCTGTCGTCTCGCTGCCCCCCGCCTCGACTGAGCGGTCTCACCGTCGTCCCGCTGCCCTGCCGCCTCGAGTGAGCGGTCTCGCCCTGGACTGGCCGTCGTTCTGGTGCCTCCCGCCTCGAGTGAGCGGTCTCACCGTCGTCCCGCTGCCTCCCGCCTTGAGGGGTCGGTCTTGCCCTGGACTGGCTGTCGTCCCGCTGCCGCCCGCCTGGAGGGGTCGGTCTTGCCCTGGACTGGCTGTCGTCCCGCTGCCGCCCGCCTGGAAGGGTCGGTCTTGCCCTGGACTGGCTGTCGTCCCGCTGCCGCCCGCCTGGAGGGGTCGGTCTCGCCCTGGACTTGCCGTCGTCCCGCTGCCTCCCGCCTCGACTGAGCGGTCTCACCGTCGTCCCGCTGCCCTGCCGCCTCGAGTGAGCGGTCTCGCCCTGGACTGGCCGTCGTCCTGGTGCCTCCCGCCTGAACAGTAGCTCCCGCCGCTACAATACTGCTACCAGCACTCGCTTTTAGGGATATACTACACGAAGCACTCGGTTATAGGGATATACTGTACAAAACACTCGGTAATAGCGGCATACTCTACAAATCACTCGGTTCTACCGATATACTGCTCAAAACACTCGCTCTTAGGGACATACTACTAAAAACATTCGCTTTTAGGGATATACTTCACCCAACACTCAGTTATAGCGACATCCTGTACAAATCACTCGGCTTTAGCGAACACAAACACACATGGTTCGATAATTTTATTAACCAAAACACTCGGTTCTAACGACATACTACTCACAGCACTCTGTTTTAAGGATTTACTACACATAATACTCGGGTATAGCGATATACTGTAAACAAACACTCGGTTTTAGCGACATACTAGGGAAACACACAAGATTCCAGTATCCCACTTCCCAAACTAATCGGTACGAGCGACATACTGCTCAAACAGTCGGTTTTATTGACATACTACGCAAAACGCTCGGTTATAGCGACATACTGCACAAACCACACTCGGTTTGAGAGATTTACTCTACAAAGCACGCGGTTATAACGACATGCTGTACAAAACACTCGGCTTCAGCGATATACGACACAAACAGACATGATTCGATCATTTTCTTGACCAAAACTCTCGGTTCTACCGATATGCTACTCAAAACACTCGCTTTTAGGGATATACTACACGAAGCACTCGGTTATAGGGATATACTGTACAGAAGACTCGGTAATAGCGGCATACTCTACAAATCACTCGGTTCTACCGATATACTGCTCAAAACACTCGCTCTTAGGGACATACTAATAAACACATTCGCTTTTAGGGATATACTTCACCCAACACTCAGTTATAGCGACATCCTGTACAAATACAACACAAACAGACATGATTCGATCATTTTATTAACCAAAACACTCGGTACAAGGGATATACTGCTAAAAACACCCGGTTTTAGGTACAAAGTACACAAAACATTCGGCTCAAGCGACATACAGTATAAAACACGCGGTTTTAGCGATATACTACTTAAAACACTCGCTTTTAGGGATATACTACATCAAACACTTAGTTATAGCGGCATGCTCTACAAATCACTCGGCTTTAGCGATATACAACACAAACACACATGGTTCGATAATTTTATTAACCAAAACACTCGGTTCTAACGACATACTACTCACAACACTCTGTTTTAAGGATTTACTACACATAATACTCGGGTATAGCGATATACTGTAAGAAAACACTCGGTTTTTTGCGACATACTAGGGAAACACACCAGATTCCAGTATCCCACTTCCCAAAACCATCGGTACGAGCGACATCCCAGCCAGCATGGCAACCATCTGCCAACCGTGAAACAACGTTGTCGGCAATGTTGGCGCAATGTTGGCAAAGAACATTGGGCCAACGAGTGGGTGCTCATTGGGGAATGATTGTTTCAACGTTGTCTGCCAACAATGGCCCAACCATCTGCCAACCTTAGGCCAACATTGGCTGCCAACGATGGCCCAATCATAGGCCAACAGTGGGCCAATGTGCGCTGCCGACGTTCTACCGATATTGATCCACTATTGAACCACTGCAAATGTTGTTCACTAATTTATTGACAAAAACCTTATGAAGTGCAATACATGAATTCTTAATAGGTATACATGACGCGTAATGTCTGAAAAAATCGCTTGCGACCGCTCATACAGGTGCATGGCCGCTCATAGAGGTGGTCGCTCGTAGATGCGGTCGCTTCCACTCATTCCTGATTCTTGCGTTTGCCAGCTGTGTCACGCTCTCGTCGCCCGCCATCCCGCTCCCCAGCAAATCGCAGCCACTTCTTCACCACCTCTGAATTTGTGGCGCAACTGGTAGTCGGGTTGCTGCGAGTACCCCCTGAATTAAATCAAAGTAGACTCAATGGCAAAGCTGTTTAAAATATCATGCTGGTTCGATAATATGCATGAATAACATTTACCTATATTGGTATACTTAACACATGTTTTTTTGTTAGCTTAATATTTCTGGAACCCTGTTAAAGGCAATACAGTGGTAGCCACATACAAAGTAATGATACTGTTCACAATTTGCTGTTCGCAGGATTTTTTGACAGATCTGTCATATCACGTTGAATAGGTAACGCAAATGAGTTAAGTAGACAGTGGGTAAAGTGGAAATCCTTATCTTATCAGAAGAATACAGCCACACTTACCATACACCACCTGGCGTAAGTTTAGGCGAGGGAATGGCACTTTCCCACTCTTCCATTGCCAATGTATTTGCTTTGCCACACTGTTTGACAGCACTTAGTCCATCAAACGCTGCACTGTCTTGTCGACAGTGGATACGCCCATCAAGGTGATGCTGCTGACCTAATTGGACATATGCAAAATAAAGAGTCAAACTGAAGATAAAATAGACATAAATTAAATTACACAAAGCAATACAAAAACATGGACAAACCTATGAGAACTGAAAATGCTGGTCTCTTATTCGTGCATACTTGACTAAAATTGGGCCAGTGGAAGC
>CAXHSH010000679.1:0-98682 GCA_964019135.1 Arenicola marina
AGGCGACTTGGGGCTTGGGTGATAGTAGCCTGAATGATCAGACGTTACAGTTTGACAGTCAGATGATGTACTGTAACAACTGTTACAGTCACAAGAACAAGTGTACGTCCAGACTGTCTTTCAAGTGTCAGGCTAGGCCCGGGGTGTGTGACAAGACTGTCAACAAAGGATAAAAGCTCCTGTTGGCCTTGTGTTAAGGTGTCACACTGAAACCTGGTTGACTTCAGGTTCTGTACAGTATAGTGCATTTATTTATAAATACATACCTTTCATTCATATACATAAGCAAATATTCGTGAATATAAGCTTATCGTTCACACATGCCGTAGGACTCTGCTAACTGCTCGCCTTTCCGCAATATTTTTGATACTTCGCGCATGCGCCTTAGCGACCTCTGCTGCGCATCTCCGCTAGGCGGCGGCTGCCGCCTGGTGGCCCGCAACTCAGTTCGCGGGCTGTGGCACGCTGCAAATATCACTGGTGTTCTATTTGTAACGCTGCTGTCCCGGGGGAAGAAAGAGGTGGGGGGGGGGGGGACTTAGTACATTGTTGGGTTTTCGGGGGAGGGGGAGGTCCGCCGTAAAGCCACCCGTACTTCACCGCCAAAATACTTAGACCCGCGGCTCGGTTTATTATTTTCCCCGGCAAACCCGGTCTATGAACGCACATGTTCCCGCGACCCAGCGGAATTTGGCGGTGGAAAATCCGGGAAAGGGCTTTTCTGCACGCCCCCCCCCAAACCCAGGTTGCATGGGACCTTGGTAGAATCATATACCACAGTAATATCATGATCTTACCATGGTGCCAGGATATTACCATGGTTTAATAATATACTACAGTAATACCATGGTGCCAAGATATTACCATGGTATCATGATATTACCATAGTGCCCGGGTATTACCATGGTATCAATATATACCAGTTATACCATGATATACCAGTTATACCATGATATACCAAAGTAATACCATGATATACCAAAGTAATACCATGATATTACCATGATATATTATGGTACGGCATGGTAAACTATGGTATGCCATGGTTAACCATAATATTTGATGGTAAACCATGATATTTGATGGTAAACCATGATATACCATGGTATACCATACTGATACCATAGTATATCATGCTGTACCATGGTATATCATGCTGTACCGTGGTATATCATAATTTACCATGGTAATACCATGGTATACCATACTAATATCATGGTTTTTCTGGCTGTACCATGGTGTATCATGCTTTATCTGGCTGTACCATGGTATATCATGGTTTATCTGGCTGTACCATGGTATATCATGATTTACCATGGTGATACCATCATTTATTATGGTATACCATGGTTTATCACGCTGTAGCATGGTATATCATGAGTTACCATAGTATACCATGGTTTACTATGGTGTACCATGGAATATTTTCACAAGGGTGGAATTGAATTGTTCGATGCAAAAACCGATATATACAGCACATGATCATTAAACATCTTTATAACGTCATTAAATCATTACGAAACGCAAAAAAACACGAACAGATTTAAGTCAAAATATAAATAATTCGAAGATTATCTTTACTATGCGAAAATTCCGTGTGATTTCTTGGATTTTATCATCTGTTGTCAAATATAAAATAGTAGACTCGTTTGACAAAACGTTTCTAAAATGTTAATATAAGGTTTCTGATCCACCTGTGGGAATTATGGATTATACAAAACTTTTCAAAACGGTATCTTAACGTTTTTGCAAAATGTAACGTAAATATAACCATTTTAAAACTTTATTAAAACGTTATGTGTTTGCTGGGACGCCAGCAAGAAACTCACGTTTGATGATGTCAGCAATTCTAACAGCCTGTCCTCCGAACAGGTGCGGACGTCACCTTCTAGGCCACCAGTCTCGCGAACTACCTTGCGGTGTTCGGTGTTGAACACAACTTCACCACGTGTAGACTGTCCAATAATTGGGGCCCAGTTTGTGTATGATGGTTGCGTTCTAATGGGATTATCTTCCCCCTCTGAAATGGTCAGATAAACATGAGTCACACATCACATACAAGGTCATACAAATAACCCACAATTGGTGTTTAGTTTTTACATATTACATATTTTACACATTGCAGTATGATATATATCCGACGCTTCTGACTCATCCGGAATGTCTAGCTGTGAAACGTGAAGCGAAAGATCATTATTAAAATTTCAATATGTGTGAAAACTACTGGTGGCGGCGCAATGAACTGGCTCCGAATCACCTTTACCAAGTAAAGATAACTTTCATATTTACAACATAAAACCACACGAGGATAAAGTAAGCTTCTTTCAAGGGTGGAGGGGATGGGCTTTTGGGTCGCAAATTGCTAAGTATAGTAATCTTAAACAATTGTTCTATTTAAATGGAAATATCGCTCCCCCGTAGACCCTGACTCTGTACCGTTCAATTTGAAGCAGATCTTCTTCTGCAAATCCATCACCAGACTCGGAGGGAAGACACCACAGGTCACACAGGAAAAGTCGTATTTCCTTGCCGATAACGCTTCAAACATCTCCCGCAGTGCGATTTGCGATGGTACATTCCAGTTAAATGTTTCGTTGAGGATGTTAATGATACTCCCGACTGGCACATGTTCCTGAAGGAAGCGAAAGAAGCATGAATGTTACTAATGCTTTAACAAATAATGCGCAAGGTCAGTAATAGGATCATTCAGAAGAGCCAATTCGAAACAAACCAAATTGATTGTGTTACGTTTATCATGCAATTGACGCAGTTCTGCGTCTTCTACTCGTAACTATTAGCATAAGCAATAAACGTAAAGCTGCAAGTTGTGTTTTGGGGAAATAGTTGTGTAATATTTTGCACTACCTGAAGGCTGTTCCGGATGTAGATGAGAAATGAATGTTCAAAGAAGAACCTATCATCGAAGTTAAAGATCCCTTCAATGAACTCTTGGTACCGGTATGAGAGATGGCAGGTGAGCACACTTATACGAAGCTCTTGTAACCTGAAAAAACGAAAGACGTAATTGAACTTTAGTGGATAAACATGGAAACGCATATGAAGCCGGAGAACCCCAGGGATTAGCCAGAGACCCACCACTTTTGGCGGGCTGTTTTTTTTCTGACAGGCAAAGCATGCAGGTGCTGTATACCCGCCCAAAAAGAACCATTTGATCACAAGGCATAGGAGAAAATCATAGCGCTCACAATTGTATACGACAACGAGAAGTAATGCTGTTAATTGAGTTGTAAATTGCGAGCTCAAAATGAGAACACTTGGTCGGCTGGTGCCATGTGGGTTATATATACTGAACCCTTTTTTTACTAGCCAAAAGTTTAGCTGGTAAAAATAAAAAATATTACTAATGATGGTGCCATTGGAACTTTCGACTGCCGGCATAAAATGACATATATTATGTTCAAACATGCATTGAATTTATTTTCTTCAACATTTTCACCTTTTAATATGTATATGCATAAGAAAAGCGTTGTGTCAATTCGTGCAACACTTACCCTTAAATACACCTTTCATTATCACAATTCGTGCCGCCTCTGACACCAACGTCGGCTTCTCTAGTTGTGCATGGCACCTCAAACATGATTCCTCTTTAAGAACAAAGACTTTGCATTTTTGGCGTTCAGGTGTAATGCTAGATATTGTCAGAGGATATGGTATGCACTTATAGTCAAGCCAATACTGACACACCTCCAGCCGAGCATCCAAGCTTTCCGCTGGGTATGTCAGACTTTGTGGCTCCTGGACCGTCTCCGTGTCCCATTTGTCTGCTTCTGTATCGGATGTCTCCGCCGTCGGCCACGACGTCGGCCGCCGAGCGCCCACTTTGATATGGATCTATGAACACACCCACGACCTCTACCTTGAACACAGGGACAATGCCACGCGTTTTTCTTGCTGTCATGTGAAACGACAACTCTCTTGAAGGATGAGTAATAGCTGACATTCCCTGTGTAAACAGAAAAACAGAGAAACCGACCAGTTGCACTCTCGTTGCAGAAGAGAGGCACCACAGGTAGGGCGCCATCCGCAGAGGCGTTGGTCGCCAGCTCAGTAGCGGCATCTTGGCTGGCTTCTGAAAGAAGCTGGTAGTTCTGACAAAGAGCCTGCAAGCTTCTTGCCTCTAATGGCACCCCTGAAGCGTCCTCGGCAAAAAGTGTTGACCACACATGTCTGCATGGGAAGTAGCTGTTCCGACGTGCTGCAATCCCAATTGCACTGGCGCACGTTTGGTCCGAGCAAGCCGTAGCTCCTGTAGCTCCATGAAATTAGCAAGTCGTGAAAAAATAGAGCCAGCCCGACTCGCTTTTTTCACGCAGTTTCTTTTCTGACTCGGCTTTTTAACGGCGACAAACGGTTGGGTAAACCATGCCGCCGACAAACACTGTCCTAGTGCAGTTGCAACGAAATTTGTCTACAGTACAAACCTTAGCTGGGCGAATATGGAAATGTCCAACTTTGCCTAGAGCACAGGACCCTTAGTGGGGTGGGAATGGATGGGGGAGAGCGGTAATAACCATTGTTATGTGTCGCTTTTTCTGACGGGTTCTGCTGCCCCCCCCCGGCACAGGAGTTAGTGGGGTGGGGATGGATGGGGGAGAGCGGTAGTAACCATAGTTATGTGTCCCTTTTTCTGACAGGTTCTGCCCCCCCCCACCCACCCCGGCCCGCCAACGAGTCTACTTTGCTTAGTGGCACAGCTAGGAAACTAAGTCGGTTGGGGGAGCTGATCTGTCCCTTTATCAAATAGTTGGGTACCCCCGCCCGCCCGCGCTTACCCCCACCCCCGCCATCGACCCTCTTAGCCTGAGCGTAGCTTGCGAAGCGAGCGAGTGTACATGGTGCGAGAAGCGTGTATTTAGACAGTGGCAGAGGCGTGACAGAGGCGACAGAAAGCCTGGGACTTGTCAATCCATCGCTGTGCTCTATTTCTCCACGCACTTCCCCCTACACAGTGTAGTGGTCTCGCCCGGAACTTTCACGCTCACTCGTCGTGGAGAAGGCGAGTTCAACTCCCTCTCTACAGTGCAGGGGTCTCGCATATTTCACGGCTTGCTTGCTGTGAAAAGCCCGGGACACCCTACCCAATGACTGTGCTCTATTTTTTCCACGGTCGCCCCCCGTTGTAAATGCGAGTACGTGCCCTCTCTATACCACATAGTGCAGTGGTCTCGCATATTTCACGGCTTGCTTGCCGTGAAAATCCCGGGACACCCTACCCAATGACTGTGCTCCATTTCTTCACGCTCGCCCCCCGTTGTAAATGCGAGTCCGTGCTCTCTCTGTGCCACATAGTGCAGCGGTCTCGCTTATTTCACGGCTTGCCTGCCGTGGAAACCCCGGGACACCCTACCCAATGACAGGTCTATTTCTCCACGCTCGCCACCCGTTGTAAATGCGAGTCCGTGCTTTCTCTATACCACACAGTGCAGCAGTCTCGCTTATTTCACGGCTTGCCTGCCGTGAAAACCCCGGGACACCCTACCCAATGACTGCTCTATTTCTCCACGCTCGCCCCCCGTTGTACATGCGAGTCCGTGCTCTCTCTATGCTACATAGTGCAGCGGTCTCGCATATTTCGCGGCTTGCTTGCCGTGAAGAGCCCGGGACACCTCATCGCATGGCTGTGCCCTATTTCTCCACGCACGTTCACCGTGGAGAATTAGGTTCTCTATACTACATGATGCATTGGTCTCGCATATTTCACGGCTTGGTTGCGTGAAAAGTCCGGGACACCTCATCGCATGGATGTGCCCTATTTCTCCACGCACGTTCACCGTGGAGAATTAGGTTCCATCTCTTTATATTACATGATGCTTTGGTCTCGCATATTTCACGCCTTGGTTGCGTGAAAAGTCCGGGACACCTCATCGCATGGCTGTGCCCTATTTCTCCACGCACGTTCACCGTGGAGAATTAGGTTCCATCTCTTTATACTACATGATGCATCTAAATGACTGCTCTATTTCTCCACGCTCGCCCCCCGTTGTAAATGCGAGTCCTATGGCAAGCCAAATTGGAATTTAATAGAGTATTTGCACATATGTTGGAATATTTGCTCATATGTCCAAATGAATTATGCATGTGTAATTCAATTGTACATATGTCCAAATGAATTGAACATATGTTCAATTCAATTAAAGATATTTTTAAAGACCCCTATTTAGACATATGTCCTAATGAATTGTACATATGTGCTAATGAAATGTACATATGTGCTAATGAATTGTACATATGTGCTAATGAATTGTACATATGTGCAATTCATTTGGACATATGTGCAATTCATTTAGACATGTGCAATTCATTTGGACTCATGTGCAAATCATTTGCACATGATTTGCACATAGGTCCCAATGAATTGCACATATGTCCAATTCAAAATTAATGTTTTCATTAATTCCAATTAATGATATAAGTATTCCAATTAATGATATAATTATTCCAATTAATGATATCATTAATTCAAATGAATTAATGTTATCAGTAATAACTGATGGCCGCGGCTATGTTCTCCCCTAGCCGCAGCCATCAGGCCCCCTAGCCGCGGCCATCAGGCCCCCGAACCGCGGCCATCAGGCCCCCTAGCCCCGGCTATCAGGTCCCAAGCCGAGGCCATCAGGCCCCCGAGCCGCGGCCATCAGGCCCCCTAGACGCGGCCATCAGGCCCCCTGGCCCCGGCCATCAGGTCCCAAGCCGAGGCCATCAGGCCCCCTAGCCGCGGCCCTTAGGCCTCCTAGCCTCGGTGATCAGGCCCCTAGCCCCGGCCATCAGGTCCCTTGCCCCGGCCATCAGGTCCCTAGCCACGGCCATCAGGCCCCCTAGCCGCGGCCATCAGGCCGCCTAGCCGAGGCCATCAGGCTCCCTAGCCGAGGCCATCAGGCCCCCGAGCCGCGGCAATCAGGCCGCCTAGCCGAGGCCATCAGGCCCCCTAGCCGCGGCCATCAGGCCCCCTACCCCCGTCTCTGAGGCCCCCTAGTCCCGGTCATCAGGTCCCTAGCCGCGGCCATCAGGTCCCTAGCCGCGGCCCTCAGGCCCAATAGCACCGTGCAACAGGTCCCAAGCCGCGGCCATCAGGCCCCCAAGCCGCCGCCATCAGGCCCCCTGGCCCCGGCCATCAGGTCCCAAGCCGAGGCCATCATGCCCCCTAGCCGCGACCCTTAGGCCTCCTAGCCCCGGTGATCAGGTCCCTAGCCCCGGCCATCAGGTCCCTAGCCGCGGCCATCAGGCCCCCTAGCCCCGGCCATCAGGTCCCTAGCCGCGGCCATCAGGCCCCCTACCCCCGTCTCTGAGGCCCCCTAGTCCTGGCCATCAGGTCCCTAGCCGCGGCCCTCAGGCCCAATAGCACCGGCCAACAGGTCCCAAACCGCGGCCATCAGGCCCCCGAGTCGCGGCCATCAGGCCTCCTGGCCCCGGCCATCAGGCCCCCTAGTCCCGACCATCGGGTCCCAAGCCGCGGCCATCAGGCCCCCTAGCCGCGGCCATCAGGCCCCCTAGTCCCGGCCATCGGGTCCCAAGCCGCGGCCATCAGGCCCCCTAGCCCTGGCCATTAGGTCCCTAGCCCCGGCCATCAGATCCCTAGCCCCGGCCATCAGGTCCCTAGCCCCGGCCATGGGGTCCCAAGCCGCGGCCATCAGGCCCCCAAGCCGCCGCCATCAGGCCCCCTGGCCCCGGCCATCAGGTCCCAAGCCGAGGCCATCATGCCCCCTAGCCGCGACCCTTAGGCCTCCTAGCCCCGGTGATCAGGTCCCTAGCCCCGGCCATCAGGTCCCTAGCCGCGGCCATCAGGCCCCCTAGCCCCGGCCATCAGGTCCCTAGCCGCGGCCATCAGGCCCCCTACCCCCGTCTCTGAGGCCCCCTAGTCCTGGCCATCAGGTCCCTAGCCGCGGCCCTCAGGCCCAATAGCACCGGCCAACAGGTCCCAAACCGCGGCCATCAGGCCCCCGAGTCGCGGCCATCAGGCCTCCTGGCCCCGGCCATCAGGCCCCCTAGTCCCGACCATCGGGTCCCAAGCCGCGGCCATCAGGCCCCCTAGCCGCGGCCATCAGGCCCCCTAGTCCCGGCCATCGGGTCCCAAGCCGCGGCCATCAGGCCCCCTAGCCCTGGCCATTAGGTCCCTAGCCCCGGCCATCAGATCCCTAGCCGCGGCCATCAGGCCCCCTAGCCGCGGCCATCAGGCCCCCTAGTCCCGGCCATGGGGTCCCAAACCGCGGCCATCAGGCCCCCTAGCCCCGGCCATTAGGTCCCTAGCCGCGGCCATCAGGCCCCCTACCCCTGTCTCTAAGGCCTCCTAGCCCCGGTGATCACGTCCCTAGCCGTGGCCATCAGGCCCAATAGCCCCGGCCAACAGGTCCCAAGCCGCGCCATCAGGCCCCCTAGCCGCGGCCCTCAGGCCCCCTAGCCGCGGCCATCAGGCCCCCTACCCCCGTCTCTGAGGCCCCCTAGTCCCCGTGATCAGGCCCCTAGCCGCGGCCATCAGGCCCAATAGCCCCGGCCATCAGGTCCCTAGCCGCGGCCATCAGGCCCAATAGCCCCGGCCAACAGGTCCCAAGCCGCGGCCATCAGGCCCCCTAGCCGCGGCCCTCAGGCCCCCTAGCCGCGGCCATCAGGCCCCTACCCCCGTCTCTGAGGCCCCGTAGTCCCCGTGATCAGGCCCCCTAGCCGCGGCCATCAGGCCCAATAACCCCGGCCATCAGGTCCCTAGCCGCGGCCCTCAGGTCCCTAGCCGCGGCCCTCAGGCCCAATAGCCCCGGCCATCAGGTTGCAAGCCGCGGCCATCAGGCCCCCTAGCCGTGGTGGAATTTAATATGTTCAAATCATTTGAACATATGTGCAAAACATTTGAACATATTATTATGTGCAAATCATTCGGATATATGTGCAAATGATTTGGACATATGTGCAAATGAGTTGGACATATGTGCAAATGACTTGGACATATGTGCAATTGAATTAAACATGTGTACTAATTATTTGAACATATGTGCATGTGCAAATATTTGAACATAGGTGCATGTGCAAATATTTGAACATATGTGCATGTGCAAATATTTGAACATACGTGTAAATTATTTGCACATATGTACAATTCATTATTTTACTTTGGCTTGCCATACGCTTTCCGTGCTTGGTGAGCAAACACTAACCTTGAGTAGTAAAAAATCACTTTCTAACCACTCCGGGCTCCCCCCCCCCCCCAACCCCTCCTTCTCATGCGCTATGCCACCCCCACACCTATCCACAGTCTCTCCTCTTGGGCCCAACGTCATAACATCACACGCCACATGCGAGTTTCAGGAATGGGTCATATGATCCTATTTGATCTTGGCCCAATGAGTTCAAAAACAACTCACTGCCCGTCTTTCCTGTCAATCATATCAGCTCATTGCAGCTGATTTCTCATGGACAAAGGGCGAGTCTAATTCTGCCGAGAAAGGGAGAGTATGGTTGTCATACGTTAAAAGTTGTATAATTTACTGATGAAATGTGCCTAATTTATTAGCACTGTGCATTCAAGTACTAGAAGTTTAATTGATATCTCTGAAACATTGGAAAGGAAAGGAGAATTATCTTAAGATAAGTTGACATGTTACGTCTTCACGGACGCCGCCGCCCCTACCGAAACCGGCCTAAGTAACAATGGGACAACCCGGCGGGTGACTAGACGCGTAAGAATATCGCGTAACCAACCATTTTGCCTAATTAGGCCAGGTCATGCTCTGACCTATATTTCCAATTTGGATAATCCAATTTGTGCAATTTAAATGCTGGGTCTCGTAGTAGACTGGCTGCACTGCGTAATATTGAGAGAACCGTGCTTGCGTCCACCACGGGCACAGCCATGCGATGAACTGTCCCGGCCTTTTCACGACAACCAAGCCGTTGAATATGCGAGACCACTGCATTATGTTTTATAGAGACAGTGGCGGATCCAGCGGGGGGGGGGGCTACTGCGTCTATAGCCCATACCCGCTGGTCAAGCCGCAGAAGCCCCGACAGGTTTAGCTCCCGAGAATAAAGAAGCCTATCCCTGTCCACTAGCCGCAACCTGATGCTGAAGAAGGGCCAGTGAGCACCCCACGCCCTCCGCTTCGCCGCCTATGCACTGTTATTTCGAAATTAAAGCCGCCCCCCCCACCCCCTAACTTCTGGGCCCGTAAGTTCGAAACGGCCAGGGCCAAATATTTCGCCCTAGAATAGGACATTAGCATGGCGCGGAGCGAAATATGTTTGCCTTCGCCGTTCGAACTTACGGGCCCTGGATTCGCCCCTGAGAGAGATGTATCCTAATTCTCCACGGTGAACGTGCGTGGAGAAATAGGGTACAGCCATGCGATGAGCTGTCCCGGCCTTTTCACAGCAACCTAGCCATGAAATATGCGAGACCAATGCATCATATAGTATAAAGAGATGGAACCTATTTCTCCACGGTGAACGTGCGTGGAGAAATAGCGCACAGCCATGCGATGAGGTGTCCCGGGCTTTTCACGCAACCAAGCCGTGAAATATGCGAGACCAATGCATCATGTAGTATTAAGAGATGGAACCTAATTCTCCACGGTGAACGTGCGTGGAGAAATAGGGCACAGCCATGCGATGAGGTGTCCCGGGCTTTTCACGCAAGCAAGCCGTGAAATATGCGAGACCAATGCATCATGTAGTATAGAGAACCTAATTCTCCACGGTGAACGTGCGTGGAGAAATAGGGCACAGCCATGCGATGAGGTGTCCCGGACTTTTCACGCAACCAAGCCGTGAAATATGCGAGACCAATGCATCATGTTGTATAGAGATGGACCCTTATTCTCCACGGTGGCCGTGCGTTGAGAAATAGGGCACAGCCATGCGATGAGGTGTCTCGGACGTTTCACGCAACCAAGCCGTGAAATATGCAAGACCAATGCATCATGTAGTATAGAGAACCTAATTCTCCACGGTGAACGTGCGTGGAGAAATAGGGCACAGCCATGCGATGAGGTGTCCCGGGCTTTTCACGCAACCAAGCCGTGAAATATGCGAGACCAATGCATCATGTAGTATAGAGAACCTAATTCTCCACGGTGACCGGGCGTGGAGAAATAGGGCACAGCCATGCGATGAGGTGTACCGGGCTTTTCACGCAACCAAGCCGTGAAATATGCGAGACCAATGCATCATGTTGTATAGAGAGATGGACCCTAATTCTCCACGGTGGCCGTGCGTTGAGAATAGGGCACAGCCATGCGATGAGGTGTCCCGGGCTTTTCACGCAACCAAGCCGTGAAATATGCGAGACCAATGCATCATGTAGTATAGAGAACCTAATTCTCCACGGTGAACGTGCGGGGAAAAATAGGGCACAGCCATGCGATGAGGTGTCCTGGGCTTTTCACGCAAGCAAGCCGTGAAATATGCGAGATCAATGCATCATGTTGTATAGAGAGATGGACCCTAATTCTCCACGGTGGCCGTGCGTTGAGAAATAGAGCACAGCCATGCGATGAGGTGTCCCGGGCTTTTCACGCAACCAAGCCGTGAATATGCGAGACCAATGCATCATGTAGTATAGAGAACCTAATTCTCCACGGTGACGGGGCGTGGAGAAATAGAGCACAGCCATGCGATGAGGTGTCCGGGCTTTTCACGCAACCAAGCCGTGAAATATGCGAGACCACTGCATCATGTTGTATAGAGAGATGGACCCAAATTCTCCACATTGGCCGTGCGTTGAGAAATAGGGCACAGCCATGCGATGAGGTGTCCGAGGCTTTTCACGCAACCAAGCCGTGAAATATGCGAGACCAATGCATCATGTAGTATAGAGAACCTAATTCTCCACGGTGACGGGGCGTGGAGAAATAGGCCACATCCATGCGATGAGGTGTCCGGGGCTTTTCACGCAACCAAACCGTGAAATATGCGAGACCAATGCATCATGTAGTATAGAGAACCTAATTCTCCACGGTGAACGTGCGTGGAGAAATAGGGCACAGCCATGCGATGAGGTGTCCCGGGCTCTTCACGGCAAGCAAGCCGCGAAATATGCGAGACCAATGCATCATGTAGTATAAAGAGATGGACCCTAATTCTTCACGGTGACCGGGCGTGTAGAAATAGGGCACAGCCATGCGATGAGGTGTCCCGGGCTTTTCACGCGACCAAGCCGTGAAATATGCGAGACCAATGCATCATGTAGTATAGAGAACCTAATTATCCACGGTGACCGGGCGTGGAGAAATGGGGCACAGCCATGCGATGAGGTGTCCCGGGCTTTTCACGCAACCAAGCCGTGCAATATGCGAGATCAATGCATCATGTTGTATAGAGAGATGGACCCTAATTCTCCACGGTGGCCGTGCGTTGAGAAATAGGGCACAGCCATGCGATGAGGTGTCCCGGGCTTTTCACGCAACCAAGCCGTGAAATATGCGAGACCAATGCATCATGTAGTATAGAGAACCTAATTCTCCACGGTGACCGGGCGTGGAGAAATAGGGCTCAGCCATGCGATGAGGTGTCCCGGGCTTTTCATGCAACCAAGCCGTGAAATATGCGAGACCACTGCATCATGTTGTATAGAGAGATGGACCCAAATTCTCCACGTTGGCCGTGCGTTGAGAAATAGGGCACAGCCATGCGATGAGGTGTCCCAGGCTTTTCACGCAACCAAGCCGTGAAATATGCGAGACCAATGCATCATGTAGTATAGAGAACCTAATTCTCCACGGTGACGGGGCGTGGAGAAATAGGCCACATCCATGCGATGAGGTGTCCGGGGCTTTTCACGCAACCAAACCGTGAAATATGCGAGACCAATGCATCATGTAGTATACAGAACCTAATTCTCCACGGTGAACGTGCGTGGAGAAATAGGGCACAGCCATGCGATGAGGTGTCCCGGGCTCTTCACGGCAAGCAAGCCGCGAAATATGCGAGACCAATGCATCATGTAGTATGAAGAGATGGACCCTAATTCTTCACGGTGGCCGTGCGTTGAGAAATAGGGCACGGCCATGCGATGAGGTGTTCCGGGCTTTTCACGCAACCAAGCCGTGAAATATGCGAGACCAAAGCATCATGTTGTATAGAGAGATGGACCCTAATTCTTCACGGTGGCCGTGCGTTGAGAAATAGGGCACGGCCATGCGATGAGGTGTTCCGGACTTTTCACGCAACCAAGCCGTGAAATATGCGAGACCATAGCATCATGTAGTATAGAGCACCTAATTCTCCACGGTGACGGGGCGTGGAGAAATAGGGCACAGCCATGCGATGAGGTGTCCCGGGCTTTTCACGCAACCAAGCCGTGAAATATGCGAGACCACTGCATCCTGTTGTATAGAGAGATGGACCCTAATTCTCCACGGTGGCCGTGCGTTGGGAAATAGGGCACAGCCATGCGTTGAGGTGTCCCGGGCTTTTCAAGCAACCAAGCCGTGAAATATGCGAGACCAATGCATCATGTAGTATAGAGAGCCTAATTTTCCACGGTGGCCGTGCGTTGAGAAATAGAGCACAGCCATGCGATGAGGTGTCCCGGGCTTTTCACGCAACCAAGCCGTGAAATATGCGAGACCAATGCATCATGTAGTATAGAGCACCTAATTCTCCACGGTGACGGGGCGTGGAGAAATAGGGCACAGCCATGCGATGAGGTGTCCCGGGCTTTTCACGCAACCAAGCCGTGAAATATGCGAGACCACTGCATCATGTTGTATAGAGAGATGGACCCTAATTCTCCACGGTGGCCGTGCGTTGGGAAATAGGGCACAGCCATGCGTTGAGGTGTCGCGGGCTTTTCAACCAACCAAGCCGTGAAATATGCGAGACCAATGCATCATGTAGTATAGAGCACCTAATTCTCCACGGTGACGGGGCGTGGAGAAATAGGCCACAGTCATGCCATGAGGTGTCCGGGGCTTTTCACGCAACCAAGCCGTGAAATATGCGAGACCAATGCATCATGTAGTATAGAGAACCTAATTCTCCACGGTGAACGTGCGTGGAGAAATAGGGCACAGCCATGCGATGAGGTGTCCCGGGCTCTTCACGGCAAGCACGCCGTGAAATATGCGAGACCAATGCATCATGTAGTGTGAAGAGATGGACCCTAATTCTTCACGGTGACCGGGCGTGGAGAAATAGGGCACAGCCATGCGATGAGGTGTCCCGGGCCCTTCACGGCAAGCAAGCCGTGAAATATGCGAGACCAATGCATCATGTAGTATAAAGAGATGGAACCCCTTTCTCCACGGTGAACGTGCGCAGAGAAATAGGGCACAGCCATGCGATGAGGTGTCCCGGGCTCTTCACGGCAAGCACGCCGTGAAATATGCGAGACCAATGCATCATGTAGTATAGAGAACCTAATTCTCCACGGAGACCGGGCGTGGAGAAATGGGGCACAGCCATGCGATGAGGTGTCCCGGGCTTTTCACGCAACCAAGGCGTGAAATATGCGAGATCAGTGCATCATGTTGTATAGAGAGATGGACCCTAATTCTCAACGGTGGCCGTGCGTTGAGAAATAAGGCACAGCCATGCGATGAGGTGTCCCGGGCTTTTCACGCAACCAAGCCGTGAAATATGCGAGACCAATGCATCATGTAGTATAGAGATGGACCCTAATTCTCCACGGTGGCCGTGCGTTGAGAAATAGGGCACAGCCATGCGATGAGGTGTCCCGGGCTTTTCACGCAACCAAGCCGTGAAATATGCGAGACCAATGCATCATGTTGTATAGAGAGATGGACCCTAATTCTCCATGGTGGCCGTGCGTTGAAAAATTGGGCACAGCCATGCGATGAGGTGTCCCGGGCTTTTCACGCAACCAAGCCGTGTAATATGCGAGACCAATGCATCATGTAGTATAGAGAGATGGACCCTAATTCTCCACGGTGGCCGTGCGTTGAGAAATAAGGCACAGCCATGCGATGAGGTGTCCCGGGCTTTTCACGCAACCAAGCCGTGAAATATGCGAGACCAATGCATCATGTAGTATAGAGAACATAATTCTCCACGGTGACCGGGCGTTGGGAAATAGGGCAGAGCCATGCGATGAGGTGTCCCGGGCTTTTCACGCAACCAAGCCGTGAAATATGCGAGACCAATGCATCATGTTGTATAGAGAGATGGACCCTAATTCTCCATGGTGGCCGTGCGTTGAGAAATTGGGCACAGCCATGCGATGAGGTGTCCCGGGCTTTTCACGCAACCAAGCCGTGTAATATGCGAGACCAATGCATCATGTAGTATAGAGAGATGGACCCTAATTCTCCACGGTGGCCGTGCGTTGAGAAATAAGGCACAGCCATGCGATGAGGTGTCCCGGGCTTTTCACGCAACCAAGCCGTGAAATATGCGAGACCAATGCATCATGTAGTATAGAGAACATCATTCTCCACGGTGACGGGGCGTGGAGAAATAGAGCACAGCCATGCGATGAGGTGTCCCGGGCTTTTCACGCAACCAAGCCGTGAAATATGCGAGACCACTGCATCATGTTGTATAGAGAGATGGACCCAAATTCTCCACGTTGGCCGTGCGTTGAGGAATAGGGCACAGCCATGCGATGAGGTGTCCCAGGCTTTTCACGCAACCAATCCGTGAAATTTGCGAGACCAATGCATCATGTAGTATAGAGAACCTAATTCTCCACGGTGACGGGGCGTGGAGAAATAGGCCACATCCATGCGATGAGGTGTCCGGGGCTTTTCACGCAACCAAACCGTGAAATATGCGAGACCAATGCATCATGTAGTATAGAGAACCTAATTCTCCACGGTGAACGTGCGTGGAGAAATAGGGCACAGCCATGCGATGAGGTGTCCCGGGCTCTTCACGGCAAGCAAGCCGCGAAATATGCGAGACCAATGCATCATGTAGTATGAAGAGATTGACCCTAATTCTTCACGGTGACCGGGCGTGGAGAAATAGGGCACAGCCATGCGATGAGGTGTCCCGGGCTCTTCACGGCAAGCAAGCCGTGAAATATGCGAGACCAATGCATCATGTAGTATAAAGAGATGGAACCCCTTTCTCCACGGTGAACGTGCGTGGAGAAATAGGGCACAGCCATGCGATGAGGTGTCCCGGGCTTTTCACGCAACCAAGCCGTGAAATATGCGAGACCAATGCATCATGTTGTATAGAGAGATGGACCCTAATTCTCCATGGTGGCCGTGCGTTGAGAAATTGGGCACAGCCATGCGATGAGGTGTCCCGGGCTTTTCACGCAACCAAGCCGTGTAATATGCGAGACCAATGCATCATGTAGTATAGAGAGATGGACCCTAATTCTCCACGGTGGCCGTGCGTTGAGAAATAAGGCACAGCCATGCGATGAGGTGTCCCGGGCTTTTCACGCAACCAAGCCGTGAAATATGCGAGACCAATGCATCATGTAGTATAGAGAACATAATTCTCCACGGTGACCGGGCGTTGGGAAATAGGGCAGAGCCATGCGATGAGGTGTCCCGGGCTTTTCACGCAACCAAGCCGTGAAATATGCGAGACCAATGCATCATGTTGTATAGAGAGATGGACCCTAATTCTCCATGGTGGCCGTGCGTTGAGAAATTGGGCACAGCCATGCGATGAGGTGTCCCGGGCTTTTCACGCAACCAAGCCGTGTAATATGCGAGACCAATGCATCATGTAGTATAGAGAGATGGACCCTAATTCTCCACGGTGGCCGTGCGTTGAGAAATAAGGCACAGCCATGCGATGAGGTGTCCCGGGCTTTTCACGCAACCAAGCCGTGAAATATGCGAGACCAATGCATCATGTAGTATAGAGAACATCATTCTCCACGGTGACGGGGCGTGGAGAAATAGAGCACAGCCATGCGATGAGGTGTCCCGGGCTTTTCACGCAACCAAGCCGTGAAATATGCGAGACCACTGCATCATGTTGTATAGAGAGATGGACCCAAATTCTCCACGTTGGCCGTGCGTTGAGGAATAGGGCACAGCCATGCGATGAGGTGTCCCAGGCTTTTCACGCAACCAATCCGTGAAATTTGCGAGACCAATGCATCATGTAGTATAGAGAACCTAATTCTCCACGGTGACGGGGCGTGGAGAAATAGGCCACATCCATGCGATGAGGTGTCCGGGGCTTTTCACGCAACCAAACCGTGAAATATGCGAGACCAATGCATCATGTAGTATAGAGAACCTAATTCTCCACGGTGAACGTGCGTGGAGAAATAGGGCACAGCCATGCGATGAGGTGTCCCGGGCTCTTCACGGCAAGCAAGCCGCGAAATATGCGAGACCAATGCATCATGCAGTATGAAGAGATTGACCCTAATTCTTCACGGTGACCGGGCGTGGAGAAATAGGGCACAGCCATGCGATGAGGTGTCCCGGGCTCTTCACGGCAAGCAAGCCGTGAAATATGCGAGACCAATGCATCATGTAGTATAAAGAGATGGAACCCCTTTCTCCACGGTGAACGTGCGTGGAGAAATAGGGCACAGCCATGCGATGAGGTGTCCCGGGCTTTTCACGCAACCAAGCCGTGAAATATGCGAGACCAATGCATCATTTAGTACAGAGAACCTAATTCTTCACGGTGACGGGGCGTGGAGAAAAAGGGCACAGCCATGCGATGAGGTGTCCCGGCCTTTTCACGCAACCAAGCCGTGTAATATGCGAAACCAATGCATCATGTAGTATAGAGAGATGGACCCTAATTCTCCACGGTGGCCGTGCGTTGAGAAATAAGGCACAGCCATGCGATGAGGTGTCCCGGGCTTTTCACGCAACCAAGCCGTGTAATATGCGAGACCAATGCATCATGTAGTATAGAGAGATGGACCCTAATTCTCCACGGTGGCCGTGCGTTGAGAAATAAGGCACAGCCATGCGATGAGGTGTCCCGGGCTTTTCACGCAACCAAGCCGTGAAATATGCGAGACCAATGCATCATGTAGTATAGAGAACATAATTCTCCACGGTGACCGGGCGTTGGGAAATAGGGCAGAGCCATGCGATGAGGTGTCCCGGGCTTTTCACGCAACCAAGCCGTGAAATATGCGAGACCAATGCATCATGTTGTATAGAGAGATGGACCCTAATTCTCCATGGTGGCCGTGCGTTGAGAAATTGGGCACAGCCATGCGATGAGGTGTCCCGGGCTTTTCACGCAACCAAGCCGTGTAATATGCGAGACCAATGCATCATGTAGTATAGAGAGATGGACCCTAATTCTCCACGGTGGCCGTGCGTTGAGAAATAAGGCACAGCCATGCGATGAGGTGTCCCGGGCTTTTCACGCAACCAAGCCGTGAAATATGCGAGACCAATGCATCATGTAGTATAGAGAACATCATTCTCCACGGTGACGGGGCGTGGAGAAATAGAGCACAGCCATGCGATGAGGTGTCCCGGGCTTTTCACGCAACCAAGCCGTGAAATATGCGAGACCACTGCATCATGTTGTATAGAGAGATGGACCCAAATTCTCCACGTTGGCCGTGCGTTGAGGAATAGGGCACAGCCATGCGATGAGGTGTCCCAGGCTTTTCACGCAACCAATCCGTGAAATTTGCGAGACCAATGCATCATGTAGTATAGAGAACCTAATTCTCCACGGTGACGGGGCGTGGAGAAATAGGCCACATCCATGCGATGAGGTGTCCGGGGCTTTTCACGCAACCAAACCGTGAAATATGCGAGACCAATGCATCATGTAGTATAGAGAACCTAATTCTCCACGGTGAACGTGCGTGGAGAAATAGGGCACAGCCATGCGATGAGGTGTCCCGGGCTCTTCACGGCAAGCAAGCCGCGAAATATGCGAGACCAATGCATCATGTAGTATGAAGAGATTGACCCTAATTCTTCACGGTGACCGGGCGTGGAGAAATAGGGCACAGCCATGCGATGAGGTGTCCCGGGCTCTTCACGGCAAGCAAGCCGTGAAATATGCGAGACCAATGCATCATGTAGTATAAAGAGATGGAACCCCTTTCTCCACGGTGAACGTGCGTGGAGAAATAGGGCACAGCCATGCGATGAGGTGTCCCGGGCTTTTCACGCAACCAAGCCGTGAAATATGCGAGACCAATGCATCATGTTGTATAGAGAGATGGACCCTAATTCTCCATGGTGGCCGTGCGTTGAGAAATTGGGCACAGCCATGCGATGAGGTGTCCCGGGCTTTTCACGCAACCAAGCCGTGTAATATGCGAGACCAATGCATCATGTAGTATAGAGAGATGGACCCTAATTCTCCACGGTGGCCGTGCGTTGAGAAATAAGGCACAGCCATGCGATGAGGTGTCCCGGGCTTTTCACGCAACCAAGCCGTGAAATATGCGAGACCAATGCATCATGTAGTATAGAGAACATAATTCTCCACGGTGACCGGGCGTTGGGAAATAGGGCAGAGCCATGCGATGAGGTGTCCCGGGCTTTTCACGCAACCAAGCCGTGAAATATGCGAGACCAATGCATCATGTTGTATAGAGAGATGGACCCTAATTCTCCATGGTGGCCGTGCGTTGAGAAATTGGGCACAGCCATGCGATGAGGTGTCCCGGGCTTTTCACGCAACCAAGCCGTGTAATATGCGAGACCAATGCATCATGTAGTATAGAGAGATGGACCCTAATTCTCCACGGTGGCCGTGCGTTGAGAAATAAGGCACAGCCATGCGATGAGGTGTCCCGGGCTTTTCACCCAACCAAGCCGTGAAATATGCGAGACCAATGCATCATGTAGTATAGAGAACATCATTCTCCACGGTGACGGGGCGTGGAGAAATAGAGCACAGCCATGCGATGAGGTGTCCCGGGCTTTTCACGCAACCAAGCCGTGAAATATGCGAGACCACTGCATCATGTTGTATAGAGAGATGGACCCAAATTCTCCACGTTGGCCGTGCGTTGAGGAATAGGGCACAGCCATGCGATGAGGTGTCCCAGGCTTTTCACGCAACCAATCCGTGAAATTTGCGAGACCAATGCATCATGTAGTATAGAGAACCTAATTCTCCACGGTGACGGGGCGTGGAGAAATAGGCCACATCCATGCGATGAGGTGTCCGGGGCTTTTCACGCAACCAAACCGTGAAATATGCGAGACCAATGCATCATGTAGTATAGAGAACCTAATTCTCCACGGTGAACGTGCGTGGAGAAATAGGGCACAGCCATGCGATGAGGTGTCCCGGGCTCTTCACGGCAAGCAAGCCGCGAAATATGCGAGACCAATGCATCATGCAGTATGAAGAGATTGACCCTAATTCTTCACGGTGACCGGGCGTGGAGAAATAGGGCACAGCCATGCGATGAGGTGTCCCGGGCTCTTCACGGCAAGCAAGCCGTGAAATATGCGAGACCAATGCATCATGTAGTATAAAGAGATGGAACCCCTTTCTCCACGGTGAACGTGCGTGGAGAAATAGGGCACAGCCATGCGATGAGGTGTCCCGGGCTTTTCACGCAACCAAGCCGTGAAATATGCGAGACCAATGCATCATTTAGTACAGAGAACCTAATTCTTCACGGTGACGGGGCGTGGAGAAAAAGGGCACAGCCATGCGATGAGGTGTCCCGGCCTTTTCACGCAACCAAGCCGTGTAATATGCGAAACCAATGCATCATGTAGTATAGAGAGATGGACCCTAATTCTCCACGGTGGCCGTGCGTTGAGAAATAAGGCACAGCCATGCGATGAGGTGTCCCGGGCTTTTCACGCAACCAAGCCGTGAAATATGCGAGACCAATGCATCATGTAATATAGAGAACCTAATTCTCCACGGTGACGGGGCGTGGAGAAATAGGGCACAGTCATGCGATTAGGTGTCCCGGGCTTTTCACGCAACCAAGCCGTGAAATATGCGAGACCAATGCATCATGTAGTATAGAGAACCTAATTCTCCACGGTGACCGGGCGTGGAGAAATAGGGCACAGCCATGCGATGAGGGGTCCCGGGCTTTTCACGCAACCAAGCCGTGAAATATGCGAGACCAATGCATCATGTTGTATAGAGAGATGGCCCTAATTCTCCACGGTGGCCGTGCGTTGAGAAATAGGGCACAGCCATGCGATGAGGTGTCCCGGGCTTTTCACGTAACCAAGCCGTGTAATATGCGGGACCAATACATCATGTAGTATAGAGAGATGGACCCTAATTCTCCACGGTGGCCGTGCGTTGAGAAATAGGGCACAGCCATGCGATGAGGTGTCCCCGGGTTTTCACGCAACCAAGCCGTGAAATATGCGAGACCAATGCATCATGTAGTATAGAGAACCTAATTCTCCATGGTGACGGGGCGTGGAGAAATAGGGCACAGCCATGCGATGAGGTGTCCCGGGCTTTTCACGCAACCAAGGCGTGGTATATGCGAGACCAATGCATCATGTAGTATAGAGAACCTAATTCTCCACGGTGACCGGGCGTGGAGAAATAGGGCACAGCCATGCGATGAGGTGTCCCGGGCTTTTCACGCAACCAAGCCGTGAAATATGCGAGACCAATGCATCATGTAGTATAGAGAACCTAATTCTCCACGGTGACGGGGCGTGGAGAAATAGAGCACAGCCATGCGATGAGGTGTCCCAGGCTTTTCACGCAACCAAGCCGTGAAATATGCGAGACCACTGCATCATGTTGTATAGAGAGATGGACCCAAATTCTCCACGTTGGCCGTGCGTTGAGAAATAGGGCACAGCCATGCGATGAGGTGTCCCAGGCTTTTCACGCAACCAAGCCGTGAAATATGCGAGACCAATGCGTCATGTAGTATAGAGAACCTAATTCTCCACGGTGACGGGGCGTGGAGAAATAGGCCACATCCATGCGATGAGGTGTCCGGGGCTTTTCACGCAACCAAACCGTGAAATATGCGAGACCATTGCATCATGTAGTATAGAGAACCTAATTCTCTACGGTGAACGTGCGTGGAGAAATAGGGCACAGCCATGCGATGAGGTGTCCCGGGCTCTTCACGGCAAGCACGCCGTGAAATATGCGAGACCAATGCATCATGTAGTATGAAGAGATGGACCCTAATTCTTCACGGTGACCGGGCGTGTAGAAATAGGGCACAGCCATGCGATGAGGTGTACCGGGCTTTTCACGCAACCAAGCCGTGAAATATGCGAGATCAAAGCATCATGTTGTATAGAGAGATGGACCCTAATTCTCCACGGTGGCCGTGCGTTGAGAAATAGGGCACGGCCATGCGATGAGGTGTCCCGGACTTTTCACGCAACCAAGCCGTGAAATATGCGAGACCAATGCATCATCTAGTATAGAGAACCTAATTCTCCACGGTGAACGTGCGTGGAGAAATAGGGCACAGCCATGCG
Organism: Arenicola marina; assembly: GCA_964019135.1. NCBI lineage: Eukaryota > Metazoa > Annelida > Polychaeta > Arenicolidae > Arenicola > Arenicola marina. The sequence continues at coordinate 22,320 of CAXHSH010000679.1, forward strand.
ATGAGGTGTCCCGGGATTTTCACGCAAGCAAGCCGTGAAATATGCGAGACCACTGCATCATGTTGTATAGAGAGATGGACCCTAATTCTCCACGGTGGCCGTGCGTTGAGAAATAGGGCACAGCCATGCGATGAGGTGTCCCAGGCTTTTCACGCAACCAAGCCGTGAAATATGCGAGACCAATGCATCATGTAGTATAGAGAACCTAATTCTCCACGGTGACGGGGCGTGGAGAAATAGGCCACATCCATGCGATGAGGTGTCCGGGGCTTTTCACGCAACCAAACCGTGAAATATGCGAGACCATTGCATCATGTAGTATAGAGAACCTAATTCTCTACGGTGAACGTGCGTGGAGAAATAGGGCACAGCCATGCGATGAGGTGTCCCGGGCTCTTCACGGCAAGCACGCCGTGAAATATGCGAGACCAATGCATCATGTAGTATGAAGAGATGGACCCTAATTCTTCACGGTGACCGGGCGTGTAGAAATAGGGCACAGCCATGCGATGAGGTGTACCGGGCTTTTCACGCAACCAAGCCGTGAAATATGCGAGATCAAAGCATCATGTTGTATAGAGAGATGGACCCTAATTCTCCACGGTGGCCGTGCGTTGAGAAATAGGGCACGGCCATGCGATGAAGTGTCCCGGACTTTTCACGCAACCAAGCCGTGAAATATGCGAGACCAATGCATCATGTGGTATAGAGAACCTAATTCTCCACGGTGACGGGGCGTGGAGAAATAGGCCACATCCATGCGATGAGGTGTCCGGGGCTTTTCACGCAACCAAACCGTGAAATATGCGAGACCATTGCATCATGTAGTATAGAGAACCTAATTCTCTACGGTGAACGTGCGAGGAGAAATAGGGCACAGCCATGCGATGAGGTGTCCCGGGCTCTTCACGGCAAGCACGCCGTGAAATATGCGAGACCAATGCATCATGTAGTATGAAGAGATGGACCCTAATTCTTCACGGTGACCGGGCGTGTAGAAATAGGGCACAGCCATGCGATGAGGTGTACCGGGCTTTTCACGCAACCAAGCCGTGAAATATGCGAGATCAAAGCATCATGTTGTATAGAGAGATGGACCCTAATTCTCCACGGTGGCCGTGCGTTGAGAAATAGGGCACGGCCATGCGATGAGGTGTCCCGGACTTTTCACGCAACCAAGCCGTGAAATATGCGAGACCAATGCATCATCTAGTATAGAGAACCTAATTCTCCACGGTGAACGTGCGTGGAGAAATAGGTCACAGCCATGCGATGAGGTGTCCCGGGATTTTCACGCAAGCAAGCCGTGAAATATGCGAGACCACTGCATCATGTTGTATAGAGAGATGGACCCTAATTCTCCACGGTGGCCGTGCGTTGAGAAATAGGGCACAGCCATGCGTTGAGGTGTCCCGGGCTTTTCAAGCAACCAAGCCGTGAAATATGCGAGACCAATGCATCATGTAGTATAAAGAGATGGAACCCCTTTCTCCACGGTGAACGTGCGTGGAGAAATAGGGCACAGCCATGCGATGAGGTGTCCCGGGCTTTTCACGCGACCAAACCGTGAAATATGCGAGACCAATGCGTCATGTAGTATAGAGAACCTAATTCTCCACGGTGACGGGGCGTGGAGAAATAGGCCACATCCATGCGATGAGGTGTCCGGGGCTTTTCACGCAACCAAACCGTGAAATATGCGAGACCATTGCATCATGTAGTATAGAGAACCTAATTCTCTACGGTGAACGTGCGTGGAGAAATAGGGCACAGCCATGCGATGAGGTGTCCCGGGCTCTTCACGGCAAGCACGCCGTGAAATATGCGAGACCAATGCATCATGTAGTATGAAGAGATGGACCCTAATTCTTCACGGTGACCGGGCGTGTAGAAATAGGGCACAGCCATGCGATGAGGTGTACCGGGCTTTTCACGCAACCAAGCCGTGAAATATGCGAGATCAAAGCATCATGTTGTATAGAGAGATGGACCCTAATTCTCCACGGTGGCCGTGCGTTGAGAAATAGGGCACGGCCATGCGATGAGGTGTCCCGGACTTTTCACGCAACCAAGCCGTGAAATATGCGAGACCAATGCATCATCTAGTATAGAGAACCTAATTATCCACGGTGAACGTGCGTGGAGAAATAGGGCACAGCCATGCGATGAGGTGTCCCGGGATTTTCACGCAAGCAAGCCGTGAAATATGCGAGACCACTGCATCATGTTGTATAGAGAGATGGACCCTAATTCTCCACGGTGGCCGTGCGTTGAGAAATAGGGCACAGCCATGCGATGAGGTGTCCCAGGCTTTTCACGCAACCAAGCCGTGAAATATGCGAGACCAATGCATCATGTAGTATAGAGAACCTAATTCTCCACGGTGACGGGGCGTGGAGAAATAGGCCACATCCATGCGATGAGGTGTCCGGGGCTTTTCACGCAACCAAACCGTGAAATATGCGAGACCATTGCATCATGTAGTATAGAGAACCTAATTCTCTACGGTGAACGTGCGTGGAGAAATAGGGCACAGCCATGCGATGAGGTGTCCCGGGCTCTTCACGGCAAGCACGCCGTGAAATATGCGAGACCAATGCATCATGTAGTATGAAGAGATGGACCCTAATTCTTCACGGTGACCGGGCGTGTAGAAATAGGGCACAGCCATGCGATGAGGTGTACCGGGCTTTTCACGCAACCAAGCCGTGAAATATGCGAGATCAAAGCATCATGTTGTATAGAGAGATGGACCCTAATTCTCCACGGTGGCCGTGCGTTGAGAAATAGGGCACGGCCATGCGATGAAGTGTCCCGGACTTTTCACGCAACCAAGCCGTGAAATATGCGAGACCAATGCATCATGTGGTATAGAGAACCTAATTCTCCACGGTGACGGGGCGTGGAGAAATAGGCCACATCCATGCGATGAGGTGTCCGGGGCTTTTCACGCAACCAAACCGTGAAATATGCGAGACCATTGCATCATGTAGTATAGAGAACCTAATTCTCTACGGTGAACGTGCGAGGAGAAATAGGGCACAGCCATGCGATGAGGTGTCCCGGGCTCTTCACGGCAAGCACGCCGTGAAATATGCGAGACCAATGCATCATGTAGTATGAAGAGATGGACCCTAATTCTTCACGGTGACCGGGCGTGTAGAAATAGGGCACAGCCATGCGATGAGGTGTACCGGGCTTTTCACGCAACCAAGCCGTGAAATATGCGAGATCAAAGCATCATGTTGTATAGAGAGATGGACCCTAATTCTCCACGGTGGCCGTGCGTTGAGAAATAGGGCACGGCCATGCGATGAGGTGTCCCGGACTTTTCACGCAACCAAGCCGTGAAATATGCGAGACCAATGCATCATCTAGTATAGAGAACCTAATTCTCCACGGTGAACGTGCGTGGAGAAATAGGTCACAGCCATGCGATGAGGTGTCCCGGGATTTTCACGCAAGCAAGCCGTGAAATATGCGAGACCACTGCATCATGTTGTATAGAGAGATGGACCCTAATTCTCCACGGTGGCCGTGCGTTGAGAAATAGGGCACAGCCATGCGTTGAGGTGTCCCGGGCTTTTCAAGCAACCAAGCCGTGAAATATGCGAGACCAATGCATCATGTAGTATAAAGAGATGGAACCCCTTTCTCCACGGTGAACGTGCGTGGAGAAATAGGGCACAGCCATGCGATGAGGTGTCCCGGGCTTTTCACGCGACCAAACCGTGAAATATGCGAGACCAATGCATCATGTAGTATAGAGAACCTAATTCTCCACGGTGAACGTGCGTGGAGAAATAGGGCACAGCCATGCGATGAGGTGTCCCGGGCTCTTCACGGCAAGCAAGCCGCGAAATATGCGAGACCAATGCATCATGTAGTATAAAGAGATGGACCCTAATTCTTCACGGTGACCGGGCGTGTAGAAATAGGGCACAGCCATGCGATGAGGTGTCCCGGGCTCTTCACGGCAACCAAGCCGTGAAATATGCGAGACCAATGCATCATGTAGTATAAAGAGATGGAACCCCTTTCTCCACGGTGAACGTGCGTGGAGAAATAGGGCACAGCCATGCGATGAGGTGTCCCGGGCTTTTCACGCGACCAAGCCGTGAAATATGCGAGACCAATGCATCATGTAGTATAGAGAACCTAATTCTCCACGGTGACCGGGCGTGGAGAAATGGGGCATAGCCATGCGATGAGGTGTCCCGGGCTTTTCACGCAACCAAGCCGTGCAATATGCGAGATCAATGCATCATGTTGTATAGAGAGATGGACCCTAATTCTCCACGGTGGCCGTGCGTTGAGAAATAGGGCACAGCCATGCGATGAGGTGTCCCGGGCTTTTCACGCAACCAAGCCGTGAAATATGCGAGACCAATGCATCATGTAGTATAGAGAACCTAATTCTCCACGGTGACCGGGCGTGGAGAAATAGGGCTCAGCCATGCGATGAGGTGTCCCGGGCTTTTCATGCAACCAAGCCGTGAAATATGCGAGACCACTGCATCATGTTGTATAGAGAGATGGACCCAAATTCTCCACGTTGGCCGTGCGTTGAGAAATAGGGCACAGCCATGCGATGAGGTGTCCCAGGCTTTTCACGCAACCAAGCCGTGAAATATGCGAGACCAATGCATCATGTAGTATAGAGAACCTAATTCTCCACGGTGACGGGGCGTGGAGAAATAGGCCACATCCATGCGATGAGGTGTCCGGGGCTTTTCACGCAACCAAACCGTGAAATATGCGAGACCAATGCATCATGTAGTATACAGAACCTAATTCTCCACGGTGAACGTGCGTGGAGAAATAGGGCACAGCCATGCGATGAGGTGTCCCGGGCTCTTCACGGCAAGCAAGCCGCGAAATATGCGAGACCAATGCATCATGTAGTATGAAGAGATGGACCCTAATTCTTCACGGTGACCGGGCGTGTAGAAATAGGGCACAGCCATGCGATGAGGTGTACCGGGCTTTTCACGCAACCAAGCCGTGAAATATGCGAGACAAAAGCATCATGTTGTATAGAGAGATGGACCCTAATTCTTCACGGTGGCCGTGCGTTGAGAAATAGGGAACGGCCATGCGATGAGGTGTCCCGGACTTTTCACGCAACCAAGCCGTGAAATATGCGAGACCATAGCATCATGTAGTATAGAGCACCTAATTCTCCACGGTGACGGGGCGTGGAGAAATAGGGCACAGCCATGCGATGAGGTGTCCCGGGCTTTTCACGCAACCAAGCCGTGAAATATGCGAGACCACTGCATCCTGTTGTATAGAGAGATGGACCCTAATTCTCCACGGTGGCCGTGCGTTGGGAAATAGGGCACAGCCATGCGTTGAGGTGTCCCGGGCTTTTCAAGCAACCAAGCCGTGAAATATGCGAGACCAATGCATCATGTAGTATAGAGAGCCTAATTTTCCACGGTGGCCGTGCGTTGAGAAATAGAGCACAGCCATGCGATGAGGTGTCCCGGGCTTTTCACGCAACCAAGCCGTGAAATATGCGAGACCAATGCATCATGTAGTATAGAGCACTTAATTCTCCACGGTGACGGGGCGTGGAGAAATAGGGCACAGCCATGCGATGAGGTGTCCCGGGCTTTTCACGCAACCAAGCCGTGAAATATGCGAGACCACTGCATCATGTTGTATAGAGAGATGGACCCTAATTCTCCACGGTGGCCGTGCGTTGGGAAATAGGGCACAGCCATGCGTTGAGGTGTCGCGGGCTTTTCAACCAACCAAGCCGTGAAATATGCGAGACCAATGCATCATGTAGTATAGAGCACCTAATTCTCCACGGTGACGGGGCGTGGAGAAATAGGCCACAGTCATGCCATGAGGTGTCCGGGGCTTTTCACGCAACCAAGCCGTGAAATATGCGAGACCAATGCATCATGTAGTATAGAGAACCTAATTCTCCACGGTGAACGTGCGTGGAGAAATAGGGCACAGCCATGCGATGAGGTGTCCCGGGCTCTTCACGGCAAGCACGCCGTGAAATATGCGAGACCAATGCATCATGTAGTGTGAAGAGATGGACCCTAATTCTTCACGGTGACCGGGCGTGGAGAAATAGGGCACAGCCATGCGATGAGGTGTCCCGGGCCCTTCACGGCAAGCAAGCCGTGAAATATGCGAGACCAATGCATCATGTAGTATAAAGAGATGGAACCCCTTTCTCCACGGTGAACGTGCGTGGAGAGATAGGGCACAGCCATGCGATGAGGTGTCCCGGGCTTTTCACGCGACCAAGCCGTGAAATATGCGAGACCAATGCATCATGTAGTATAGAGAACCTAATTCTCCACGGAGACCGGGCGTGGAGAAATGGGGCACAGCCATGCGATGAGGTGTCCCGGGCTTTTCACGCAACCAAGGCGTGAAATATGCGAGATCAGTGCATCATGTTGTATAGAGAGATGGACCCTAATTCTCAACGGTGGCCGTGCGTTGAGAAATAAGGCACAGCCATGCGATGAGGTGTCCCGGGCTTTTCACGCAACCAAGCCGTGAAATATGCGAGACCAATGCATCATGTAGTATAGAGATGGACCCTAATTCTCCACGGTGGCCGTGCGTTGAGAAATAGGGCACAACCATGCGATGAGGTGTCCCGGGCTTTTCACGCAACCAAGCCGTGAAATATGCGAGACCAATGCATCATGTTGTATAGAGAGATGGACCCTAATTCTCCATGGTGGCCGTGCGTTGAGAAATTGGGCACAGCCATGCGATGAGGTGTCCCGGGCTTTTCACGCAACCAAGCCGTGTAATATGCGAGACCAATGCATCATGTAGTATAGAGAGATGGACCCTAATTCTCCACGGTGGCCGTGCGTTGAGAAATAAGGCACAGCCATGCGATGAGGTGTCCCGGGCTTTTCACGCAACCAAGCCGTGAAATATGCGAGACCAATGCATCATGTAGTATAGAGAACATAATTCTCCACGGTGACCGGGCGTTGGGAAATAGGGCAGAGCCATGCGATGAGGTGTCCCGGGCTTTTCACGCAACCAAGCCGTGAAATATGCGAGACCAATGCATCATGTTGTATAGAGAGATGGACCCTAATTCTCCATGGTGGCCGTGCGTTGAGAAATTGGGCACAGCCATGCGATGAGGTGTCCCGGGCTTTTCACGCAACCAAGCCGTGTAATATGCGAGACCAATGCATCATGTAGTATAGAGAGATGGACCCTAATTCTCCACGGTGGCCGTGCGTTGAGAAATAAGGCACAGCCATGCGATGAGGTGTCCCGGGCTTTTCACGCAACCAAGCCGTGAAATATGCGAGACCAATGCATCATGTAGTATAGAGAACATCATTCTCCACGGTGACGGGGCGTGGAGAAATAGAGCACAGCCATGCGATGAGGTGTCCCGGGCTTTTCACGCAACCAAGCCGTGAAATATGCGAGACCACTGCATCATGTTGTATAGAGAGATGGACCCAAATTCTCCACGTTGGCCGTGCGTTGAGGAATAGGGCACAGCCATGCGATGAGGTGTCCCAGGCTTTTCACGCAACCAATCCGTGAAATTTGCGAGACCAATGCATCATGTAGTATAGAAAACCTAATTCTCCACGGTGACGGGGCGTGGAGAAATAGGCCACATCCATGCGATGAGGTGTCCGGGGCTTTTCACGCAACCAAACCGTGAAATATGCGAGACCAATGCATCATGTAGTATAGAGAACCTAATTCTCCACGGTGAACGTGCGTGGAGAAATAGGGCACAGCCATGCGATGAGGTGTCCCGGGCTCTTCACGGCAAGCAAGCCGCGAAATATGCGAGACCAATGCATCATGCAGTATGAAGAGATTGACCCTAATTCTTCACGGTGACCGGGCGTGGAGAAATAGGGCACAGCCATGCGATGAGGTGTCCCGGGCTCTTCACGGCAAGCAAGCCGTGAAATATGCGAGACCAATGCATCATGTAGTATAAAGAGATGGAACCCCTTTCTCCACGGTGAACGTGCGTGGAGAAATAGGGCACAGCCATGCGATGAGGTGTCCCGGGCTTTTCACGCAACCAAGCCGTGAAATATGCGAGACCAATGCATCATTTAGTACAGAGAACCTAATTCTTCACGGTGACGGGGCGTGGAGAAAAAGGGCACAGCCATGCGATGAGGTGTCCCGGCCTTTTCACGCAACCAAGCCGTGTAATATGCGAAACCAATGCATCATGTAGTATAGAGAGATGGACCCTAATTCTCCACGGTGGCCGTGCGTTGAGAAATAAGGCACAGCCATGCGATGAGGTGTCCCGGGCTTTTCACGCAACCAAGCCGTGAAATATGCGAGACCAATGCATCATGTAATATAGAGAACCTAATTCTCCACGGTGACGGGGCGTGGAGAAATAGGGCACAGTCATGCGATTAGGTGTCCCGGGCTTTTCACGCAACCAAGCCGTGAAATATGCGAGACCAATGCATCATGTAGTATAGAGAACCTAATTCTCCTCGGTGACCGGGCGTGGAGAAATAGGGCACAGCCATGCGATGAGGGGTCCCGGGCTTTTCACGCAACCAAGCCGTGAAATATGCGAGACCAATGCATCATGTTGTATAGAGAGATGGCCCTAATTCTCCACGGTGGCCGTGCGTTGAGAAATAGGGCACAGCCATGCGATGAGGTGTCCCGGGCTTTTCACGTAACCAAGCCGTGTAATATGCGGGACCAATGCATCATGTAGTATAGAGAGATGGACCCTAATTCTCCACGGTGGCCGTGCGTTGAGAAATAGGGCACAGCCATGCGATGAGGTGTCCCCGGGTTTTCACGCAACCAAGCCGTGAAATATGCGAGACCAATGCATCATGTAGTATAGAGAACCTAATTCTCCATGGTGACGGGGCGTGGAGAAATAGGGCACAGCCATGCGATGAGGTGTCCCGGGCTTTTCACGCAACCAAGGCGTGGTATATGCGAGACCAATGCATCATGTAGTATAGAGAACCTAATTCTCCACGGTGACCGGGCGTGGAGAAATAGGGCACAGCCATGCGATGAGGTGTCCCGGGCTTTTCACGCAACCAAGCCGTGAAATATGCGAGACCAATGCATCATGTAGTATAGAGAACCTAATTCTCCACGGTGACGGGGCGTGGAGAAATAGAGCACAGCCATGCGATGAGGTGTCCCGGGCTTTTCACGCAACCAAGCCGTGAAATATGCGAGACCACTGCATCATGTTGTATAGAGAGATGGACCCAAATTCTCCACGTTGGCCGTGCGTTGAGAAATAGGGCACAGCCATGCGATGAGGTGTCCCAGGCTTTTCACGCAACCAAGCCGTGAAATATGCGAGACCAATGCGTCATGTAGTATAGAGAACCTAATTCTCCACGGTGACGGGGCGTGGAGAAATAGGCCACATCCATGCGATGAGGTGTCCGGGGCTTTTCACGCAACCAAACCGTGAAATATGCGAGACCATTGCATCATGTAGTATAGAGAACCTAATTCTCTACGGTGAACGTGCGTGGAGAAATAGGGCACAGCCATGCGATGAGGTGTCCCGGGCTCTTCACGGCAAGCACGCCGTAAAATATGCGAGACCAATGCATCATGTAGTATGAAGAGATGGACCCTAATTCTTTACGGTGACCGGGCGTGTAGAAATAGGGCACAGCCATGCGATGAGGTGTACCGGGCTTTTCACGCAACCAAGCCGTGAAATATGCGAGATCAAAGCATCATGTTGTATAGAGAGATGGACCCTAATTCTCCACGGTGGCCGTGCGTTGAGAAATAGGGCACGGCCATGCGATGAGGTGTCCCGGACTTTTCACGCAACCAAGCCGTGAAATATGCGAGACCAATGCATCATCTAGTATAGAGAACCTAATTCTCCACGGTGAACGTGCGTGGAGAAATAGGGCACAGCCATGCGATGAGGTGTCCCGGGATTTTCACGCAAGCAAGCCGTGAAATATGCGAGACCACTGCATCATGTTGTATAGAGAGATGGACCCTAATTCTCCACGGTGGCCGTGCGTTGAGAAATAGGGCACAGCCATGCGATGAGGTGTCCCAGGCTTTTCACGCAACCAAGCCGTGAAATATGCGAGACCAATGCATCATGTAGTATAGAGAACCTAATTCTCCACGGTGACGGGGCGTGGAGAAATAGGCCACATCCATGCGATGAGGTGTCCGGGGCTTTTCACGCAACCAAACCGTGAAATATGCGAGACCATTGCATCATGTAGTATAGAGAACCTAATTCTCTACGGTGAACGTGCGTGGAGAAATAGGGCACAGCCATGCGATGAGGTGTCCCGGGCTCTTCACGGCAAGCACGCCGTGAAATATGCGAGACCAATGCATCATGTAGTATGAAGAGATGGACCCTAATTCTTCACGGTGACCGGGCGTGTAGAAATAGGGCACAGCCATGCGATGAGGTGTACCGGGCTTTTCACGCAACCAAGCCGTGAAATATGCGAGATCAAAGCATCATGTTGTATAGAGAGATGGACCCTAATTCTCCACGGTGGCCGTGCGTTGACAAATAGGGCACGGCCATGCGATGAAGTGTCCCGGACTTTTCACGCAACCAAGCCGTGAAATATGCGAGACCAATGCATCATGTGGTATAGAGAACCTAATTCTCCACGGTGACGGGGCGTGGAGAAATAGGCCACATCCATGCGATGAGGTGTCCGGGGCTTTTCACGCAACCAAACCGTGAAATATGCGAGACCATTGCATCATGTAGTATAGAGAACCTAATTCTCTACGGTGAACGTGCGAGGAGAAATAGGGCACAGCCATGCGATGAGGTGTCCCGGGCTCTTCACGGCAAGCACGCCGTGAAATATGCGAGACCAATGCATCATGTAGTATGAAGAGATGGACCCTAATTCTTCACGGTGACCGGGCGTGTAGAAATAGGGCACAGCCATGCGATGAGGTGTACCGGGCTTTTCACGCAACCAAGCCGTGAAATATGCGAGATCAAAGCATCATGTTGTATAGAGAGATGGACCCTAATTCTCCACGGTGGCCGTGCGTTGAGAAATAGGGCACGGCCATGCGATGAGGTGTCCCGGACTTTTCACGCAACCAAGCCGTGAAATATGCGAGACCAATGCATCATCTAGTATAGAGAACCTAATTCTCCACGGTGAACGTGCGTGGAGAAATAGGTCACAGCCATGCGATGAGGTGTCCCGGGATTTTCACGCAAGCAAGCCGTGAAATATGCGAGACCACTGCATCATGTTGTATAGAGAGATGGACCCTAATTCTCCACGGTGGCCGTGCGTTGAGAAATAGGGCACAGCCATGCGTTGAGGTGTCCCGGGCTTTTCAAGCAACCAAGCCGTGAAATATGCGAGACCAATGCATCATGTAGTATAAAGAGATGGAACCCCTTTCTCCACGGTGAACGTGCGTGGAGAAATAGGGCACAGCCATGCGATGAGGTGTCCCGGGCTTTTCACGCGACCAAACCGTGAAATATGCGAGACCAATGCATCATGTAGTATAGAGAACCTAATTCTCCACGGTGAACGTGCGTGGAGAAATAGGGCACAGCCATGCGATGAGGTGTCCCGGGCTCTTCACGGCAAGCAAGCCGCGAAATATGCGAGACCAATGCATCATGTAGTATAAAGAGATGGACCCTAATTCTTCACGGTGACCGGGCGTGTAGAAATAGGGCACAGCCATGCGATGAGGTGTCCCGGGCTCTTCACGGCAACCAAGCCGTGAAATATGCGAGACCAATGCATCATGTAGTATAAAGAGATGGAACCCCTTTCTCCACGGTGAACGTGCGTGGAGAAATAGGGCACAGCCATGCGATGAGGTGTCCCGGGCTTTTCACGCGACCAAGCCGTGAAATATGCGAGACCAATGCATCATGTAGTATAGAGAACCTAATTCTCCACGGTGACCGGGCGTGGAGAAATGGGGCACAGCCATGCGATGAGGTGTCCCGGGCTTTTCACGCAACCAAGCCGTGCAATATGCGAGATCAATGCATCATGTTGTATAGAGAGATGGACCCTAATTCTCCACGGTGGCCGTGCGTTGAGAAATAGGGCACAGCCCTGCGATGAGGTGTCCCGGGCTTTTCACGCAACCAAGCCGTGAAATATGCGAGACCAATGCATCATGTAGTATAGAGAACCTAATTCTCCACGGTGACCGGGCGTGGAGAAATAGGGCTCAGCCATGCGATGAGGTGTCCCGGGCTTTTCATGCAACCAAGCCGTGAAATATGCGAGACCACTGCATCATGTTGTATAGAGAGATGGACCCAAATTCTCCACGTTGGCCGGGCGTTGAGAAATAGGGCACAGCCATGCGATGAGGTGTCCCAGGCTTTTCACGCAACCAAGCCGTGAAATATGCGAGACCAATGCATCATGTAGTATAGAGAACCTAATTCTCCACGGTGACGGGGCGTGGAGAAATAGGCCACATCCATGCGATGAGGTGTCCGGGGCTTTTCACGCAACCAAACCGTGAAATATGCGAGACCAATGCATCATGTAGTATACAGAACCTAATTCTCCACGGTGAACGTGCGTGGAGAAATAGGGCACAGCCATGCGATGAGGTGTCCCGGGCTCTTCACGGCAAGCAAGCCGCGAAATATGCGAGACCAATGCATCATGTAGTATGAAGAGATGGACCCTAATTCTTCACGGTGACCGGGCGTGTAGAAATAGGGCACAGCCATGCGATGAGGTGTACCGGGCTTTTCACGCAACCAAGCCGTGAAATATGCGAGACAAAAGCATCATGTTGTATAGAGAGATGGACCCTAATTCTTCACGGTGGCCGTGCGTTGAGAAATAGGGAACGGCCATGCGATGAGGTGTCCCGGACTTTTCACGCAACCAAGCCGTGAAATATGCGAGACCATAGCATCATGTAGTATAGAGCACCTAATTCTCCACGGTGACGGGGCGTGGAGAAATAGGGCACAGCCATGCGATGAGGTGTCCCGGGCTTTTCACGCAACCAAGCCGTGAAATATGCGAGACCACTGCATCCTGTTGTATAGAGAGATGGACCCTAATTCTCCACGGTGGCCGTGCGTTGGGAAATAGGGCACAGCCATGCGTTGAGGTGTCCCGGGCTTTTCAAGCAACCAAGCCGTGAAATATGCGAGACCAATGCATCATGTAGTATAGAGAGCCTAATTTTCCACGGTGGCCGTGCGTTGAGAAATAGAGCACAGCCATGCGATGAGGTGTCCCGGGCTTTTCACGCAACCAAGCCGTGAAATATGCGAGACCAATGCATCATGTAGTATAGAGCACTTAATTCTCCACGGTGACGGGGCGTGGAGAAATAGGGCACAGCCATGCGATGAGGTGTCCCGGGCTTTTCACGCAACCAAGCCGTGAAATATGCGAGACCACTGCATCATGTTGTATAGAGAGATGGACCCTAATTCTCCACGGTGGCCGTGCGTTGGGAAATAGGGCACAGCCATGCGTTGAGGTGTCGCGGGCTTTTCAACCAACCAAGCCGTGAAATATGCGAGACCAATGCATCATGTAGTATAGAGCACCTAATTCTCCACGGTGACGGGGCGTGGAGAAATAGGCCACAGTCATGCCATGAGGTGTCCGGGGCTTTTCACGCAACCAAGCCGTGAAATATGCGAGACCAATGCATCATGTAGTATAGAGAACCTAATTCTCCACGGTGAACGTGCGTGGAGAAATAGGGCACAGCCATGCGATGAGGTGTCCCGGGCTCTTCACGGCAAGCACGCCGTGAAATATGCGAGACCAATGCATCATGTAGTGTGAAGAGATGGACCCTAATTCTTCACGGTGACCGGGCGTGGAGAAATAGGGCACAGCCATGCGATGAGGTGTCCCGGGCCCTTCACGGCAAGCAAGCCGTGAAATATGCGAGACCAATGCATCATGTAGTATAAAGAGATGGAACCCCTTTCTCCACGGTGAACGTGCGTGGAGAGATAGGGCACAGCCATGCGATGAGGTGTCCCGGGCTTTTCACGCGACCAAGCCGTGAAATATGCGAGACCAATGCATCATGTAGTATAGAGAACCTAATTCTCCACGGAGACCGGGCGTGGAGAAATGGGGCACAGCCATGCGATGAGGTGTCCCGGGCTTTTCACGCAACCAAGGCGTGAAATATGCGAGATCAGTGCATCATGTTGTATAGAGAGATGGACCCTAATTCTCAACGGTGGCCGTGCGTTGAGAAATAAGGCACAGCCATGCGATGAGGTGTCCCGGGCTTTTCACGCAACCAAGCCGTGAAATATGCGAGACCAATGCATCATGTAGTATAGAGATGGACCCTAATTCTCCACGGTGGCCGTGCGTTGAGAAATAGGGCACAACCATGCGATGAGGTGTCCCGGGCTTTTCACGCAACCAAGCCGTGAAATATGCGAGACCAATGCATCATGTTGTATAGAGAGATGGACCCTAATTCTCCATGGTGGCCGTGCGTTGAGAAATTGGGCACAGCCATGCGATGAGGTGTCCCGGGCTTTTCACGCAACCAAGCCGTGTAATATGCGAGACCAATGCATCATGTAGTATAGAGAGATGGACCCTAATTCTCCACGGTGGCCGTGCGTTGAGAAATAAGGCACAGCCATGCGATGAGGTGTCCCGGGCTTTTCACGCAACCAAGCCGTGAAATATGCGAGACCAATGCATCATGTAGTATAGAGAACATAATTCTCCACGGTGACCGGGCGTTGGGAAATAGGGCAGAGCCATGCGATGAGGTGTCCCGGGCTTTTCACGCAACCAAGCCGTGAAATATGCGAGACCAATGCATCATGTTGTATAGAGAGATGGACCCTAATTCTCCATGGTGGCCGTGCGTTGAGAAATTGGGCACAGCCATGCGATGAGGTGTCCCGGGCTTTTCACGCAACCAAGCCGTGTAATATGCGAGACCAATGCATCATGTAGTATAGAGAGATGGACCCTAATTCTCCACGGTGGCCGTGCGTTGAGAAATAAGGCACAGCCATGCGATGAGGTGTCCCGGGCTTTTCACGCAACCAAGCCGTGAAATATGCGAGACCAATGCATCATGTAGTATAGAGAACATCATTCTCCACGGTGACGGGGCGTGGAGAAATAGAGCACAGCCATGCGATGAGGTGTCCCGGGCTTTTCACGCAACCAAGCCGTGAAATATGCGAGACCACTGCATCATGTTGTATAGAGAGATGGACCCAAATTCTCCACGTTGGCCGTGCGTTGAGGAATAGGGCACAGCCATGCGATGAGGTGTCCCAGGCTTTTCACGCAACCAATCCGTGAAATTTGCGAGACCAATGCATCATGTAGTATAGAAAACCTAATTCTCCACGGTGACGGGGCGTGGAGAAATAGGCCACATCCATGCGATGAGGTGTCCGGGGCTTTTCACGCAACCAAACCGTGAAATATGCGAGACCAATGCATCATGTAGTATAGAGAACCTAATTCTCCACGGTGAACGTGCGTGGAGAAATAGGGCACAGCCATGCGATGAGGTGTCCCGGGCTCTTCACGGCAAGCAAGCCGCGAAATATGCGAGACCAATGCATCATGCAGTATGAAGAGATTGACCCTAATTCTTCACGGTGACCGGGCGTGGAGAAATAGGGCACAGCCATGCGATGAGGTGTCCCGGGCTCTTCACGGCAAGCAAGCCGTGAAATATGCGAGACCAATGCATCATGTAGTATAAAGAGATGGAACCCCTTTCTCCACGGTGAACGTGCGTGGAGAAATAGGGCACAGCCATGCGATGAGGTGTCCCGGGCTTTTCACGCAACCAAGCCGTGAAATATGCGAGACCAATGCATCATTTAGTACAGAGAACCTAATTCTTCACGGTGACGGGGCGTGGAGAAAAAGGGCACAGCCATGCGATGAGGTGTCCCGGCCTTTTCACGCAACCAAGCCGTGTAATATGCGAAACCAATGCATCATGTAGTATAGAGAGATGGACCCTAATTCTCCACGGTGGCCGTGCGTTGAGAAATAAGGCACAGCCATGCGATGAGGTGTCCCGGGCTTTTCACGCAACCAAGCCGTGAAATATGCGAGACCAATGCATCATGTAATATAGAGAACCTAA
Source organism: Arenicola marina (assembly GCA_964019135.1). Taxonomy (NCBI): domain Eukaryota; kingdom Metazoa; phylum Annelida; class Polychaeta; family Arenicolidae; genus Arenicola; species Arenicola marina. Next base: position 38,448 of record CAXHSH010000679.1, read on the forward strand.
TTCTCCACGGTGACGGGGCGTGGAGAAATAGGGCACAGTCATGCGATTAGGTGTCCCGGGCTTTTCACGCGACCAAGCCGTGAAATATGCGAGACCAATGCATCATGTAGTATAGAGAACCTAATTCTCCACGGTGACCGGGCGTGGAGAAATGGGGCACAGCCATGCGATGAGGTGTCCCGGGCTTTTCACGCAACCAAGCCGTGCAATATGCGAGATCAATGCATCATGTTGTATAGAGAGATGGACCCTAATTCTCCACGGTGGCCGTGCGTTGAGAAATAGGGCACAGCCATGCGATGAGGTGTCCCGGGCTTTTCACGCAACCAAGCCGTGAAATATGCGAGACCAATGCATCATGTAGTATAGAGAACCTAATTCTCCACGGTGACCGGGCGTGGAGAAATAGGGCTCAGCCATGCGATGAGGTGTCCCGGGCTTTTCATGCAACCAAGCCGTGAAATATGCGAGACCACTGCATCATGTTGTATAGAGAGATGGACCCAAATTCTCCACGTTGGCCGTGCGTTGAGAAATAGGGCACAGCCATGCGATGAGGTGTCCCAGGCTTTTCACGCAACCAAGCCGTGAAATATGCGAGACCAATGCATCATGTAGTATAGAGAACCTAATTCTCCACGGTGACGGGGCGTGGAGAAATAGGCCACATCCATGCGATGAGGTGTCCGGGGCTTTTCACGCAACCAAACCGTGAAATATGCGAGACTAATGCATCATGTAGTATACAGAACCTAATTCTCCACGGTGAACGTGCGTGGAGAAATAGGGCACAGCCATGCGATGAGGTGTCCCGGGCTCTTCACGGCAAGCAAGCCGCGAAATATGCGAGACCAATGCATCATGTAGTATGAAGAGATGGACCCTAATTCTTCACGGTGACCGGGCGTGTAGAAATAGGGCACAGCCATGCGATGAGGTGTACCGGGCTTTTCACGCAACCAAGCCGTGAAATATGCGAGAAAAAAGCATCATGTTGTATAGAGAGATGGACCCTAATTCTTCACGGTGGCCGTGCGTTGAGAAATAGGGAACGGCCATGCGATGAGGTGTCCCGGACTTTTCACGCAACCAAGCCGTGAAATATGCGAGACCATAGCATCATGTAGTATAGAGCACCTAATTCTCCACGGTGACGGGGCGTGGAGAAATAGGGCACAGCCATGCGATGAGGTGTCCCGGGCTTTTCACGCAACCAAGCCGTGAAATATGCGAGACCACTGCATCCTGTTGTATAGAGAGATGGACCCTAATTCTCCACGGTGGCCGTGCGTTGGGAAATAGGGCACAGCCATGCGTTGAGGTGTCCCGGGCTTTTCAAGCAACCAAGCCGTGAAATATGCGAGACCAATGCATCATGTAGTATAGAGAGCCTAATTTTCCACGGTGGCCGTGCGTTGAGAAATAGAGCACAGCCATGCGATGAGGTGTCCCGGGCTTTTCACGCAACCAAGCCGTGAAATATGCGAGACCAATGCATCATGTAGTATAGAGCACTTAATTCTCCACGGTGACGGGGCGTGGAGAAATAGGGCACAGCCATGCGATGAGGTGTCCCGGGCTTTTCACGCAACCAAGCCGTGAAATATGCGAGACCACTGCATCATGTTGTATAGAGAGATGGACCCTAATTCTCCACGGTGGCCGTGCGTTGGGAAATAGGGCACAGCCATGCGTTGAGGTGTCGCGGGCTTTTCAACCAACCAAGCCGTGAAATATGCGAGACCAATGCATCATGTAGTATAGAGCACCTAAGTCTCCACGGTGACGGGGCGTGGAGAAATAGGCCACAGTCATGCCATGAGGTGTCCGGGGCTTTTCACGCAACCAAGCCGTGAAATATGCGAGACCAATGCATCATGTAGTATAGAGAACCTAATTCTCCACGGTGAACGTGCGTGGAGAAATAGGGCACAGCCATGCGATGAGGTGTCCCGGGCTCTTCACGGCAAGCACGCCGTGAAATATGCGAGACCAATGCATCATGTAGTGTGAAGAGATGGACCCTAATTCTTCACGGTGACCGGGCGTGGAGAAATAGGGCACAGCCATGCGATGAGGTGTCCCGGGCCCTTCACGGCAAGCAAGCCGTGAAATATGCGAGACCAATGCATCATGTAGTATAAAGAGATGGAACCCCTTTCTCCACGGTGAACGTGCGTGGAGAGATAGGGCACAGCCATGCGATGAGGTGTCCCGGGCTTTTCACGCGACCAAGCCGTGAAATATGCGAGACCAATGCATCATGTAGTATAGAGAACCTAATTCTCCACGGAGACCGGGCGTGGAGAAATGGGGCACAGCCATGCGATGAGGTGTCCCGGGCTTTTCACGCAACCAAGGCGTGAAATATGCGAGATCAGTGCATCATGTTGTATAGAGAGATGGACCCTAATTCTCAACGGTGGCCGTGCGTTGAGAAATAAGGCACAGCCATGCGATGAGGTGTCCCGGGCTTTTCACGCAACCAAGCCGTGAAATATGCGAGACCAATGCATCATGTAGTATAGAGATGGACCCTAATTCTCCACGGTGGCCGTGCGTTGAGAAATAGGGCACAACCATGCGATGAGGTGTCCCGGGCTTTTCACGCAACCAAGCCGTGAAATATGCGAGACCAATGCATCATGTTGTATAGAGAGATGGACCCTAATTCTCCATGGTGGCCGTGCGTTGAGAAATTGGGCACAGCCATGCGATGAGGTGTCCCGGGCTTTTCACGCAACCAAGCCGTGTAATATGCGAGACCAATGCATCATGTAGTATAGAGAGATGGACCCTAATTCTCCATGGTGGCCGTGCGTTGAGAAATAAGGCACAGCCATGCGATGAGGTGTCCCGGGCTTTTCACGCAACCAAGCCGTGAAATATGCGAGACCAATGCATCATGTAGTATAGAGAACATAATTCTCCACGGTGACCGGGCGTTGGGAAATAGGGCAGAGCCATGCGATGAGGTGTCCCGGGCTTTTCACGCAACCAAGCCGTGAAATATGCGAGACCAATGCATCATGTTGTATAGAGAGATGGACCCTAATTCTCCATGGTGGCCGTGCGTTGAGAAATTGGGCACAGCCATGCGATGAGGTGTCCCGGGCTTTTCACGCAACCAAGCCGTGTAATATGCGAGACCAATGCATCATGTAGTATAGAGAGATGGACCCTAATTCTCCACGGTGGCCGTGCGTTGAGAAATAAGGCACAGCCATGCGATGAGGTGTCCCGGGCTTTTCACGCAACCAAGCCGTGAAATATGCGAGACCAATGCATCATGTAGTATAGAGAACATCATTCTCCACGGTGACGGGGCGTGGAGAAATAGAGCACAGCCATGCGATGAGGTGTCCCGGGCTTTTCACGCAACCAAGCCGTGAAATATGCGAGACCACTGCATCATGTTGTATAGAGAGATGGACCCAAATTCTCCACGTTGGCCGTGCGTTGAGGAATAGGGCACAGCCATGCGATGAGGTGTCCCAGGCTTTTCACGCAACCAATCCGTGAAATTTGCGAGACCAATGCATCATGTAGTATAGAAAACCTAATTCTCCACGGTGACGGGGCGTGGAGAAATAGGCCACATCCATGCGATGAGGTGTCCGGGGCTTTTCACGCAACCAAACCGTGAAATATGCGAGACCAATGCATCATGTAGTATAGAGAACCTAATTCTCCACGGTGAACGTGCGTGGAGGAATAGGGCACAGCCATGCGATGAGGTGTCCCGGGCTCTTCACGGCAAGCAAGCCGCGAAATATGCGAGACCAATGCATCATGCAGTATGAAGAGATTGACCCTAATTCTTCACGGTGACCGGGCGTGGAGAAATAGGGCACAGCCATGCGATGAGGTGTCCCGGGCTCTTCACGGCAAGCAAGCCGTGAAATATGCGAGACCAATGCATCATGTAGTATAAAGAGATGGAACCCCTTTCTCCACGGTGAACGTGCGTGGAGAAATAGGGCACAGCCATGCGATGAGGTGTCCCGGGCTTTTCACGCAACCAAGCCGTGAAATATGCGAGACCAATGCATCATTTAGTACAGAGAACCTAATTCTTCACGGTGACGGGGCGTGGAGAAAAAGGGCACAGCCATGCGATGAGGTGTCCCGGCCTTTTCACGCAACCAAGCCGTGTAATATGCGAAACCAATGCATCATGTAGTATAGAGAGATGGACCCTAATTCTCCACGGTGGCCGTGCGTTGAGAAATAAGGCACAGCCATGCGATGAGGTGTCCCGGGCTTTTCACGCAACCAAGCCGTGAAATATGCGAGACCAATGCATCATGTAATATAGAGAACCTAATTCTCCACGGTGACGGGGCGTGGAGAAATAGGGCACAGTCATGCGATTAGGTGTCCCGGGCTTTTCACGCAACCAAGCCGTGAAATATGCGAGACCAATGCATCATGTAGTATAGAGAACCTAATTCTCCTCGGTGACCGGGCGTGGAGAAATAGGGCACAGCCATGCGATGAGGGGTCCCGGGCTTTTCACGCAACCAAGCCGTGAAATATGCGAGACCAATGCATCATGTTGTATAGAGAGATGGCCCTAATTCTCCACGGTGGCCGTGCGTTGAGAAATAGGGCACAGCCATGCGATGAGGTGTCCCGGGCTTTTCACGTAACCAAGCCGTGTAATATGCGGGACCAATGCATCATGTAGTATAGAGAGATGGACCCTAATTCTCCACGGTGGCCGTGCGTTGAGAAATAGGGCACAGCCATGCGATGAGGTGTCCCCGGGTTTTCACGCAACCAAGCCGTGAAATATGCGAGACCAATGCATCATGTAGTATAGAGAACCTAATTCTCCATGGTGACGGGGCGTGGAGAAATAGGGCACAGCCATGCGATGAGGTGTCCCGGGCTTTTCACGCAACCAAGGCGTGGTATATGCGAGACCAATGCATCATGTAGTATAGAGAACCTAATTCTCCACGGTGACCGGGCGTGGAGAAATAGGGCACAGCCATGCGATGAGGTGTCCCGGGCTTTTCACGCAACCAAGCCGTGAAATATGCGAGACCAATGCATCATGTAGTATAGAGAACCTAATTCTCCACGATGACGGGGCGTGGAGAAATAGAGCACAGCCATGCGATGAGGTGTCCCGGGCTTTTCACGCAACCAAGCCGTGAAATATGCGAGACCACTGCATCATGTTGTATAGAGAGATGGACCCAAATTCTCCACGTTGGCCGTGCGTTGAGAAATAGGGCACAGCCATGCGATGAGGTGTCCCAGGCTTTTCACGCAACCAAGCCGTGAAATATGCGAGACCAATGCGTCATGTAGTATAGAGAACCTAATTCTCCACGGTGACGGGGCGTGGAGAAATAGGCCACATCCATGCGATGAGGTGTCCGGGGCTTTTCACGCAACCAAACCGTGAAATATGCGAGACCATTGCATCATGTAGTATAGAGAACCTAATTCTCTACGGTGAACGTGCGTGGAGAAATAGGGCACAGCCATGCGATGAGGTGTCCCGGGCTCTTCACGGCAAGCACGCCGTAAAATATGCGAGACCAATGCATCATGTAGTATGAAGAGATGGACCCTAATTCTTCACGGTGACCGGGCGTGTAGAAATAGGGCACAGCCATGCGATGAGGTGTACCGGGCTTTTCACGCAACCAAGCCGTGAAATATGCGAGATCAAAGCATCATGTTGTATAGAGAGATGGACCCTAATTCTCCACGGTGGCCGTGCGTTGAGAAATAGGGCACGGCCATGCGATGAGGTGTCCCGGACTTTTCACGCAACCAAGCCGTGAAATATGCGAGACCAATGCATCATCTAGTATAGAGAACCTAATTCTCCACGGTGAACGTGCGTGGAGAAATAGGGCACAGCCATGCGATGAGGTGTCCCGGGATTTTCACGCAAGCAAGCCGTGAAATATGCGAGACCACTGCATCATGTTGTATAGAGAGATGGACCCTAATTCTCCACGGTGGCCGTGCGTTGAGAAATAGGGCACAGCCATGCGATGAGGTGTCCCAGGCTTTTCACGCAACCAAGCCGTGAAATATGCGAGACCAATGCATCATGTAGTATAGAGAACCTAATTCTCCACGGTGACGGGGCGTGGAGAAATAGGCCACATCCATGCGATGAGGTGTCCGGGGCTTTTCACGCAACCAAACCGTGAAATATGCGAGACCATTGCATCATGTAGTATAGAGAACCTAATTCTCTACGGTGAACGTGCGTGGAGAAATAGGGCACAGCCATGCGATGAGGTGTCCCGGGCTCTTCACGGCAAGCACGCCGTGAAATATGCGAGACCAATGCATCATGTAGTATGAAGAGATGGACCCTAATTCTTCACGGTGACCGGGCGTGTAGAAATAGGGCACAGCCATGCGATGAGGTGTACCGGGCTTTTCACGCAACCAAGCCGTGAAATATGCGAGATCAAAGCATCATGTTGTATAGAGAGATGGACCCTAATTCTCCACGGTGGCCGTGCGTTGAGAAATAGGGCACGGCCATGCGATGAGGTGTCCCGGACTTTTCACGCAACCAAGCCGTGAAATATGCGAGACCAATGCATCATGTGGTATAGAGAACCTAATTCTCCACGGTGACGGGGCGTGGAGAAATAGGCCACATCCATGCGATGAGGTGTCCGGGGCTTTTCACGCAACCAAACCGTGAAATATGCGAGACCATTGCATCATGTAGTATAGAGAACCTAATTCTCTACGGTGAACGTGCGAGGAGAAATAGGGCACAGCCATGCGATGAGGTGTCCCGGGCTCTTCACGGCAAGCACGCCGTGAAATATGCGAGACCAATGCATCATGTAGTATGAAGAGATGGACCCTAATTCTTCACGGTGACCGGGCGTGTAGAAATAGGGCACAGCCATGCGATGAGGTGTACCGGGCTTTTCACGCAACCAAGCCGTGAAATATGCGAGATCAAAGCATCATGTTGTATAGAGAGATGGACCCTAATTCTCCACGGTGGCCGTGCGTTGAGAAATAGGGCACGGCCATGCGATGAGGTGTCCCGGACTTTTCACGCAACCAAGCCGTGAAATATGCGAGACCAATGCATCATCTAGTATAGAGAACCTAATTCTCCACGGTGAACGTGCGTGGAGAAATAGGTCACAGCCATGCGATGAGGTGTCCCGGGATTTTCACGCAAGCAAGCCGTGAAATATGCGAGACCACTGCATCATGTTGTATAGAGAGATGGACCCTAATTCTCCACGGTGGCCGTGCGTTGAGAAATAGGGCACAGCCATGCGTTGAGGTGTCCCGGGCTTTTCAAGCAACCAAGCCGTGAAATATGCGAGACCAATGCATCATGTAGTATAAAGAGATGGAACCCCTTTCTCCACGGTGAACGTGCGTGGAGAAATAGGGCACAGCCATGCGATGAGGTGTCCCGGGCTTTTCACGCGACCAAACCGTGAAATATGCGAGACCAATGCATCATGTAGTATAGAGAACCTAATTCTCCACGGTGAACGTGCGTGGAGAAATAGGGCACAGCCATGCGATGAGGTGTCCCGGGCTCTTCACGGCAAGCAAGCCGCGAAATATGCGAGACCAATGCATCATGTAGTATAAAGAGATGGACCCTAATTCTTCACGGTGACCGGGCGTGTAGAAATAGGGCACAGCCATGCGATGAGGTGTCCCGGGCTCTTCACGGCAACCAAGCCGTGAAATATGCGAGACCAATGCATCATGTAGTATAAAGAGATGGAACCCCTTTCTCCACGGTGAACGTGCGTGGAGAAATAGGGCACAGCCATGCGATGAGGTGTCCCGGGCTTTTCACGCGACCAAGCCGTGAAATATGCGAGACCAATGCATCATGTAGTATAGAGAACCTAATTCTCCACGGTGACCGGGCGTGGAGAAATGGGGCACAGCCATGCGATGAGGTGTCCCGGGCTTTTCACGCAACCAAGCCGTGCAATATGCGAGATCAATGCATCATGTTGTATAGAGAGATGGACCCTAATTCTCCACGGTGGCCGTGCGTTGAGAAATAGGGCACAGCCATGCGATGAGGTGTCCCGGGCTTTTCACGCAACCAAGCCGTGAAATATGCGAGACCAATGCATCATGTAGTATAGAGAACCTAATTCTCCACGGTGACCGGGCGTGGAGAAATAGGGCTCAGCCATGCGATGAGGTGTCCCGGGCTTTTCATGCAACCAAGCCGTGAAATATGCGAGACCACTGCATCATGTTGTATAGAGAGATGGACCCAAATTATCCACGTTGGCCGTGCGTTGAGAAATAGGGCACAGCCATGCGATGAGGTGTCCCAGGCTTTTCACGCAACCAAGCCGTGAAATATGCGAGACCAATGCATCATGTAGTATAGAGAACCTAATTCTCCACGGTGACGGGGCGTGGAGAAATAGGCCACATCCATGCGATGAGGTGTCCGGGGCTTTTCACGCAACCAAACCGTGAAATATGCGAGACCAATGCATCATGTAGTATACAGAACCTAATTCTCCACGGTGAACGTGCGTGGAGAAATAGGGCACAGCCATGCGATGAGGTGTCCCGGGCTCTTCACGGCAAGCAAGCCGCGAAATATGCGAGACCAATGCATCATGTAGTATGAAGAGATGGACCCTAATTCTTCACGGTGACCGGGCGTGTAGAAATAGGGCACAGCCATGCGATGAGGTGTACCGGGCTTTTCACGCAACCAAGCCGTGAAATATGCGAGACCAAAGCATCATGTTGTATAGAGAGATGGACCCTAATTCTTCACGGTGGCCGTGCGTTGAGAAATAGGGAACGGCCATGCGATGAGGTGTCCCGGACTTTTCACGCAACCAAGCCGTGAAATATGCGAGACCATAGCATCATGTAGTATAGAGCACCTAATTCTCCACGGTGACGGGGCGTGGAGAAATAGGGCACAGCCATGCGATGAGGTGTCCCGGGCTTTTCACGCAACCAAGCCGTGAAATATGCGAGACCACTGCATCCTGTTGTATAGAGAGATGGACCCTAATTCTCCACGGTGGCCGTGCGTTGGGAAATAGGGCACAGCCATGCGTTGAGGTGTCCCGGGCTTTTCAAGCAACCAAGCCGTGAAATATGCGAGACCAATGCATCATGTAGTATAGAGAGCCTAATTTTCCACGGTGGCCGTGCGTTGAGAAATAGAGCACAGCCATGCGATGAGGTGTCCCGGGCTTTTCACGCAACCAAGCCGTGAAATATGCGAGACCAATGCATCATGTAGTATAGAGCACCTAATTCTCCACGGTGACGGGGCGTGGAGAAATAGGGCACAGCCATGCGATGAGGTTTCCCGGGCTTTTCACGCAACCAAGCCGTGAAATATGCGAGACCACTGCATCATGTTGTATAGAGAGATGGACCCTAATTCTCCACGGTGGCCGTGCGTTGGGAAATAGGGCACAGCCATGCGTTGAGGTGTCGCGGGCTTTTCAACCAACCAAGCCGTGAAATATGCGAGACCAATGCATCATGTAGTATAGAGCACCTAATTCTCCACGGTGACGGGGCGTGGAGAAATAGGCCACAGTCATGCCATGAGGTGTCCGGGGCTTTTCACGCAACCAAGCCGTGAAATATGCGAGACCAATGCATCATGTAGTATAGAGAACCTAATTCTCCACGGTGAACGTGCGTGGAGAAATAGGGCACAGCCATGCGATGAGGTGTCCCGGGCTCTTCACGGCAAGCACGCCGTGAAATATGCGAGACCAATGCATCATGTAGTGTGAAGAGATGGACCCTAATTCTTCACGGTGACCGGGCGTGGAGAAATAGGGCACAGCCATGCGATGAGGTGTCCCGGGCCCTTCACGGCAAGCAAGCCGTGAAATATGCGAGACCAATGCATCATGTAGTATAAAGAGATGGAACCCCTTTCTCCACGGTGAACGTGCGTGGAGAGATAGGGCACAGCCATGCGATGAGGTGTCCCGGGCTTTTCACGCGACCAAGCCGTGAAATATGCGAGACCAATGCATCATGTAGTATAGAGAACCTAATTCTCCACGGAGACCGGGCGTGGAGAAATGGGGCACAGCCATGCGATGAGGTGTCCCGGGCTTTTCACGCAACCAAGGCGTGAAATATGCGAGATCAGTGCATCATGTTGTATAGAGAGATGGACCCTAATTCTCAACGGTGGCCGTGCGTTGAGAAATAAGGCACAGCCATGCGATGAGGTGTCCCGGGCTTTTCACGCAACCAAGCCGTGAAATATGCGAGACCAATGCATCATGTAGTATAGAGATGGACCCTAATTCTCCACGGTGGCCGTGCGTTGAGAAATAGGGCACAACCATGCGATGAAGTGTCCCGGGCTTTTCACGCAACCAAGCCGTGAAATATGCGAGACCAATGCATCATGTTGTATAGAGAGATTGACCCTAATTCTCCATGGTGGCCGTGCGTTGAGAAATTGGGCACAGCCATGCGATGAGGTGTCCCGGGCTTTTCACGCAACCAAGCCGTGTAATATGCGAGACCAATGCATCATGTAGTATAGAGAGATGGACCCTAATTCTCCACGGTGGCCGTGCGTTGAGAAATAAGGCACAGCCATGCGATGAGGTGTCCCGGGCTTTTCACGCAACCAAGCCGTGAAATATGCGAGACCAATGCATCATGTAGTATAGAGAACATAATTCTCCACGGTGACCGGGCGTTGGGAAATAGGGCAGAGCCATGCGATGAGGTGTCCCGGGCTTTTCACGCAACCAAGCCGTGAAATATGCGAGACCAATGCATCATGTTGTATAGAGAGATGGACCCTAATTCTCCATGGTGGCCGTGCGTTGAGAAATTGGGCACAGCCATGCGATGAGGTGTCCCGGGATTTTCACGCAACCAAGCCGTGTAATATGCGAGACCAATGCATCATGTAGTATAGAGAGATGGACCCTAATTCTCCACGGTGGCCGTGCGTTGAGAAATAAGGCACAGCCATGCGATGAGGTGTCCCGGGCTTTTCACGCAACCAAGCCGTGAAATATGCGAGACCAATGCATCATGTAGTATAGAGAACATCATTCTCCACGGTGACGGGGCGTGGAGAAATAGAGCACAGCCATGCGATGAGGTGTCCCGGGCTTTTCACGCAACCAAGCCGTGAAATATGCGAGACCACTGCATCATGTTGTATAAAGAGATGGACCCAAATTCTCCACGTTGGCCGTGCGTTGAGGAATAGGGCACAGCCATGCGATGAGGTGTCCCAGGCTTTTCACGCAACCAATCCGTGAAATTTGCGAGACCAATGCATCATGTAGTATAGAGAACCTAATTCTCCACGGTGACGGGGCGTGGAGAAATAGGCCACATCCATGCGATGAGGTGTCCGGGGCTTTTCACGCAACCAAACCGTGAAATATGCGAGACCAATGCATCATGTAGTATAGAGAACCTAATTCTCCACGGTGAACGTGCGTGGAGAAATAGGGCACAGCCATGCGATGAGGTGTCCCGGGCTCTTCACGGCAAGCAAGCCGCGAAATATGCGAGACCAATGCATCATGCAGTATGAAGAGATTGACCCTAATTCTTCACGGTGACCGGGCGTGGAGAAATAGGGCACAGCCATGCGATGAGGTGTCCCGGGCTCTTCACGGCAAGCAAGCCGTGAAATATGCGAGACCAATGCATCATGTAGTATAAAGAGATGGAACCCCTTTCTCCACGGTGAACGTGCGTGGAGAAATAGGGCACAGCCATGCGATGAGGTGTCCCGGGCTTTTCACGCAACCAAGCCGTGAAATATGCGAGACCAATGCATCATTTAGTACAGAGAACCTAATTCTTCACGGTGACGGGGCGTGGAGAAAAAGGGCACAGCCATGCGATGAGGTGTCCCGGGCTTTTCACGCAACCAAGCCGTGTAATATGCGAAACCAATGCATCATGTAGTATAGAGAGATGGACCCTAATTCTCCACGGTGGCCGTGCGTTGAGAAATAAGGCACAGCCATGCGATGAGGTGTCCCGGGCTTTTCACGCAACCAAGCCGTGAAATATGCGAGACCAATGCATCATGTAATATAGAGAACCTAATTCTCCACGGTGACGGGGCGTGGAGAAATAGGGCACAGTCATGCGATTAGGTGTCCCGGGCTTTTCACGCAACCAAGCCGTGAAATATGCGAGACCAATGCATCATGTAGTATAGAGAACCTAATTCTCCACGGTGACCGGGCGTGGAGAAATAGGGCACAGCCATGCGATGAGGTGTCCCGGGCTTTTCACGCAACCAAGCCGTGAAATATGCGAGACCAATGCATCATGTTGTATAGAGAGATGGCCCTAATTCTCCACGGTGGCCGTGCGTTGAGAAATAGGGCACAGCCATGCGATGAGGTGTCCCGGGCTTTTCACGTAACCAAGCCGTGTAATATGCGGGACCAATGCATCATGTAGTATAGAGAGATGGACCCTAATTCTCCACGGTGGCCGTGCGTTGAGAAATAGGGCACAGCCATGCGATGAGGTGTCCCCGGGTTTTCACGCAACCAAGCCGTGAAATATGCGAGACCAATGCATCATGTAGTATAGAGAACCTAATTCTCCATGGTGACGGGGCGTGGAGAAATAGGGCACAGCCATGCGATGAGGTGTCCCGGGCTTTTCACGCAACCAAGGCGTGGTATATGCGAGACCAATGCATCATGTAGTATAGAGAACCTAATTCTCCACGGTGACCGGGCGTGGAGAAATAGGGCACAGCCATGCGATGAGGTGTCCCGGGCTTTTCACGCAACCAAGCCGTGAAATATGCGAGACCAATGCATCATGTAGTATAGAGAACCTAATTCTCCACGGTGACGGGGCGTGGAGAAATAGAGCACAGCCATGCGATGAGGTGTCCCGGGCTTTTCACGCAACCAAGCCGTGAAATATGCGAGACCACTGCATCATGTTGTATAGAGAGATGGACCCAAATTCTCCACGTTGGCCGTGCGTTGAGAAATAGGGCACAGCCATGCGATGAGGTGTCCCAGGCTTTTCACGCAACCAAGCCGTGAAATATGCGAGACCAATGCATCATGTAGTATAGAGAACCTAATTCTCCACGGTGACGGGGCGTGGAGAAATAGGCCACATCCATGCGATGAGGTGTCCGGGGCTTTTCACGCAACCAAACCGTGAAATATGCGAGACCATTGCATCATGTAGTATAGAGAACCTAATTCTCTACGGTGAACGTGCGTGGAGAAATAGGGCACAGCCATGCGATGAGGTGTCCCGGGCTCTTCACGGCAAGCACGCCGTGAAATATGCGAGACCAATGCATCATGTAGTATGAAGAGATGGACCCTAATTCTTCACGGTGACCGGGCGTGTAGAAATAGGGCACAGCCATGCGATGAGGTGTACCGGGCTTTTCACGCAACCAAGCCGTGAAATATGCGAGATCAAAGCATCATGTTGTATAGAGAGATGGACCCTAATTCTCCACGGTGGCCGTGCGTTGAGAAATAGGGCACGGCCATGCGATGAGGTGTCCCGGACTTTTCACGCAACCAAGCCGTGAAATATGCGAGACCAATGCATCATCTAGTATAGAGAACCTAATTCTCCACGGTGAACGTGCGTGGAGAAATAGGGCACAGCCATGCGATGAGGTGTCCCGGGATTTTCACGCAAGCAAGCCGTGAAATATGCGAGACCACTGCATCATGTTGTATAGAGAGATGGACCCTAATTCTCCACGGTGGCCGTGCGTTGAGAAATAGGGCACAGCCATGCGATGAGGTGTCCCAGGCTTTTCACGCAACCAAGCCGTGAAATATGCGAGACCAATGCATCATGTAGTATAGAGAACCTAATTCTCCACGGTGACGGGGCGTGGAGAAATAGGCCACATCCATGCGATGAGGTGTCCGGGGCTTTTCACGCAACCAAACCGTGAAATATGCGAGACCATTGCATCATGTAGTATAGAGAACCTAATTCTCTACGGTGAACGTGCGTGGAGAAATAGGGCACAGCCATGCGATGAGGTGTCCCGGGCTCTTCACGGCAAGCACGCCGTGAAATATGCGAGACCAATGCATCATGTAGTATGAAGAGATGGACCCTAATTCTTCACGGTGACCGGGCGTGTAGAAATAGGGCACAGCCATGCGATGAGGTGTACCGGGCTTTTCACGCAACCAAGCCGTGAAATATGCGAGATCAAAGCATCATGTTGTATAGAGAGATGGACCCTAATTCTCCACGGTGGCCGTGCGTTGAGAAATAGGGCACGGCCATGCGATGAGGTGTCCCGGACTTTTCACGCAACCAAGCCGTGAAATATGCGAGACCAATGCATCATGTGGTATAGAGAACCTAATTCTCCACGGTGACGGGGCGTGGAGAAATAGGCCACATCCATGCGATGAGGTGTCCGGGGCTTTTCACGCAACCAAACCGTGAAATATGCGAGACCATTGCATCATGTAGTATAGAGAACCTAATTCTCTACGGTGAACGTGCGCGGAGAAATAGGGCACAGCCATGCGATGAGGTGTCCCGGGCTCTTCACGGCAAGCACGCCGTGAAATATGCGAGACCAATGCATCATGTAGTATAAAGAGATGGACCCTAATTCTTCACGGTGACCGGGCGTGTAGAAATAGGGCACAGCCATGCGATGAGGTGTACCGGGCTTTTCACGCAACCAAGCCGTGAAATATGCGAGATCAAAGCATCATGTTGTATAGAGAGATGGACCCTAATTCTCCACGGTGGCCGTGCGTTGAGAAATAGGGCACGGCCATGCGATGAGGTGTCCCGGACTTTTCACGCAACCAAGCCGTGAAATATGCGAGACCAATGAATCATCTAGTATAGAGAACCTAATTCTCCACGGTGAACGTGCGTGGAGAAATAGGTCACAGCCATGCGATGAGGTGTCCCGGGATTTTCACGCAAGCAAGCCGTGAAATATGCGAGACCACTGCATCATGTTGTATAGAGAGATGGACCCTAATTCTCCACGGTGGCCGTGCGTTGAGAAATAGGGCACAGCCATGCGTTGAGGTGTCCCGGGCTTTTCAAGCAACCAAGCCGTGAAATATGCGAGACCAATGCATCATGTAGTATAGAGCACCTAATTCTCCACGGTGACGGGGCGTGGAGAAATAGGGCACAGCCATGCGATGTGGTGTCCCGGGCTTTTCACGCAACCAAGCCGTGAAATATGCGAGACCACTGCATCATGTTGTATAGAGAGGTGGACCCTAATTCTCCACGGTGACGGGGCGTGGAGAAATAGAGCACAGCCATGCGATGAGGTGTCCCGGGCTCTTCACGGCAAGCATGCCGTGAAATATGCGAGACCAATGCATCATGTAGTATAGAGAACCTAATTTTCCACGGTGGCCGTGCGTGGAGAAATAGAGCACAGCCATGCGATGAGGTGTCCCGGGCTTTTCACGCAACCAAGCCGTGAAATATGCGAGACCAATGCATCATGTAGTATAGAGCACCTAATTCTCCACGGTGACGGGGCGTGGAGAAATAGGGCACAGCCATGCGATGTGGTGTCCCGGGCTTTTCACGCAACCAAGCCGTGAAATATGCGAGACCACTGCATCATGTTGTATAGAGAGATGGACCCTAATTCTCCACGGTGACGGGGCGTGGAGAAATAGGCCACAGCCATGCCATGAGGTGTCCGGGGCTTTTCACGCAACCAAGCCGTGAAATATGCGAGACCAATGCATCATGTAGTATAGAGAACCTAATTCTCCACGGTGAACGTGCGTTGAGAAATAGGGCACAGCCATGCGATGATCTGTCCCGGGCTCTTCACGGCAAGCACGCCGTGAAATATGCGAGACCTATGCATCATGTAGTATGAAGAGATGGACCCTAATTCTTCACGGTGACCGGGCGTGGAGAAATAAGGCACAGCCATGCGATGAGGTGTCCCGGGCTCTTCACGGCAAGCGAGCCGTGAAATATGCGAGACCAATGCATCATGTAGTATAAAGAGATGGAACCCCTTTCTCCACGGTGAACGTGCGTGGAGAAATAGGGCACAGCCATGCGATGAGGTGTCCCGGGCTTTTCACGCAACCAAGCCGTGAAATATGCGAGACCAATGCATCATTTAGTACAGAGAACCTAATTCTTCACGGTGACGGGGCGTGGAGAAAAAGGGCACAGCCATGCGATGAGGTGTCCCGGGCTTTTCACGCAACCAAGCCGTGTAATATGCGAAACCAATGCATCATGTAGTATAGAGAGATGGACCCTAATTCTCCACGGTGGCCGTGCGTTGAGAAATAAGGCACAGCCATGCGATGAGGTGTCCCGGGCTTTTCACGCAACCAAGCCGTGAAATATGCGAGACCAATGCATCATGTAGTATAAAGAGATCGAAGCCCTTTCTCCACGGTGAACGTGCGTGGAGAAATAGGGCACAGCCATGCGATGAGGTGTCCCGGGCTTTTCACGCAACCAAGCCGTGAAATATGCGAGACCAATGCATCATGTTGTATAGAGAGATGGACCCTAATTCTCCATGGTGGCCGTGCGTTGAGAAATTGGGCACAGCCATGCGATGAGGTGTCCCGGGCTTTTCACGCAACCAAGCCGTGTAATATGCGAGACCAATGCATCATGTAGTATAGAGAGATGGACCCTAATTCTCCACGGTGGCCGTGCGTTGAGAAATAAGGCACAGCCATGCGATGAGGTGTCCCGGGCTTTTCACGCAACCAAGCCGTGAAATATGCGAGACCAATGCATCATGTAGTATAGAGAACATAATTCTCCACGGTGACCGGGCGTTGGGAAATAGGGCAGAGCCATGCGATGAGGTGTCCCGGGCTTTTCACGCAACCAAGCCGTGAAATATGCGAGACCAATGCATCATGTTGTATAGAGAGATGGACCCTAATTCTCCATGGTGGCCGTGCGTTGAGAAATTGGGCACAGCCATGCGATGAGGTGTCCCGGGCTTTTCACGCAACCAAGCCGTGTAATATGCGAGACCAATGCATCATGTAGTATAGAGAGATGGACCCTAATTCTCCACGGTGGCCGTGCGTTGAGAAATAAGGCACAGCCATGCGATGAGGTGTCCCGGGCTTTTCACGCAACCAAGCCGTGAAATATGCGAGACCAATGCATCATGTAGTATAGAGAACATCATTCTCCACGGTGACGGGGCGTGGAGAAATAGAGCACAGCCATGCGATGAGGTGTCCCGGGCCCTTCACGGCAAGCAAGCCGTGAAATATGCGAGACCAATGCATCATGTAGTATAAAGAGATGGAACCCCTTTCTCCACGGTGAACGTGCGTGGAGAGATAGGGCACAGCCATGCGATGAGGTGTCCCGGGCTTTTCACGCGACCAAGCCGTGAAATATGCGAGACCAATGCATCATGTAGTATAGAGAACCTAATTCTCCACGGAGACCGGGCGTGGAGAAATGGGGCACAGCCATGCGATGAGGTGTCCCGGGCTTTTCACGCAACCAAGGCGTGAAATATGCGAGATCAGTGCATCATGTTGTATAGAGAGATGGACCCTAATTCTCAACGGTGGCCGTGCGTTGAGAAATAAGGCACAGCCATGCGATGAGGTGTCCCGGGCTTTTCACGCAACCAAGCCGTGAAATATGCGAGACCAATGCATCATGTAGTATAGAGATGGACCCTAATTCTCCACGGTGGCCGTGCGTTGAGAAATAGGGCACAACCATGCGATGAGGTGTCCCGGGCTTTTCACGCAACCAAGCCGTGAAATATGCGAGACCAATGCATCATGTTGTATAGAGAGATGGACCCTAATTCTCCATGGTGGCCGTGCGTTGAGAAATTGGGCACAGCCATGCGATGAGGTGTCCCGGGCTTTTCACGCAACCAAGCCGTGTAATATGCGAGACCAATGCATCATGTAGTATAGAGAGATGGACCCTAATTCTCCACGGTGGCCGTGCGTTGAGAAATAAGGCACAGCCATGCGATGAGGTGTCCCGGGCTTTTCACGCAACCAAGCCGTGAAATATGCGAGACCAATGCATCATGTAGTATAGAGAACATAATTCTCCACGGTGACCGGGCGTTGGGAAATAGGGCAGAGCCATGCGATGAGGTGTCCCGGGCTTTTCACGCAACCAAGCCGTGAAATATGCGAGACCAATGCATCATGTTGTATAGAGAGATGGACCCTAATTCTCCATGGTGGCCGTGCGTTGAGAAATTGGGCACAGCCATGCGATGAGGTGTCCCGGGATTTTCACGCAACCAAGCCGTGTAATATGCGAGACCAATGCATCATGTAGTATAGAGAGATGGACCCTAATTCTCCACGGTGGCCGTGCGTTGAGAAATAAGGCACAGCCATGCGATGAGGTGTCCCGGGCTTTTCACGCAACCAAGCCGTGAAATATGCGAGACCAATGCATCATGTAGTATAGAGAACATCATTCTCCACGGTGACGGGGCGTGGAGAAATAGAGCACAGCCATGCGATGAGGTGTCCCGGGCTTTTCACGCAACCAAGCCGTGAAATATGCGAGACCACTGCATCATGTTGTATAAAGAGATGGACCCAAATTCTCCACGTTGGCCGTGCGTTGAGGAATAGGGCACAGCCATGCGATGAGGTGTCCCAGGCTTTTCACGCAACCAATCCGTGAAATTTGCGAGACCAATGCATCATGTAGTATAGAGAACCTAATTCTCCACGGTGACGGGGCGTGGAGAAATAGGCCACATCCATGCGATGAGGTGTCCGGGGCTTTTCACGCAACCAAACCGTGAAATATGCGAGACCAATGCATCATGTAGTATAGAGAACCTAATTCTCCACGGTGAACGTGCGTGGAGAAATAGGGCACAGCCATGCGATGAGGTGTCCCGGGCTCTTCACGGCAAGCAAGCCGCGAAATATGCGAGACCAATGCATCATGCAGTATGAAGAGATTGACCCTAATTCTTCACGGTGACCGGGCGTGGAGAAATAGGGCACAGCCATGCGATGAGGTGTCCCGGGCTCTTCACGGCAAGCAAGCCGTGAAATATGCGAGACCAATGCATCATGTAGTATAAAGAGATGGAACCCCTTTCTCCACGGTGAACGTGCGTGGAGAAATAGGGCACAGCCATGCGATGAGGTGTCCCGGGCTTTTCACGCAACCAAGCCGTGAAATATGCGAGACCAATGCATCATTTAGTACAGAGAACCTAATTCTTCACGGTGACGGGGCGTGGAGAAAAAGGGCACAGCCATGCGATGAGGTGTCCCGGGCTTTTCACGCAACCAAGCCGTGTAATATGCGAAACCAATGCATCATGTAGTATAGAGAGATGGACCCTAATTCTCCACGGTGGCCGTGCGTTGAGAAATAAGGCACAGCCATGCGATGAGGTGTCCCGGGCTTTTCACGCAACCAAGCCGTGAAATATGCGAGACCAATGCATCATGTAATATAGAGAACCTAATTCTCCACGGTGACGGGGCGTGGAGAAATAGGGCACAGTCATGCGATTAGGTGTCCCGGGCTTTTCACGCAACCAAGCCGTGAAATATGCGAGACCAATGCATCATGTAGTATAGAGAACCTAATTCTCCACGGTGACCGGGCGTGGAGAAATAGGGCACAGCCATGCGATGAGGTGTCCCGGGCTTTTCACGCAACCAAGCCGTGAAATATGCGAGACCAATGCATCATGTTGTATAGAGAGATGGCCCTAATTCTCCACGGTGGCCGTGCGTTGAGAAATAGGGCACAGCCATGCGATGAGGTGTCCCGGGCTTTTCACGTAACCAAGCCGTGTAATATGCGGGACCAATGCATCATGTAGTATAGAGAGATGGACCCTAATTCTCCACGGTGGCCGTGCGTTGAGAAATAGGGCACAGCCATGCGATGAGGTGTCCCCGGGTTTTCACGCAACCAAGCCGTGAAATATGCGAGACCAATGCATCATGTAGTATAGAGAACCTAATTCTCCATGGTGACGGGGCGTGGAGAAATAGGGCACAGCCATGCGATGAGGTGTCCCGGGCTTTTCACGCAACCAAGGCGTGGTATATGCGAGACCAATGCATCATGTAGTATAGAGAACCTAATTCTCCACGGTGACCGGGCGTGGAGAAATAGGGCACAGCCATGCGATGAGGTGTCCCGGGCTTTTCACGCAACCAAGCCGTGAAATATGCGAGACCAATGCATCATGTAGTATAGAGAACCTAATTCTCCACGGTGACGGGGCGTGGAGAAATAGAGCACAGCCATGCGATGAGGTGTCCCGGGCTTTTCACGCAACCAAGCCGTGAAATATGCGAGACCACTGCATCATGTTGTATAGAGAGATGGACCCAAATTCTCCACGTTGGCCGTGCGTTGAGAAATAGGGCACAGCCATGCGATGAGGTGTCCCAGGCTTTTCACGCAACCAAGCCGTGAAATATGCGAGACCAATGCATCATGTAGTATAGAGAACCTAATTCTCCACGGTGACGGGGCGTGGAGAAATAGGCCACATCCATGCGATGAGGTGTCCGGGGCTTTTCACGCAACCAAACCGTGAAATATGCGAGACCATTGCATCATGTAGTATAGAGAACCTAATTCTCTACGGTGAACGTGCGTGGAGAAATAGGGCACAGCCATGCGATGAGGTGTCCCGGGCTCTTCACGGCAAGCACGCCGTGAAATATGCGAGACCAATGCATCATGTAGTATGAAGAGATGGACCCTAATTCTTCACGGTGACCGGGCGTGTAGAAATAGGGCACAGCCATGCGATGAGGTGTACCGGGCTTTTCACGCAACCAAGCCGTGAAATATGCGAGATCAAAGCATCATGTTGTATAGAGAGATGGACCCTAATTCTCCACGGTGGCCGTGCGTTGAGAAATAGGGCACAGCCATGCGTTGAGGTGTCCCGGGCTTTTCAAGCAACCAAGCCGTGAAATATGCGAGACCAATGCATCATGTAGTATAAAGAGATGGAACCCCTTTCTCCACGGTGAACGTGCGTGGAGAAATAGGGCACAGCCATGCGATGAGGTGTCCCGGGCTTTTCACGCGACCAAACCGTGAAATATGCGAGACCAATGCATCATGTAGTATAGAGAACCTAATTCTCCACGGTGAACGTGCGTGGAGAAATAGGGCACAGCCATGCGATGAGGTGTCCCGGGCTCTTCACGGCAAGCAAGCCGCGAAATATGCGAGACCAATGCATCATGTAGTATAAAGAGATGGACCCTAATTCTTCACGGTGACCGGGCGTGTAGAAATAGGGCACAGCCATGCGATGAGGTGTCCCGGGCTCTTCACGGCAACCAAGCCGTGAAATATGCGAGACCAATGCATCATGTAGTATAAAGAGATGGAACCCCTTTCTCCACGGTGAACGTGCGTGGAGAAATAGGGCACAGCCATGCGATGAGGTGTCCCGGGCTTTTCACGCGACCAAGCCGTGAAATATGCGAGACCAATGCATCATGTAGTATAGAGAACCTAATTCTCCACGGTGACCGGGCGTGGAGAAATGGGGCACAGCCATGCGATGAGGTGTCCCGGGCTTTTCACGCAACCAAGCCGTGCAATATGCGAGATCAATGCATCATGTTGTATAGAGAGATGGACCCTAATTCTCCACGGTGGCCGTGCGTTGAGAAATAGGGCACAGCCATGCGATGAGGTGTCCCGGGCTTTTCACGCAACCAAGCCGTGAAATATGCGAGACCAATGCATCATGTAGTATAGAGAACCTAATTCTCCACGGTGACCGGGCGTGGAGAAATAGGGCTCAGCCATGCGATGAGGTGTCCCGGGCTTTTCATGCAACCAAGCCGTGAAATATGCGAGACCACTGCATCATGTTGTATAGAGAGATGGACCCAAATTACCCACGTTGGCCGTGCGTTGAGAAATAGGGCACAGCCATGCGATGAGGTGTCCCAGGCTTTTCACGCAACCAAGCCGTGAAATATGCGAGACCAATGCATCATGTAGTATAGAGAACCTAATTCTCCACGGTGACGGGGCGTGGAGAAATAGGCCACATCCATGCGATGAGGTGTCCGGGGCTTTTCACGCAACCAAACCGTGAAATATGCGAGACCAATGCATCATGTAGTATACAGAACCTAATTCTCCACGGTGAACGTGCGTGGAGAAATAGGGCACAGCCATGCGATGAGGTGTCCCGGGCTCTTCACGGCAAGCAAGCCGCGAAATATGCGAGACCAATGCATCATGTAGTATGAAGAGATGGACCCTAATTCTTCACGGTGACCGGGCGTGTAGAAATAGGGCACAGCCATGCGATGAGGTGTACCGGGCTTTTCACGCAACCAAGCCGTGAAATATGCGAGACCAAAGCATCATGTTGTATAGAGAGATGGACCCTAATTCTTCACGGTGGCCGTGCGTTGAGAAATAGGGAACGGCCATGCGATGAGGTGTCCCGGACTTTTCACGCAACCAAGCCGTGAAATATGCGAGACCATAGCATCATGTAGTATAGAGCACCTAATTCTCGACGGTGACGGGGCGTGGAGAAATAGGGCACAGCCATGCGATGAGGTGTCCCGGGCTTTTCACGCAACCAAGCCGTGAAATATGCGAGACCACTGCATCCTGTTGTATAGAGAGATGGACCCTAATTCTCCACGGTGGCCGTGCGTTGGGAAATAGGGCACAGCCATGCGTTGAGGTGTCCCGGGCTTTTCAAGCAACCAAGCCGTGAAATATGCGAGACCAATGCATCATGTAGTATAGAGAGCCTAATTTTCCACGGTGGCCGTGCGTTGAGAAATAGAGCACAGCCATGCGATGAGGTGTCCCGGGCTTTTCACGCAACCAAGCCGTGAAATATGCGAGACCAATGCATCATGTAGTATAGAGCACCTAATTCTCCACGGTGACGGGGCGTGGAGAAATAGGGCACAGCCATGCGATGAGGTTTCCCGGGCTTTTCACGCAACCAAGCCGTGAAATATGCGAGACCACTGCATCATGTTGTATAGAGAGATGGACCCTAATTCTCCACGGTGGCCGTGCGTTGGGAAATAGGGCACAGCCATGCGTTGAGGTGTCGCGGGCTTTTCAACCAACCAAGCCGTGAAATATGCGAGACCAATGCATCATGTAGTATAGAGCACCTAATTCTCCACGGTGACGGGGCGTGGAGAAATAGGCCACAGTCATGCCATGAGGTGTCCGGGGCTTTTCACGCAACCAAGCCGTGAAATATGCGAGACCAATGCATCATGTAGTATAGAGAACCTAATTCTCCACGGTGAACGTGCGTGGAGAAATAGGGCACAGCCATGCGATGAGGTGTCCCGGGCTCTTCACGGCAAGCACGCCGTGAAATATGCGAGACCAATGCATCATGTAGTGTGAAGAGATGGACCCTAATTCTTCACGGTGACCGGGCGTGGAGAAATAGGGCACAGCCATGCGATGAGGTGTCCCGGGCCCTTCACGGCAAGCAAGCCGTGAAATATGCGAGACCAATGCATCATGTAGTATAAAGAGATGGAACCCCTTTCTCCACGGTGAACGTGCGTGGAGAGATAGGGCACAGCCATGCGATGAGGTGTCCCGGGCTTTTCACGCGACCAAGCCGTGAAATATGCGAGACCAATGCATCATGTAGTATAGAGAACCTAATTCTCCACGGAGACCGGGCGTGGAGAAATGGGGCACAGCCATGCGATGAGGTGTCCCGGGCTTTTCACGCAACCAAGGCGTGAAATATGCGAGATCAGTGCATCATGTTGTATAGAGAGATGGACCCTAATTCTCAACGGTGGCCGTGCGTTGAGAAATAAGGCACAGCCATGCGATGAGGTGTCCCGGGCTTTTCACGCAACCAAGCCGTGAAATATGCGAGACCAATGCATCATGTAGTATAGAGATGGACCCTAATTCTCCACGGTGGCCGTGCGTTGAGAAATAGGGCACAACCATGCGATGAGGTGTCCCGGGCTTTTCACGCAACCAAGCCGTGAAATATGCGAGACCAATGCATCATGTTGTATAGAGAGATGGACCCTAATTCTCCATGGTGGCCGTGCGTTGAGAAATTGGGCACAGCCATGCGATGAGGTGTCCCGGGCTTTTCACGCAACCAAGCCGTGTAATATGCGAGACCAATGCATCATGTAGTATAGAGAGATGGACCCTAATTCTCCACGGTGGCCGTGCGTTGAGAAATAAGGCACAGCCATGCGATGAGGTGTCCCGGGCTTTTCACGCAACCAAGCCGTGAAATATGCGAGACCAATGCATCATGTAGTATAGAGAACATAATTCTCCACGGTGACCGGGCGTTGGGAAATAGGGCAGAGCCATGCGATGAGGTGTCCCGGGCTTTTCACGCAACCAAGCCGTGAAATATGCGAGACCAATGCATCATGTTGTATAGAGAGATGGACCCTAATTCTCCATGGTGGCCGTGCGTTGAGAAATTGGGCACAGCCATGCGATGAGGTGTCCCGGGATTTTCACGCAACCAAGCCGTGTAATATGCGAGACCAATGCATCATGTAGTATAGAGAGATGGACCCTAATTCTCCACGGTGGCCGTGCGTTGAGAAATAAGGCACAGCCATGCGATGAGGTGTCCCGGGCTTTTCACGCAACCAAGCCGTGAAATATGCGAGACCAATGCATCATGTAGTATAGAGAACATCATTCTCCACGGTGACGGGGCGTGGAGAAATAGAGCACAGCCATGCGATGAGGTGTCCCGGGCTTTTCACGCAACCAAGCCGTGAAATATGCGAGACCACTGCATCATGTTGTATAAAGAGATGGACCCAAATTCTCCACGTTGGCCGTGCGTTGAGGAATAGGGCACAGCCATGCGATGAGGTGTCCCAGGCTTTTCACGCAACCAATCCGTGAAATTTGCGAGACCAATGCATCATGTAGTATAGAGAACCTAATTCTCCACGGTGACGGGGCGTGGAGAAATAGGCCACATCCATGCGATGAGGTGTCCGGGGCTTTTCACGCAACCAAACCGTGAAATATGCGAGACCAATGCATCATGTAGTATAGAGAACCTAATTCTCCACGGTGAACGTGCGTGGAGAAATAGGGCACAGCCATGCGATGAGGTGTCCCGGGCTCTTCACGGCAAGCAAGCCGCGAAATATGCGAGACCAATGCATCATGCAGTATGAAGAGATTGACCCTAATTCTTCACGGTGACCGGGCGTGGAGAAATAGGGCACAGCCATGCGATGAGGTGTCCCGGGCTCTTCACGGCAAGCAAGCCGTGAAATATGCGAGACCAATGCATCATGTAGTATAAAGAGATGGAACCCCTTTCTCCACGGTGAACGTGCGTGGAGAAATAGGGCACAGCCATGCGATGAGGTGTCCCGGGCTTTTCACGCAACCAAGCCGTGAAATATGCGAGACCAATGCATCATTTAGTACAGAGAACCTAATTCTTCACGGTGACGGGGCGTGGAGAAAAAGGGCACAGCCATGCGATGAGGTGTCCCGGGCTTTTCACGCAACCAAGCCGTGTAATATGCGAAACCAATGCATCATGTAGTATAGAGAGATGGACCCTAATTCTCCACGGTGGCCGTGCGTTGAGAAATAAGGCACAGCCATGCGATGAGGTGTCCCGGGCTTTTCACGCAACCAAGCCGTGAAATATGCGAGACCAATGCATCATGTAATATAGAGAACCTAATTCTCCACGGTGACGGGGCGTGGAGAAATAGGGCACAGTCATGCGATTAGGTGTCCCGGGCTTTTCACGCAACCAAGCCGTGAAATATGCGAGACCAATGCATCATGTAGTATAGAGAACCTAATTCTCCACGGTGACCGGGCGTGGAGAAATAGGGCACAGCCATGCGATGAGGTGTCCCGGGCTTTTCACGCAACCAAGCCGTGAAATATGCGAGACCAATGCATCATGTTGTATAGAGAGATGGCCCTAATTCTCCACGGTGGCCGTGCGTTGAGAAATAGGGCACAGCCATGCGATGAGGTGTCCCGGGCTTTTCACGTAACCAAGCCGTGTAATATGCGGGACCAATGCATCATGTAGTATAGAGAGATGGACCCTAATTCTCCACGGTGGCCGTGCGTTGAGAAATAGGGCACAGCCATGCGATGAGGTGTCCCCGGGTTTTCACGCAACCAAGCCGTGAAATATGCGAGACCAATGCATCATGTAATATAGAGAACCTAATTCTCCACGGTGACGGGGCGTGGAGAAATAGGGCACAGTCATGCGATTAGGTGTCCCGGGCTTTTCACGCAACCAAGCCGTGAAATATGCGAGACCAATGCATCATGTAGTATAGAGAACCTAATTCTCCACGGTGACCGGGCGTGGAGAAATAGGGCACAGCCATGCGATGAGGTGTCCCGGGCTTTTCACGCAACCAAGCCGTGAAATATGCGAGACCAATGCATCATGTTGTATAGAGAGATGGCCCTAATTCTCCACGGTGGCCGTGCGTTGAGAAATAGGGCACAGCCATGCGATGAGGTGTCCCGGGCTTTTCACGTAACCAAGCCGTGTAATAAGCGGGACCAATGCATCATGTAGTATAGAGAGATGGACCCTAATTCTCCACGGTGGCCGTGCGTTGAGAAATAGGGCACAGCCATGCGATGAGGTGTCCCCGGGTTTTCACGCAACCAAGCCGTGAAATATGCGAGACCAATGCATCATGTAGTATAGAGAACCTAATTCTCCATGGTGACGGGGCGTGGAGAAATAGGGCACAGCCATGCGATGAGGTGTCCCGGGCTTTTCACGCAACCAAGGCGTGGTATATGCGAGACCAATGCATCATGTAGTATAGAGAACCTAATTCTCCACGGTGACCGGGCGTGGAGAAATAGGGCACAGCCATGCGATGAGGTGTCCCGGGCTTTTCACGCAACCAAGCCGTGAAATATGCGAGACCAATGCATCATGTAGTATAGAGAACCTAATTCTCCACGGTGACGGGGCGTGGAGAAATAGAGCACAGCCATGCGATGAGGTGTCCCGGGCTTTTCACGCAACCAAGCCGTGAAATATGCGAGACCACTGCATCATGTTGTATAGAGAGATGGACCCAAATTCTCCACGTTGGCCGTGCGTTGAGAAATAGGGCACAGCCATGCGATGAGGTGTCCCAGGCTTTTCACGCAACCAAGCCGTGAAATATGCGAGACCAATGCATCATGTAGTATAGAGAACCTAATTCTCCACGGTGACGGGGCGTGGAGAAATAGGCCACATCCATGCGATGAGGTGTCCGGGGCTTTTCACGCAACCAAACCGTGAAATATGCGAGACCATTGCATCATGTAGTATAGAGAACCTAATTCTCTACGGTGAACGTGCGTGGAGAAATAGGGCACAGCCATGCGATGAGGTGTCCCGGGCTCTTCACGGCAAGCACGCCGTGAAATATGCGAGACCAATGCATCATGTAGTATGAAGAGATGGACCCTAATTCTTCACGGTGACCGGGCGTGTAGAAATAGGGCACAGCCATGCGATGAGGTGTACCGGGCTTTTCACGCAACCAAGCCGTGAAATATGCGAGATCAAAGCATCATGTTGTATAGAGAGATGGACCCTAATTCTCCACGGTGGCCGTGCGTTGAGAAATAGGGCACAGCCATGCGTTGAGGTGTCCCGGGCTTTTCAAGCAACCAAGCCGTGAAATATGCGAGACCAATGCATCATGTAGTATAAAGAGATGGAACCCCTTTCTCCACGGTGAACGTGCGTGGAGAAATAGGGCACAGCCATGCGATGAGGTGTCCCGGGCTTTTCACGCGACCAAACCGTGAAATATGCGAGACCAATGCATCATGTAGTATAGAGAACCTAATTCTCCACGGTGAACGTGCGTGGAGAAATAGGGCACAGCCATGCGATGAGGTGTCCCGGGCTCTTCACGGCAAGCAAGCCGCGAAATATGCGAGACCAATGCATCATGTAGTATAAAGAGATGGACCCTAATTCTTCACGGTGACCGGGCGTGTAGAAATAGGGCACAGCCATGCGATGAGGTGTCCCGGGCTCTTCACGGCAACCAAGCCGTGAAATATGCGAGACCAATGCATCATGTAGTATAAAGAGATGGAACCCCTTTCTCCACGGTGAACGTGCGTGGAGAAATAGGGCACAGCCATGCGATGAGGTGTCCCGGGCTTTTCACGCGACCAAGCCGTGAAATATGCGAGACCAATGCATCATGTAGTATAGAGAACCTAATTCTCCACGGTGACCGGGCGTGGAGAAATGGGGCACAGCCATGCGATGAGGTGTCCCGGGCTTTTCACGCAACCAAGCCGTGCAATATGCGAGATCAATGCATCATGTTGTATAGAGAGATGGACCCTAATTCTCCACGGTGGCCGTGCGTTGAGAAATAGGGCACAGCCATGCGATGAGGTGTCCCGGGCTTTTCACGCAACCAAGCCGTGAAATATGCGAGACCAATGCATCATGTAGTATAGAGAACCTAATTCTCCACGGTGACCGGGCGTGGAGAAATAGGGCTCAGCCATGCGATGAGGTGTCCCGGGCTTTTCATGCAACCAAGCCGTGAAATATGCGAGACCACTGCATCATGTTGTATAGAGAGATGGACCCAAATTATCCACGTTGGCCGTGCGTTGAGAAATAGGGCACAGCCATGCGATGAGGTGTCCCAGGCTTTTCACGCAACCAAGCCGTGAAATATGCGAGACCAATGCATCATGTAGTATAGAGAACCTAATTCTCCACGGTGACGGGGCGTGGAGAAATAGGCCACATCCATGCGATGAGGTGTCCGGGGCTTTTCACGCAACCAAACCGTGAAATATGCGAGACCAATGCATCATGTAGTATACAGAACCTAATTCTCCACGGTGAACGTGCGTGGAGAAATAGGGCACAGCCATGCGATGAGGTGTCCCGGGCTCTTCACGGCAAGCAAGCCGCGAAATATGCGAGACCAATGCATCATGTAGTATGAAGAGATGGACCCTAATTCTTCACGGTGACCGGGCGTGTAGAAATAGGGCACAGCCATGCGATGAGGTGTACCGGGCTTTTCACGCAACCAAGCCGTGAAATATGCGAGACCAAAGCATCATGTTGTATAGAGAGATGGACCCTAATTCTTCACGGTGGCCGTGCGTTGAGAAATAGGGAACGGCCATGCGATGAGGTGTCCCGGACTTTTCACGCAACCAAGCCGTGAAATATGCGAGACCATAGCATCATGTAGTATAGAGCACCTAATTCTCCACGGTGACGGGGCGTGGAGAAATAGGGCACAGCCATGCGATGAGGTGTCCCGGGCTTTTCACGCAACCAAGCCGTGAAATATGCGAGACCACTGCATCCTGTTGTATAGAGAGATGGACCCTAATTCTCCACGGTGGCCGTGCGTTGGGAAATAGGGCACAGCCATGCGTTGAGGTGTCCCGGGCTTTTCAAGCAACCAAGCCGTGAAATATGCGAGACCAATGCATCATGTAGTATAGAGAGCCTAATTTTCCACGGTGGCCGTGCGTTGAGAAATAGAGCACAGCCATGCGATGAGGTGTCCCGGGCTTTTCACGCAACCAAGCCGTGAAATATGCGAGACCAATGCATCATGTAGTATAGAGGACCTAATTCTCCACGGTGACGGGGCGTGGAGAAATAGGGCACAGCCATGCGATGAGGTTTCCCGGGCTTTTCACGCAACCAAGCCGTGAAATATGCGAGACCACTGCATCATGTTGTATAGAGAGATGGACCCTAATTCTCCACGGTGGCCGTGCGTTGGGAAATAGGGCACAGCCATGCGTTGAGGTGTCGCGGGCTTTTCAACCAACCAAGCCGTGAAATATGCGAGACCAATGCATCATGTAGTATAGAGCACCTAATTCTCCACGGTGACGGGGCGTGGAGAAATAGGCCACAGTCATGCCATGAGGTGTCCGGGGCTTTTCACGCAACCAAGCCGTGAAATATGCGAGACCAATGCATCATGTAGTATAGAGAACCTAATTCTCCACGGTGAACGTGCGTGGAGAAATAGGGCACAGCCATGCGATGAGGTGTCCCGGGCTCTTCACGGCAAGCACGCCGTGAAATATGCGAGACCAATGCATCATGTAGTGTGAAGAGATGGACCCTAATTCTTCACGGTGACCGGGCGTGGAGAAATAGGGCACAGCCATGCGATGAGGTGTCCCGGGCCCTTCACGGCAAGCAAGCCGTGAAATATGCGAGACCAATGCATCATGTAGTATAAAGAGATGGAACCCCTTTCTCCACGGTGAACGTGCGTGGAGAGATAGGGCACAGCCATGCGATGAGGTGTCCCGGGCTTTTCACGCGACCAAGCCGTGAAATATGCGAGACCAATGCATCATGTAGTATAGAGAACCTAATTCTCCACGGAGACCGGGCGTGGAGAAATGGGGCACAGCCATGCGATGAGGTGTCCCGGGCTTTTCACGCAACCAAGGCGTGAAATATGCGAGATCAGTGCATCATGTTGTATAGAGAGATGGACCCTAATTCTCAACGGTGGCCGTGCGTTGAGAAATAAGGCACAGCCATGCGATGAGGTGTCCCGGGCTTTTCACGCAACCAAGCCGTGAAATATGCGAGACCAATGCATCATGTAGTATAGAGATGGACCCTAATTCTCCACGGTGGCCGTGCGTTGAGAAATAGGGCACAACCATGCGATGAGGTGTCCCGGGCTTTTCACGCAACCAAGCCGTGAAATATGCGAGACCAATGCATCATGTTGTATAGAGAGATGGACCCTAATTCTCCATGGTGGCCGTGCGTTGAGAAATTGGGCACAGCCATGCGATGAGGTGTCCCGGGCTTTTCACGCAACCAAGCCGTGTAATATGCGAGACCAATGCATCATGTAGTATAGAGAGATGGACCCTAATTCTCCACGGTGGCCGTGCGTTGAGAAATAAGGCACAGCCATGCGATGAGGTGTCCCGGGCTTTTCACGCAACCAAGCCGTGAAATATGCGAGACCAATGCATCATGTAGTATAGAGAACATAATTCTCCACGGTGACCGGGCGTTGGGAAATAGGGCAGAGCCATGCGATGAGGTGTCCCGGGCTTTTCACGCAACCAAGCCGTGAAATATGCGAGACCAATGCATCATGTTGTATAGAGAGATGGACCCTAATTCTCCATGGTGGCCGTGCGTTGAGAAATTGGGCACAGCCATGCGATGAGGTGTCCCGGGATTTTCACGCAACCAAGCCGTGTAATATGCGAGACCAATGCATCATGTAGTATAGAGAGATGGACCCTAATTCTCCACGGTGGCCGTGCGTTGAGAAATAAGGCACAGCCATGCGATGAGGTGTCCCGGGCTTTTCACGCAACCAAGCCGTGAAATATGCGAGACCAATGCATCATGTAGTATAGAGAACATCATTCTCCACGGTGACGGGGCGTGGAGAAATAGAGCACAGCCATGCGATGAGGTGTCCCGGGCTTTTCACGCAACCAAGCCGTGAAATATGCGAGACCACTGCATCATGTTGTATAAAGAGATGGACCCAAATTCTCCACGTTGGCCGTGCGTTGAGGAATAGGGCACAGCCATGCGATGAGGTGTCCCAGGCTTTTCACGCAACCAATCCGTGAAATTTGCGAGACCAATGCATCATGTAGTATAGAGAACCTAATTCTCCACGGTGACGGGGCGTGGAGAAATAGGCCACATCCATGCGATGAGGTGTCCGGGGCTTTTCACGCAACCAAACCGTGAAATATGCGAGACCAATGCATCATGTAGTATAGAGAACCTAATTCTCCACGGTGAACGTGCGTGGAGAAATAGGGCACAGCCATGCGATGAGGTGTCCCGGGCTCTTCACGGCAAGCAAGCCGCGAAATATGCGAGACCAATGCATCATGCAGTATGAAGAGATTGACCCTAATTCTTCACGGTGACCGGGCGTGGAGAAATAGGGCACAGCCATGCGATGAGGTGTCCCGGGCTCTTCACGGCAAGCAAGCCGTGAAATATGCGAGACCAATGCATCATGTAGTATAAAGAGATGGAACCCCTTTCTCCACGGTGAACGTGCGTGGAGAAATAGGGCACAGCCATGCGATGAGGTGTCCCGGGCTTTTCACGCAACCAAGCCGTGAAATATGCGAGACCAATGCATCATTTAGTACAGAGAACCTAATTCTTCACGGTGACGGGGCGTGGAGAAAAAGGGCACAGCCATGCGATGAGGTGTCCCGGGCTTTTCACGCAACCAAGCCGTGTAATATGCGAAACCAATGCATCATGTAGTATAGAGAGATGGACCCTAATTCTCCACGGTGGCCGTGCGTTGAGAAATAAGGCACAGCCATGCGATGAGGTGTCCCGGGCTTTTCACGCAACCAAGCCGTGAAATATGCGAGACCAATGCATCATGTAATATAGAGAACCTAATTCTCCACGGTGACGGGGCGTGGAGAAATAGGGCACAGTCATGCGATTAGGTGTCCCGGGCTTTTCACGCAACCAAGCCGTGAAATATGCGAGACCAATGCATCATGTAGTATAGAGAACCTAATTCTCCACGGTGACCGGGCGTGGAGAAATAGGGCACAGCCATGCGATGAGGTGTCCCGGGCTTTTCACGCAACCAAGCCGTGAAATATGCGAGACCAATGCATCATGTTGTATAGAGAGATGGCCCTAATTCTCCACGGTGGCCGTGCGTTGAGAAATAGGGCACAGCCATGCGATGAGGTGTCCCGGGCTTTTCACGTAACCAAGCCGTGTAATATGCGGGACCAATGCATCATGTAGTATAGAGAGATGGACCCTAATTCTCCACGGTGGCCGTGCGTTGAGAAATAGGGCACAGCCATGCGATGAGGTGTCCCCGGGTTTTCACGCAACCAAGCCGTGAAATATGCGAGACCAATGCATCATGTAGTATAGAGAACCTAATTCTCCATGGTGACGGGGCGTGGAGAAATAGGGCACAGCCATGCGATGAGGTGTCCCGGGCTTTTCACGCAACCAAGGCGTGGTATATGCGAGACCAATGCATCATGTAGTATAGAGAACCTAATTCTCCACGGTGACCGGGCGTGGAGAAATAGGGCACAGCCATGCGATGAGGTGTCCCGGGCTTTTCACGCAACCAAGCCGTGAAATATGCGAGACCAATGCATCATGTAGTATAGAGAACCTAATTCTCCACGGTGACGGGGCGTGGAGAAATAGAGCACAGCCATGCGATGAGGTGTCCCGGGCTTTTCACGCAACCAAGCCGTGAAATATGCGAGACCACTGCATCATGTTGTATAGAGAGATGGACCCAAATTCTCCACGTTGGCCGTGCGTTGAGAAATAGGGCACAGCCATGCGATGAGGTGTCCCAGGCTTTTCACGCAACCAAGCCGTGAAATATGCGAGACCAATGCATCATGTAGTATAGAGAACCTAATTCTCCACGGTGACGGGGCGTGGAGAAATAGGCCACATCCATGCGATGAGGTGTCCGGGGCTTTTCACGCAACCAAACCGTGAAATATGCGAGACCATTGCATCATGTAGTATAGAGAACCTAATTCTCTACGGTGAACGTGCGTGGAGAAATAGGGCACAGCCATGCGATGAGGTGTCCCGGGCTCTTCACGGCAAGCACGCCGTGAAATATGCGAGACCAATGCATCATGTAGTATGAAGAGATGGACCCTAATTCTTCACGGTGACCGGGCGTGTAGAAATAGGGCACAGCCATGCGATGAGGTGTACCGGGCTTTTCACGCAACCAAGCCGTGAAATATGCGAGATCAAAGCATCATGTTGTATAGAGAGATGGACCCTAATTCTCCACGGTGGCCGTGCGTTGAGAAATAGGGCACGGCCATGCGATGAGGTGTCCCGGACTTTTCACGCAACCAAGCCGTGAAATATGCGAGACCAATGCATCATCTAGTATAGAGAACCTAATTCTCCACGGTGAACGTGCGTGGAGAAATAGGGCACAGCCATGCGATGAGGTGTCCCGGGATTTTCACGCAAGCAAGCCGTGAAATATGCGAGACCACTGCATCATGTTGTATAGAGAGATGGACCCTAATTCTCCACGGTGGCCGTGCGTTGAGAAATAGGGCACAGCCATGCGATGAGGTGTCCCAGGCTTTTCACGCAACCAAGCCGTGAAATATGCGAGACCAATGCATCATGTAGTATAGAGAACCTAATTCTCCACGGTGACGGGGCGTGGAGAAATAGGCCACATCCATGCGATGAGGTGTCCGGGGCTTTTCACGCAACCAAACCGTGAAATATGCGAGACCATTGCATCATGTAGTATAGAGAACCTAATTCTCTACGGTGAACGTGCGTGGAGAAATAGGGCACAGCCATGCGATGAGGTGTCCCGGGCTCTTCACGGCAAGCACGCCGTGAAATATGCGAGACCAATGCATCATGTAGTATGAAGAGATGGACCCTAATTCTTCACGGTGACCGGGCGTGTAGAAATAGGGCACAGCCATGCGATGAGGTGTACCGGGCTTTTCACGCAACCAAGCCGTGAAATATGCGAGATCAAAGCATCATGTTGTATAGAGAGATGGACCCTAATTCTCCACGGTGGCCGTGCGTTGAGAAATAGGGCACGGCCATGCGATGAGGTGTCCCGGACTTTTCACGCAACCAAGCCGTGAAATATGCGAGACCAATGCATCATGTGGTATAGAGAACCTAATTCTCCACGGTGACGGGGCGTGGAGAAATAGGCCACATCCATGCGATGAGGTGTCCGGGGCTTTTCACGCAACCAAACCGTGAAATATGCGAGACCATTGCATCATGTAGTATAGAGAACCTAATTCTCTACGGTGAACGTGCGCGGAGAAATAGGGCACAGCCATGCGATGAGGTGTCCCGGGCTCTTCACGGCAAGCACGCCGTGAAATATGCGAGACCAATGCATCATGTAGTATGAAGAGATGGACCCTAATTCTTCACGGTGACCGGGCGTGTAGAAATAGGGCACAGCCATGCGATGAGGTGTACCGGGCTTTTCACGCAACCAAGCCGTGAAATATGCGAGATCAAAGCATCATGTTGTATAGAGAGATGGACCCTAATTCTCCACGGTGGCCGTGCGTTGAGAAATAGGGCACGGCCATGCGATGAGGTGTCCCGGACTTTTCACGCAACCAAGCCGTGAAATATGCGAGACCAATGCATCATCTAGTATAGAGAACCTAATTCTCCACGGTGAACGTGCGTGGAGAAATAGGTCACAGCCATGCGATGAGGTGTCCCGGGATTTTCACGCAAGCAAGCCGTGAAATATGCGAGACCACTGCATCATGTTGTATAGAGAGATGGACCCTAATTCTCCACGGTGGCCGTGCGTTGAGAAATAGGGCACAGCCATGCGTTGAGGTGTCCCGGGCTTTTCAAGCAACCAAGCCGTGAAATATGCGAGACCAATGCATCATGTAGTATAGAGCACCTAATTCTCCACGGTGACGGGGCGTGGAGAAATAGGGCACAGCCATGCGATGTGGTGTCCCGGGCTTTTCACGCAACCAAGCCGTGAAATATGCGAGACCACTGCATCATGTTGTATAGAGAGGTGGACCCTAATTCTCCACGGTGACGGGGCGTGGAGAAATAGAGCACAGCCATGCGATGAGGTGTCCCGGGCTCTTCACGGCAAGCATGCCGTGAAATATGCGAGACCAATGCATCATGTAGTATAGAGAACCTAATTTTCCACGGTGGCCGTGCGTGGAGAAATAGAGCACAGCCATGCGATGAGGTGTCCCGGGCTTTTCACGCAACCAAGCCGTGAAATATGCGAGACCAATGCATCATGTAGTATAGAGCACCTAATTCTCCACGGTGACGGGGCGTGGAGAAATAGGGCACAGCCATGCGATGTGGTGTCCCGGGCTTTTCACGCAACCAAGCCGTGAAATATGCGAGACCACTGCATCATGTTGTATAGAGAGATGGACCCTAATTCTCCACGGTGACGGGGCGTGGAGAAATAGGCCACAGCCATGCCATGAGGTGTCCGGGGCTTTTCACGCAACCAAGCCGTGAAATATGCGAGACCAATGCATCATGTAGTATAGAGAACCTAATTCTCCACGGTGAACGTGCGTTGAGAAATAGGGCACAGCCATGCGATGATCTGTCCCGGGCTCTTCACGGCAAGCACGCCGTGAAATATGCGAGACCTATGCATCATGTAGTATGAAGAGATGGACCCTAATTCTTCACGGTGACCGGGCGTGGAGAAATAAGGCACAGCCATGCGATGAGGTGTCCCGGGCTCTTCACGGCAAGCGAGCCGTGAAATATGCGAGACCAATGCATCATGTAGTATAAAGAGATGGAACCCCTTTCTCCACGGTGAACGTGCGTGGAGAAATAGGGCACAGCCATGCGATGAGGTGTCCCGGGCTTTTCACGCAACCAAGCCGTGAAATATGCGAGACCAATGCATCATTTAGTACAGAGAACCTAATTCTTCACGGTGACGGGGCGTGGAGAAAAAGGGCACAGCCATGCGATGAGGTGTCCCGGGCTTTTCACGCAACCAAGCCGTGTAATATGCGAAACCAATGCATCATGTAGTATAGAGAGATGGACCCTAATTCTCCACGGTGGCCGTGCGTTGAGAAATAAGGCACAGCCATGCGATGAGGTGTCCCGGGCTTTTCACGCAACCAAGCCGTGAAATATGCGAGACCAATGCATCATGTAGTATAAAGAGATCGAAGCCCTTTCTCCACGGTGAACGTGCGTGGAGAAATAGGGCACAGCCATGCGATGAGGTGTCCCGGGCTTTTCACGCAACCAAGCCGTGAAATATGCGAGACCAATGCATCATGTTGTATAGAGAGATGGACCCTAATTCTCCATGGTGGCCGTGCGTTGAGAAATTGGGCACAGCCATGCGATGAGGTGTCCCGGGCTTTTCACGCAACCAAGCCGTGTAATATGCGAGACCAATGCATCATGTAGTATAGAGAGATGGACCCTAATTCTCCACGGTGGCCGTGCGTTGAGAAATAAGGCACAGCCATGCGATGAGGTGTCCCGGGCTTTTCACGCAACCAAGCCGTGAAATATGCGAGACCAATGCATCATGTAGTATAGAGAACATAATTCTCCACGGTGACCGGGCGTTGGGAAATAGGGCAGAGCCATGCGATGAGGTGTCCCGGGCTTTTCACGCAACCAAGCCGTGAAATATGCGAGACCAATGCATCATGTTGTATAGAGAGATGGACCCTAATTCTCCATGGTGGCCGTGCGTTGAGAAATTGGGCACAGCCATGCGATGAGGTGTCCCGGGCTTTTCACGCAACCAAGCCGTGTAATATGCGAGACCAATGCATCATGTAGTATAGAGAGATGGACCCTAATTCTCCACGGTGGCCGTGCGTTGAGAAATAAGGCACAGCCATGCGATGAGGTGTCCCGGGCCTTTCACGCAACCAAGCCGTGAAATATGCGAGACCAATGCATCATGTAGTATAGAGAACATCATTCTCCACGGTGACGGGGCGTGGAGAAATAGAGCACAGCCATGCGATGAGGTGTCCCGGGCTTTTCACGCAACCAAGCCGTGAAATATGCGAGACCACTGCATCATGTTGTATAGAGAGATGGACCCAAATTCTCCACGTTGGCCGTGCGTTGAGGAATAGGGCACAGCCATGCGATGAG
This sequence comes from Arenicola marina, assembly GCA_964019135.1. Classification (NCBI taxonomy): domain Eukaryota; kingdom Metazoa; phylum Annelida; class Polychaeta; family Arenicolidae; genus Arenicola; species Arenicola marina. The sequence continues at coordinate 76,180 of CAXHSH010000679.1, forward strand.
GTGTCCCAGGCTTTTCACGCAACCAATCCGTGAAATTTGCGAGACCAATGCCTCATGTAGTATAGAGAACCTAATTCTCCACGGTGACGGGGCGTGGAGAAATAGGCCACATCCATGCGATGAGGTGTCCGGGGCTTTTCACGCAACCAAACCGTGAAATATGCGAGACCAATGCATCATGTAGTATAGAGAACCTAATTCTCCACGGTGAACGTGCGTGGAGAAATAGGGCACAGCCATGCGATGAGGTGTCCCGGGCTCTTCACGGCAAGCAAGCCGCGAAATATGCGAGACCAATGCATCATGCAGTATGAAGAGATTGACCCTAATTCTTCACGGTGACCGGGCGTGGAGAAATAGGGCACAGCCATGCGATGAGGTGTCCCGGGCTCTTCACGGCAAGCAAGCCGTGAAATATGCGAGACCAATGCATCATGTAGTATAAAGAGATGGAACCCCTTTCTCCCCGGTGAACGTGCGTGGAGAAATAGGGCACAGCCATGCGATGAGGTGTCCCGGGCTTTTCACGCAACCAAGCCGTGAAATATGCGAGACCAATGCATCATTTAGTACAGAGAACCTAATTCTTCACGGTGACGGGGCGTGGAGAAAAAGGGCACAGCCATGCGATGAGGTGTCCCGGGCTTTTCACGCAACCAAGCCGTGTAATATGCGAAACCAATGCATCATGTAGTATAGAGAGATGGACCCTAATTCTCCACGGTGGCCGTGCGTTGAGAAATAAGGCACAGCCATGCGATGAGGTGTCCCGGGCTTTTCACGCAACCAAGCCGTGAAATATGCGAGACCAATGCATCATGTAATATAGAGAACCTAATTCTCCACGGTGACGGGGCGTGGAGAAATAGGGCACAGTCATGCGATTAGGTGTCCCGGGCTTTTCACGCAACCAAGCCGTGAAATATGCGAGACCAATGCATCATGTAGTATAGAGAACCTAATTCTCCACGGTGACCGGGCGTGGAGAAATAGGGCACAGCCATGCGATGAGGTGTCCCGTGCTTTTCACGCAACCAAGCCGTGAAATATGCGAGACCAATGCATCATGTTGTATAGAGAGATGGCCCTAATTCTCCACGGTGGCCGTGCGTTGAGAAATAGGGCACAGCCATGCGATGAGGTGTCCCGGGCTTTTCACGTAACCAAGCCGTGTAATATGCGGGACCAATGCATCATGTAGTATAGAGAGATGGACCCTAATTCTCCACGGTGGCCGTGCGTTGAGAAATAGGGCACAGCCATGCGATGAGGTGTCCCCGGGTTTTCACGCAACCAAGCCGTGAAATATGCGAGACCAATGCATCATGTAGTATAGAGAACCTAATTCTCCATGGTGACGGGGCGTGGAGAAATAGGGCACAGCCATGCGATGAGGTGTCCCGGGCTTTTCACGCAACCAAGGCGTGGTATATGCGAGACCAATGCATCATGTAGTATAGAGAACCTAATTCTCCACGGTGACCGGGCGTGGAGAAATAGGGCACAGCCATGCGATGAGGTGTCCCGGGCTTTTCACGCAACCAAGCCGTGAAATATGCGAGACCAATGCATCATGTAGTATAGAGAACCTAATTCTCCACGGTGACGGGGCGTGGAGAAATAGAGCACAGCCATGCGATGAGGTGTCCCGGGCTTTTCACGCAACCAAGCCGTGAAATATGCGAGACCACTGCATCATGTTGTATAGAGAGATGGACCCAAATTCTCCACGTTGGCCGTGCGTTGAGAAATAGGGCACAGCCATGCGATGAGGTGTCCCAGGCTTTTCACGCAACCAAGCCGTGAAATATGCGAGACCAATGCGTCATGTAGTATAGAGAACCTAATTCTCCACGGTGACGGGGCGTGGAGAAATAGGCCACATCCATGCGATGAGGTGTCCGGGGCTTTTCACGCAACCAAACCGTGAAATATGCGAGACCATTGCATCATGTAGTATAGAGAACCTAATTCTCTACGGTGAACGTGCGTGGAGAAATAGGGCACAGCCATGCGATGAGGTGTCCCGGGCTCTTCACGGCAAGCACGCCGTGAAATATGCGAGACCAATGCATCATGTAGTATGAAGAGATGGACCCTAATTCTTCACGGTGACCGGGCGTGTAGAAATAGGGCACAGCCATGCGATGAGGTGTACCGGGCTTTTCACGCAACCAAGCCGTGAAATATGCGAGATCAAAGCATCATGTTGTATAGAGAGATGGACCCTAATTCTCCACGGTGGCCGTGCGTTGAGAAATAGGGCACGGCCATGCGATGAGGTGTCCCGGACTTTTCACGCAACCAAGCCGTGAAATATGCGAGACCAATGCATCATCTAGTATAGAGAACCTAATTCTCCACGGTGAACGTGCGTGGAGAAATAGGGCACAGCCATGCGATGAGGTGTCCCGGGATTTTCACGCAAGCAAGCCGTGAAATATGCGAGACCACTGCATCATGTTGTATAGAGAGATGGACCCTAATTCTCCACGGTGGCCGTGCGTTGAGAAATAGGGCACAGCCATGCGATGAGGTGTCCCAGGCTTTTCACGCAACCAAGCCGTGAAATATGCGAGACCAATGCATCATGTAGTATAGAGAACCTAATTCTCCACGGTGACGGGGCGTGGAGAAATAGGCCACATCCATGCGATGAGGTGTCCGGGGCTTTTCACGCAACCAAACCGTGAAATATGCGAGACCATTGCATCATGTAGTATAGAGAACCTAATTCTCTACGGTGAACGTGCGTGGAGAAATAGGGCACAGCCATGCGATGAGGTGTCCCGGGCTCTTCACGGCAAGCACGCCGTGAAATATGCGAGACCAATGCATCATGTAGTATGAAGAGATGGACCCTAATTCTTCACGGTGACCGGGCGTGTAGAAATAGGGCACAGCCATGCGATGAGGTGTACCGGGCTTTTCACGCAACCAAGCCGTGAAATATGCGAGATCAAAGCATCATGTTGTATAGAGAGATGGACCCTAATTCTCCACGGTGGCCGTGCGTTGAGAAATAGGGCACGGCCATGCGATGAGGTGTCCCGGACTTTTCACGCAACCAAGCCGTGAAATATGCGAGACCAATGCATCATGTGGTATAGAGAACCTAATTCTCCACGGTGACGGGGCGTGGAGAAATAGGCCACATCCATGCGATGAGGTGTCCGGGGCTTTTCACGCAACCAAACCGTGAAATATGCGAGACCATTGCATCATGTAGTATAGAGAACCTAATTCTCTACGGTGAACGTGCGAGGAGAAATAGGGCACAGCCATGCGATGAGGTGTCCCGGGCTCTTCACGGCAAGCACGCCGTGAAATATGCGAGACCAATGCATCATGTAGTATGAAGAGATGGACCCTAATTCTTCACGGTGACCGGGCGTGTAGAAATAGGGCACAGCCATGCGATGAGGTGTACCGGGCTTTTCACGCAACCAAGCCGTGAAATATGCGAGATCAAAGCATCATGTTGTATAGAGAGATGGACCCTAATTCTCCACGGTGGCCGTGCGTTGAGAAATAGGGCACGGCCATGCGATGAGGTGTCCCGGACTTTTCACGCAACCAAGCCGTGAAATATGCGAGACCAATGCATCATCTAGTATAGAGAACCTAATTCTCCACGGTGAACGTGCGTGGAGAAATAGGGCACAGCCATGCGATGAGGTGTCCCGGGCTCTTCACGGCAAGCAAGCCGCGAAATATGCGAGACCAATGCATCATGTAGTATAAAGAGATGGACCCTAATTCTTCACGGTGACCGGGCGTGTAGAAATAGGGCACAGCCATGCGTTGAGGTGTCCCGGGCTCTTCACGGCAACCAAGCCGTGAAATATGCGAGACCAATGCATCATGTAGTATAAAGAGATGGAACCCCTTTCTCCACGGTGAACGTGCGTGGAGAAATAGGGCACAGCCATGCGATGAGGTGTCCCGGGCTTTTCACGCGACCAAGCCGTGAAATATGCGAGACCAATGCATCATGTAGTATAGAGAACCTAATTCTCCACGGTGACCGGGCGTGGAGAAATGGGGCACAGCCATGCGATGAGGTGTCCCGGGCTTTTCACGCAACCAAGCCGTGCAATATGCGAGATCAATGCATCATGTTGTATAGAGAGATGGACCCTAATTCTCCACGGTGGCCGTGCGTTGAGAAATAGGGCACAGCCATGCGATGAGGTGTCCCGGGCTTTTCACGCAACCAAGCCGTGAAATATGCGAGACCAATGCATCATGTAGTATAGAGAACCTAATTCTCCACGGTGACCGGGCGTGGAGAAATAGGGCTCAGCCATGCGATGAGGTGTCCCGGGCTTTTCATGCAACCAAGCCGTGAAATATGCGAGACCACTGCATCATGTTGTATAGAGAGATGGACCCAAATTCTCCACGTTGGCCGTGCGTTGAGAAATAGGGCACAGCCATGCGATGAGGTGTCCCAGGCTTTTCACGCAACCAAGCCGTGAAATATGCGAGACCAATGCATCATGTAGTATAGAGAACCTAATTCTCCACGGTGACGGGGCGTGGAGAAATAGGCCACATCCATGCGATGAGGTGTCCGGGGCTTTTCACGCAACCAAACCGTGAAATATGCGAGACCAATGCATCATGTAGTATACAGAACCTAATTCTCCACGGTGAACGTGCGTGGAGAAATAGGGCACAGCCATGCGATGAGGTGTCCCGGGCTCTTCACGGCAAGCAAGCCGCGAAATATGCGAGACCAATGCATCATGTAGTATGAAGAGATGGACCCTAATTCTTCACGGTGACCGGGCGTGTAGAAATAGGGCACAGCCATGCGATGAGGTGTACCGGGCTTTTCACGCAACCAAGCCGTGAAATATGCGAGACCAAAGCATCATGTTGTATAGAGAGATGGACCCTAATTCTTCACGGTGGCCGTGCGTTGAGAAATAGGGCACGGCCATGCGATGAGGTGTCCCGGACTTTTCACGCAACCAAGCCGTGAAATATGCGAGACCATAGCATCATGTAGTATAGAGCACCTAATTCTCCACGGTGACGGGGCGTGGAGAAATAGGGCACAGCCATGCGATGAGGTGTCCCGGGCTTTTCACGCAACCAAGCCGTGAAATATGCGAGACCACTGCATCCTGTTGTATAGAGAGATGGACCCTAATTCTCCACGGTGGCCGTGCGTTGGGAAATAGGGCACAGCCATGCGTTGAGGTGTCCCGGGCTTTTCAAGCAACCAAGCCGTGAAATATGCGAGACCAATGCATCATGTAGTATAGAGAGCCTAATTTTCCACGGTGGCCGTGCGTTGAGAAATAGAGCACAGCCATGCGATGAGGTGTCCCGGGCTTTTCACGCAACCAAGCCGTGAAATATGCGAGACCAATGCATCATGTAGTATAGAGCACCTAATTCTCCACGGTGACGGGGCGTGGAGAAATAGGGCACAGCCATGCGATGAGGTGTCCCGGGCTTTTCACGCAACCAAGCCGTGAAATATGCGAGACCACTGCATCATGTTGTATAGAGAGATGGACCCTAATTCTCCACGGTGGCCGTGCGTTGGGAAATAGGGCACAGCCATGCGTTGAGGTGTCGCGGGCTTTTCAACCAACCAAGCCGTGAAATATGCGAGACCAATGCATCATGTAGTATAGAGCACCTAATTCTCCACGGTGACGGGGCGTGGAGAAATAGGCCACAGTCATGCCATGAGGTGTCCGGGGCTTTTCACGCAACCAAGCCGTGAAATATGCGAGACCAATGCATCATGTAGTATAGAGAACCTAATTCTCCACGGTGAACGTGCGTGGAGAAATAGGGCACAGCCATGCGATGAGGTGTCCCGGGCTCTTCACGGCCAGCACGCCGTGAAATATGCGAGACCAATGCATCATGTAGTGTGAAGAGATGGACCCTAATTCTTCACGGTGACCGGGCGTGGAGAAATAGGGCACAGCCATGCGATGAGGTGTCCCGGGCCCTTCACGGCAAGCAAGCCGTGAAATATGCGAGACCAATGCATCATGTAGTATAAAGAGATGAAACACCTTTCTCCACGGTGAACGTGCGTGGAGAGATAGGGCACAGCCATGCGATGAGGTGTCCCGGGCTTTTCACGCGACCAAGCCGTGAAATATGCGAGACCAATGCATCATGTAGTATAGAGAACCTAATTCTCCACGGAGACCGGGCGTGGAGAAATGGGGCACAGCCATGCGATGAGGTGTCCCGGGCTTTTCACGCAACCAAGGCGTGAAATATGCGAGATCAGTGCATCATGTTGTATAGAGAGATGGACCCTAATTCTCAACGGTGGCCGTGCGTTGAGAAATAAGGCACAGCCATGCGATGAGGTGTCCCGGGCTTTTCACCCAACCAAGCCGTGAAATATGCGAGACCAATGCATCATGTAGTATAGAGATGGACCCTAATTCTCCACGGTGGCCGTGCGTTGAGAAATAGGGCACAGCCATGCGATGAGGTGTCCCGGGCTTTTCACGCAACCAAGCCGTGAAATATGCGAGACCAATGCATCATGTTGTATAGAGAGATGGACCTTAATTCTCCATGGTGGCCGTGCGTTGAGAAATTGGGCACAGCCATGCGATGAGGTGTCCCGGGCTTTTCACGCAACCAAGCCGTGTAATATGCGAGACCAATGCATCATGTAGTATAGAGAGATGGACCCTAATTCTCCACGGTGGCCGTGCGTTGAGAAATAAGGCACAGCCATGCGATGAGGTGTCCCGGGCTTTTCACGCAACCAAGCCGTGAAATATGCGAGACCAATGCATCATGTAGTATAGAGAACATAATTCTCCACGGTGACCGGGCGTTGGGAAATAGGGCAGAGCCATGCGATGAGGTGTCCCGGGCTTTTCACGCAACCAAGCCGTGAAATATGCGAGACCAATGCATCATGTTGTATAGAGAGATGGACCCTAATTCTCCATGGTGGCCGTGCGTTGAGAAATTGGGCACAGCCATGCGATGAGGTGTCCCGGGCTTTTCACGCAACCAAGCCGTGTAATATGCGAGACCAATGCATCATGTAGTATAGAGAGATGGACCCTAATTCTCCACGGTGGCCGTGCGTTGAGAAATAAGACACAGCCATGCGATGAGGTGTCCCGGGCTTTTCACGCAACCAAGCCGTGAAATATGCGAGACCAATGCATCATGTAGTATAGAGAACATCATTCTCCACGGTGACGGGGCGTGGAGAAATAGAGCACAGCCATGCGATGAGGTGTCCCGGGCTTTTCACGCAACCAAGCCGTGAAATATGCGAGACCACTGCATCATGTTGTATAAAGAGATGGACCCAAATTCTCCACGTTGGCCGTGCGTTGAGGAATAGGGCACAGCCATGCGATGAGGTGTCCCAGGCTTTTCACGCAACCAATCCGTGAAATTTGCGAGACCAATGCATCATGTAATATAGAGAACCTAATTCTCCACGGTGACGGGGCGTGGAGAAATAGGCCACATCCATGCGATGAGGTGTCCGGGGCTTTTCACGCAACCAAACCGTGAAATATGCGAGACCAATGCATCATGTAGTATAGAGAACCTAATTCTCCACGGTGAACGTGCGTGGAGAAATAGGGCACAGCCATGCGATGAGGTGTCCCGGGCTCTTCACGGCAAGCAAGCCGCGAAATATGCGAGACCAATGCATCATGCAGTATGAAGAGATTGACCCTAATTCTTCACGGTGACCGGGCGTGGAGAAATAGGGCACAGCCATGCGATGAGGTGTCCCGGGCTCTTCACGGCAAGCAAGCCGTGAAATATGCGAGACCAATGCATCATGTAGTATAAAGAGATGGAACCCCTTTCTCCACGGTGAACGTGCGTGGAGAAATAGGGCACAGCCATGCGATGAGGTGTCCCGGGCTTTTCACGCAACCAAGCCGTGAAATATGCGAGACCAATGCATCATTTAGTACAGAGAACCTAATTCTTCACGGTGACGGGGCGTGGAGAAAAAGGGCACAGCCATGCGATGAGGTGTCCCGGGCTTTTCACGCAACCAAGCCGTGTAATATGCGAAACCAATGCATCATGTAGTATAGAGAGATGGACCCTAATTCTCCACGGTGGCCGTGCGTTGAGAAATAAGGCACAGCCATGCGATGAGGTGTCCCGGGCTTTTCACGCAACCAAGCCGTGAAATATGCGAGACCAATGCATCATGTAATATAGAGAACCTAATTCTCCACGGTGACGGGGCGTGGAGAAATAGGGCACAGTCATGCGATTAGGTGTCCCGGGCTTTTCACGCAACCAAACCGTGAAATATGCGAGACCAATGCATCATGTAGTATAGAGAACCTAATTCTCCACGGTGACCGGGCGTGGAGAAATAGGGCACAGCCATGCGATGAGGTGTCCCGGGCTTTTCACGCAACCAAGCCGTGAAATATGCGAGACCAATGCATCATGTTGTATAGAGAGATGGCCCTAATTCTCCACGGTGGCCGTGCGTTGAGAAATAGGGCACAGCCATGCGATGAGGTGTCCCGGGCTTTTCACGTAACCAAGCCGTGTAATATGCGGGACCAATGCATCATGTAGTATAGAGAGATGGACCCTAATTCTCCACGGTGGCCGTGCGTTGAGAAATAGGGCACAGCCATGCGATGAGGTGTCCCCGGGTTTTCACGCAACCAAGCCGTGAAATATGCGAGACCAATGCATCATGTAGTATAGAGAACCTAATTCTCCATGGTGACGGGGCGTGGAGAAATAGGGCACAGCCATGCGATGAGGTGTCCCGGGCTTTTCACGCAACCAAGGCGTGGTATATGCGAGACCAATGCATCATGTAGTATAGAGAACCTAATTCTCCACGGTGACCGGGCGTGGAGAAATAGGGCACAGCCATGCGATGAGGTGTCCCGGGCTTTTCACGCAACCAAGCCGTGAAATATGCGAGACCAATGCATCATGTAGTATAGAGAACCTAATTCTCCACGGTGACGGGGCGTGGAGAAATAGAGCACAGCCATGCGATGAGGTGTCCCGGGCTTTTCACGCAACCAAGCCGTGAAATATGCGAGACCACTGCATCATGTTGTATAGAGAGATGGACCCAAATTCTCCACGTTGGCCGTGCGTTGAGAAATAGGGCACAGCCATGCGATGAGGTGTCCCAGGCTTTTCACGCAACCAAGCCGTGAAATATGCGAGACCAATGCATCATGTAGTATAGAGAACCTAATTCTCCACGGTGACGGGGCGTGGAGAAATAGGCCACATCCATGCGATGAGGTGTCCGGGGCTTTTCACGCAACCAAACCGTGAAATATGCGAGACCATTGCATCATGTAGTATAGAGAACCTAATTCTCTACGGTGAACGTGCGTGGAGAAATAGGGCACAGCCATGCGATGAGGTGTCCCGGGCTCTTCACGGCAAGCACGCCGTGAAATATGCGAGACCAATGCATCATGTAGTATGAAGAGATGGACCCTAATTCTTCACGGTGACCGGGCGTGTAGAAATAGGGCACAGCCATGCGATGAGGTGTACCGGGCTTTTCACGCAACCAAGCCGTGAAATATGCGAGATCAAAGCATCATGTTGTATAGAGAGATGGACCCTAATTCTCCACGGTGGCCGTGCGTTGAGAAATAGGGCACGGCCATGCGATGAGGTGTCCCGGACTTTTCACGCAACCAAGCCGTGAAATATGCGAGACCAATGCATCATCTAGTATAGAGAACCTAATTCTCCACGGTGAACGTGCGTGGAGAAATAGGGCACAGCCATGCGATGAGGTGTCCCGGGATTTTCACGCAAGCAAGCCGTGAAATATGCGAGACCACTGCATCATGTTGTATAGAGAGATGGACCCTAATTCTCCACGGTGGCCGTGCGTTGAGAAATAGGGCACAGCCATGCGATGAGGTGTCCCCGGGTTTTCACGCAACCAAGCCGTGAAATATGCGAGACCAATGCATCATGTAGTATAGAGAACCTAATTCTCCACGGTGACGGGGCGTGGAGAAATAGGCCACATCCATGCGATGAGGTGTCCGGGGCTTTTCACGCAACCAAACCGTGAAATATGCGAGACCATTGCATCATGTAGTATAGAGAACCTAATTCTCTACGGTGAACGTGCGTGGAGAAATAGGGCACAGCCATGCGATGAGGTGTCCCGGGCTCTTCACGGCAAGCACGCCGTGAAATATGCGAGACCAATGCATCATGTAGTATGAAGAGATGGACCCTAATTCTTCACGGTGACCGGGCGTGTAGAAATAGGGCACAGCCATGCGATGAGGTGTACCGGGCTTTTCACGCAACCAAGCCGTGAAATATGCGAGATCAAAGCATCATGTTGTATAGAGAGATGGACCCTAATTCTCCACGGTGGCCGTGCGTTGAGAAATAGGGCACGGCCATGCGATGAGGTGTCCCGGACTTTTCACGCAACCAAGCCGTGAAATATGCGAGACCAATGCATCATGTGGTATAGAGAACCTAATTCTCCACGGTGACGGGGCGTGGAGAAATAGGCCACATCCATGCGATGAGGTGTCCGGGGCTTTTCACGCAACCAAACCGTGAAATATGCGAGACCATTGCATCATGTAGTATAGAGAACCTAATTCTCTACGGTGAACGTGCGAGGAGAAATAGGGCACAGCCATGCGATGAGGTGTCCCGGGCTCTTCACGGCAAGCACGCCGTGAAATATGCGAGACCAATGCATCATGTAGTATGAAGAGATGGACCCTAATTCTTCACGGTGACCGGGCGTGTAGAAATAGGGCACAGCCATGCGATGAGGTGTACCGGGCTTTTCACGCAACCAAGCCGTGAAATATGCGAGATCAAAGCATCATGTTGTATAGAGAGATGGACCCTAATTCTCCACGGTGGCCGTGCGTTGAGAAATAGGGCACGGCCATGCGATGAGGTGTCCCGGACTTTTCACGCAACCAAGCCGTGAAATATGCGAGACCAATGCATCATCTAGTATAGAGAACCTAATTCTCCACGGTGAACGTGCGTGGAGAAATAGGTCACAGCCATGCGATGAGGTGTCCCGGGATTTTCACGCAAGCAAGCCGTGAAATATGCGAGACCACTGCATCATGTTGTATAGAGAGATGGACCCTAATTCTCCACGGTGGCCGTGCGTTGAGAAATAGGGCACAGCCTTGCGTTGAGGTGTCCCGGGCTTTTCAAGCAACCAAGCCGTGAAATATGCGAGACCAATGCATCATGTAGTATAGAGCACCTAATTCCCCACGGTGACGGGGCGTGGAGAAATAGGGCACAGCCATGCGATGTGGTGTCCCGGGCTTTTCACGCAACCAAGCCGTGAAATATGCGAGACCACTGCATCATGTTGTATAGAGAGATGGACCCTAATTCTCCACGGTGACGGGGCGTGGAGAAATAGAGCACAGCCATGCGATGAGGTGTCCCGGGCTCTTCACGGCAAGCATGCCGTGAAATATGCGAGACCAATGCATCATGTAGTATAGAGAACCTAATTTTCCACGGTGGCCGTGCGTGGAGAAATAGAGCACAGCCATGCGATGAGGTGTCCCGGGCTTTTCACGCAACCAAGCCGTGAAATATGCGAGACCAATGCATCATGTAGTATAGAGCACCTAATTCTCCACGGTGACGGGGCGTGGAGAAATAGGGCACAGCCATGCGATGTGGTGTCCCGGGCTTTTCACGCAACCAAGCCGTGAAATATGCGAGACCACTGCATCATGTTGTATAGAGAGATGGACCCTAATTCTCCACGGTGACGGGGCGTGGAGAAATAGGCCACAGCCATGCCATGAGGTGTCCGGGGCTTTTCACGCAACCAAGCCGTGAAATATGCGAGACCAATGCATCATGTAGTATAGAGAACCTAATTCTCCACGGTGAACGTGCGTTGAGAAATAGGGCACAGCCATGCGATGATCTGTCCCGGGCTCTTCACGGCAAGCACGCCGTGAAATATGCGAGACCTATGCATCATGTAGTATGAAGAGATGGACCCTAATTCTTCACGGTGACCGGGCGTGGAGAAATAAGGCACAGCCATGCGATGAGGTGTCCCGGGCTCTTCACGGCAAGCGAGCCGTGAAATATGCGAGACCAATGCATCATGTAGTATAAAGAGATGGAACCCCTTTCTCCACGGTGAACGTGCGTGGAGAAATAGGGCACAGCCATGCGATGAGGTGTCCCGGGCTTTTCACGCAACCAAGCCGTGAAATATGCGAGACCAATGCATCATTTAGTACAGAGAACCTAATTCTTCACGGTGACGGGGCGTGGAGAAAAAGGGCACAGCCATGCGATGAGGTGTCCCGGGCTTTTCACGCAACCAAGCCGTGTAATATGCGAAACCAATGCATCATGTAGTATAGAGAGATGGACCCTAATTCTCCACGGTGGCCGTGCGTTGAGAAATAAGGCACAGCCATGCGATGAGGTGTCCCGGGCTTTTCACGCAACCAAGCCGTGAAATATGCGAGACCAATGCATCATGTAGTATAGAGAACCTAATTCTCCACGGTGACGGGGCGTGGAGAAATAGGGCACAGTCATGCGATGAGGTGTCCCGGGTTTTTCACGCAACCAAGCCGTGAAATATGCGAGACCAATGCATCATGTAGTATAGAGAACCTAATTCTCCACGGTGACCGGGCGTGGAGAAATAGGGCACAGCCATGCGATGAGGTGTCCCGGGCTTTTCACGCAACCAAGCCGTGAAATATGCGAGACCAATGCATCATGTTGTATAGAGAGATGGCCCTAATTCTCCACGGTGGCCGTGCGTTGAGAAATAGGGCACAGCCATGCGATGAGGTGTCCCGGGCTTTTCACGTAACCAAGCCGTGTAATATGCGGAACCAATGCATCATGTAGTATAGAGAGATGGACCCTAATTCTCCACGGTGGCCGTGCGTTGAGAAATAGGGCACAGCCATGCGATGAGGTGTCCCCGGGTTTTCACGCAACCAAGCCGTGAAATATGCGAGACCAATGCATCATGTAGTATAGAGAACCTAATTCTCCACGGTGACGGGGCGTGGAGAAATAGGGCACAGCCATGCGATGAGGTGTCCCGGGCTTTTCACGCAACCAAGGCGTGGTATATGCGAGACCAATGCATCATGTAGTATAGAGAACCTAATTCTCCACGGTGACCGGGCGTGGAGAAATAGGGCACAGCCATGCGATGAGGTGTCCCGGGCTTTTCACGCAACCAAGCCGTGAAATATGCGAGACCAATGCATCATGTAGTATAGAGAACCTAATTCTCCACGGTGACGGGGCGTGGAGAAATAGAGCACAGCCATGCGATGAGGTGTCCCGGGCTTTTCACGCAACCAAGCCGTGAAATATGCGAGACCACTGCATCATGTTGTATAGAGAGATGGACCCAAATTCTCCACGTTGGCCGTGCGTTGAGAAATAGGGCACAGCCATGCGATGAGGTGTCCCAGGCTTTTCACGCAACCAAGCCGTGAAATATGCGAGACCAATGCATCATGTAGTATAGAGAACCTAATTCTCCACGGTGACGGGGCGTGGAGAAATAGGCCACATCCATGCGATGAGGTGTCCGGGGCTTTTCACGCAACCAAACCGTGAAATATGCGAGACCATTGCATCATGTAGTATAGAGAACCTAATTCTCTACGGTGAACGTGCGTGGAGAAATAGGCCACAGCCATGCGATGAGGTGTCCCGGGCTCTTCACGGCAAGCACGCCGTGAAATATGCGAGACCAATGCATCATGTAGTATGAAGAGATGGACCCTAATTCTTCACGGTGACCGGGCGTGTAGAAATAGGGCACAGCCATGCGATGAGGTGTACCGGGCTTTTCACGCAACCAAGCCGTGAAATATGCGAGACCAAAGCATCATGTTGTATAGAGAGATGGACCCTAATTTTCCACGGTGGCCGTGCGTTGAGAAATAGAGCACAGCCATGCGATGAGGTGTCCCGGGGTTTGCACGCATCCAAGCCGTGAAATATGCGAGACCAATGCATCATGTAGTATAGAGAACCTAATTCTCCACGGTGACGGGGCGTGGAGAAATAGGGCACAGCCATGCGATGGGGTGTCCCGGGCTTTTCACGCAACCAAGGCGTGGTATATGTGAGACCAATGCATCATGTAGTATAGAGAACCTAATTCTCCACGGTGACCGGGCGTGGAGAAATAGGGCACAGCCATGCGATGAGGTGTCCCGGGCTTTTCACGCAACCAAGCCGTGAAATATGCGAGACCACTGCATCATGTTGTATAGAGAGATGGACCCAAATTCTCCACGTTGGCCGTGCGTTGAGAATTAGGGCACAGCCATGCGATGAGGTGTCCCAGGCTTTTCACGCAACCAAGCCGTGAAATATGCGAGACCAATGCATCATGTAGTATAGAGAACCTAATTCTCCACGGTGACGGGGCGTGGAGAAATAGGCCACATCCATGCGATGAGGTGTCCGGGGCTTTTCACGCAACCAAGCCGTGAAATATGCGAGACCAATGCATCATGTAGTATAGAGCACCTAATTATCCACGGTGACGGGGCGTGGAGAAATAGGGCACAGCCATGCGATGTGGTGTCCCGGGCTTTTCACGCAACCAAGCCGTGAAATATGCGAGACCACTGCATCATGTTGTATAGAGAGATGGACCCTAATTCTCCACGGTGGCCGTGCGTTGGGAAATAGGGCACAGCCATGCGTTGAGGTGTCCCGGGCTTTTCAAGCAACCAAGCCGTGAAATTTGCGAGACCAATGCATCATGTAGTATAGAGAACCTAATTTTCCACGGTGACGGGGCGTGGAGAAATAGGCCACAGCCATGCCATGTGTCCGGGGCTTTTCACGCAACCAAGCCGTGAAATATGCGAGACCAATGCATCATGTATTATAGAGAACCTAATTCTCCACGGTGAAGGTGCGTTGAGAAATAGGGCACAGCCATGCGATGAGGTGTCCCGGGCTCTTCACGGCAAGCACGCCGTGAAATATGCGAGACCAATGCATCATGTAGTATGAAGAGATGGACCCTAATTCTTCACGGTGACCGGGCGTGGAGAAATAGGGCACAGCCATGCGATGAGGTGTCCCGGGCTCTTCACGGCAAGCAAGCCGTGAAATATGCGAGACCAATGCATCATGTAGTATAAAGAGATGGAACCCTTTTCTCCACGGTGAACGTGCGTGGAAAAATAGGGCACAGCCACGCGATGAGGTGTCCCGGGCTTTTCACGCGACCAAGCCGTGAAATATGCGAGACCAATGCATTATGTAGTATAGAGAACCTAATTCTCCACGGTGACCGGGCGTGGAGAAATGGGGCACAGCCATGCGATGAGGTGTCCCGGGCTTTTCACGCAACCAAGCCGTGAAATATGCGAGATCAATGCATCATGTTGTATAGAGAGATGGACCCTAATTCTCAACGGTGGCCGTGCGTTGAGAAATAGGGCACAGCCATGCGATGAGGTGTCCCGGGCTTTTCACGCAACCAAGCCGTGAAATATGCGAGACCAATGCATCATGTAGTATAGAGATGGACCCTAATTCTCCACGGTGGCCGTGCGTTGAGAAATAGGGCACAGCCATGCGATGAGGTGTCCCGGGCTTTTCACGCAACCAAGCCGTGAAATATGCGAGACCAATGCATCATGTAGTATAGAGAACCTAATTCTCCACGGTGACCGGGCGTGGAGAAATAGGGCACAGCCATGCGATGAGGTGTCCCGGGCTTTTCACGCAACCAAGCCGTGAAATATGCGAGACCAATGCATCATGTTGTATAGAGAGATGGACCCTAATTCTCCATGGTGGCCGTGCGTTGAGAAATAGGGCACAACCATGCGATGAGGTGTCCCGGGCTTTTCACGCAACCAAGCCGTGAAATATGCGAGACCAATGCATCATGTAGTATAGAGCACCTAATTCTCCACGGTGACGGGGCGTGGAAAAATAGGGCACAGCCATGCGATGAGGTGTCCCGGGCTTTTCAGGCAACCAAGCCGTGAAATATGCGAGACCACTGCATCATGTTGTATAGAGAGATGGACCCTAATTCTCCACGGTGGCCGTGCGTTGGGAAATAGGGCACAGCCATGCGTTGAGGTGTCCCGGGCTTTTCAAGCAACCAAGCCGTGAAATATGCGAGACCAATGCATCATGTAGTGTAGAGAACCTAATTCTCCACGGTGACGGGGCGTGGAGAAATAGGCCACAGCCATGCCATGAGGTGTCCGGGGATTTTCACGCAACCAAGCCGTGAAGTATGCGAGACCAATGCATCATGTAGTATAGAGAACCTAATTCTCCACGGTGACGGGGCGTGGAGAAATAGGGCACAGTCATGCGATGAGGTGTCCCGGGCTTTTCACGCAACCAAGCCGTGAAATATGCGAGACCAATGCATCATGTAGTATAGAGAACCTAATTCTCCACGGCGACCGGGCGTGGAGAAATAGGGCACAGCCATGCGATGAGGTGTCCCGGGCTTTTCACGCAACCAAGCCGTGAAATATGCGAGACCAATGCATCATGTTGTATAGAGGGATGGCCCTAATTCTCCACGGTGGCCGTGCGTTGAGAAATAGGGCACAGCCATGTGATGAGGTGTCCCGGGCTTTTCACGTAACCAAGCCGTGTAATATGCGGAACCAATGCATCATGTAGTATAGAGAGATGGACCCTAATTCTCCACGGTGGCCGTGCGTTGAGAAATAGGGCACAGCCATGCGATGAGGTGTCCCCGGGTTTTCACGCAACCAAGCCGTGAAATATGCGAGACCAATGCATCATGTAGTATAGAGAACCTAATTCTCCATGGTGACGGGGCGTGGAGAAATAGGGCACAGCCATGCGATGAGGTGTCCCGGGCTTTTCACGCAACCAAGGCGTGGTATATGCGAGACCAATGCATCATGTAGTATAGAGAACCTAATTCTCCACGGTGACCGGGCGTGGAGAAATAGGGCACAGCCATGCGATGAGGTGTCCCGGGCTTTTCACGCAACCAAGCCGTGAAATATGCGAGACCAATGCATCATGTAGTATAGAGAACCTAATTCTCCACGGTGACGGGGCGTGGAGAAATAGAGCACAGCCATGCGATGAGGTGTCCCGGGCTTTTCACGCAACCAAGCCGTGAAATATGCGAGACCACTGCATCATGTTGTATAGAGAGATGGACCCAAATTCTCCACGTTGGCCGTGCGTTGAGAAATAGGGCACAGCCATGCGATGAGGTGTCCCAGGCTTTTCACGCAACCAAGCCGTGAAATATGCGAGACCAATGCATCATGTAGTATAGAGAACCTAATTCTCCACGGTGACGGGGCGTGGAGAAATAGGCCACATCCATGCGATGAGGTGTCCGGGGCTTTTCACGCAACCAAACCGTGAAATATGCGAGACCATTGCATCATGTAGTATAGAGAACCTAATTCTCTACGGTGAACGTGCGTGGAGAAATAGGCCACAGCCATGCGATGAGGTGTCCCGGGCTCTTCACGGCAAGCACGCCGTGAAATATGCGAGACCAATGCATCATGTAGTATGAAGAGATGGACCCTAATTCTTCACGGTGACCGGGCGTGTAGAAATAGGGCACAGCCATGCGATGAGGTGTACCGGGCTTTTCACGCAACCAAGCCGTGAAATATGCGAGACCAAAGCATCATGTTGTATAGAGAGATGGACCCTAATTTTCCACGGTGGCCGTGCGTTGAGAAATAGAGCACAGCCATGCGATGAGGTGTCCCGGGGTTTGCACGCATCCAAGCCGTGAAATATGCGAGACCAATGCATCATGTAGTATAGAGAACCTAATTCTCCACGGTGACGGGGCGTGGAGAAATAGGGCACAGCCATGCGATGGGGTGTCCCGGGCTTTTCACGCAACCAAGGCGTGGTATATGTGAGACCAATGCATCATGTAGTATAGAGAACCTAATTCTCCACGGTGACCGGGCGTGGAGAAATAGGGCACAGCCATGCGATGAGGTGTCCCGGGCTTTTCACGCAACCAAGCCGTGAAATATGCGAGACCATTGCATCATGTTGTATAGAGAGATGGACCCAAATTCTCCACGTTGGCCGTGCGTTGAGAATTAGGGCACAGCCATGCGATGAGGTGTCCCAGGCTTTTCACGCAACCAAGCCGTGAAATATGCGAGACCAATGCATCATGTAGTATAGAGAACCTAATTCTCCACGGTGACGGGGCGTGGAGAAATAGGCCACATCCATGCGATGAGGTGTCCGGGGCTTTTCACGCAACCAAGCCGTGAAATATGCGAGACCAATGCATCATGTAGTATAGAGCACCTAATTCTCCACGGTGACGGGGCGTGGAGAAATAGGGCACAGCCATGCGATGTGGTGTCCCGGGCTTTTCACGCAACCAAGCCGTGAAATATGCGAGACCACTGCATCATGTTGTATAGAGAGATGGACCCTAATTCTCCACGGTGGCCGTGCGTTGGGAAATAGGGCACAGCCATGCGTTGAGGTGTCCCGGGCTTTTCAAGCAACCAAGCCGTGAAATTTGCGAGACCAATGCATCATGTAGTATAGAGAACCTAATTTTCCACGGTGACGGGGCGTGGAGAAATAGGCCACAGCCATGCCATGTGTCCGGGGCTTTTCACGCAACCAAGCCGTGAAATATGCGAGACCAATGCATCATGTATTATAGAGAACCTAATTCTCCACGGTGAAGGTGCGTTGAGAAATAGGGCACAGCCATGCGATGAGGTGTCCCGGGCTCTTCACGGCAAGCACGCCGTGAAATATGCGAGACCAATGCATCATGTAGTATGAAGAGATGGACCCTAATTCTTCACGGTGACCGGGCGTGGAGAAATAGGGCACAGCCATGCGATGAGGTGTCCCGGGCTCTTCACGGCAAGCAAGCCGTGAAATATGCGAGACCAATGCATCATGTAGTATAAAGAGATGGAACCCCTTTCTCCACGGTGAACGTGCGTGGAAAAATAGGGCACAGCCACGCGATGAGGTGTCCCGGGCTTTTCACGCGACCAAGCCGTGAAATATGCGAGACCAATGCATTATGTAGTATAGAGAACCTAATTCTCCACGGTGACCGGGCGTGGAGAAATGGGGCACAGCCATGCGATGAGGTGTCCCGGGCTTTTCACGCAACCAAGCCGTGAAATATGCGAGATCAATGCATCATGTTGTATAGAGAGATGGACCCTAATTCTCAACGGTGGCCGTGCGTTGAGAAATAGGGCACAGCCATGCGATGAGGTGTCCCGGGCTTTTCACGCAACCAAGCCGTGAAATATGCGAGACCAATGCATCATGTAGTATAGAGATGGACCCTAATTCTCCACGGTGGCCGTGCGTTGAGAAATAGGGCACAGCCATGCGATGAGGTGTCCCGGGCTTTTCACGCAACCAAGCCGTGAAATATGCGAGACCAATGCATCATGTAGTATAGAGAACCTAATTCTCCACGGTGACCGGGCGTGGAGAAATAGGGCACAGCCATGCGATGAGGTGTCCCGGGCTTTTCACGCAACCAAGCCGTGAAATATGCGAGACCAATGCATCATGTTGTATAGAGAGATGGACCCTAATTCTCCATGGTGGCCGTGCGTTGAGAAATAGGGCACAACCATGCGATGAGGTGTCCCGGGCTTTTCACGCAACCAAGCCGTGTAATATGCGAGACCAATGCATCATGTAGTATAGAGAGATGGACCCCAATTTTCCACGGTGGCCGTGCGTTGAGAAATAGGGCACAGCAATGCGATGAGGTGTCCCGGGCTTTTCACGCAACCAAGCCGTGAAATATGCGAGACCAATGCATCATGTAGTAAAGAGCCCCTAATTCTCCACGGTGACGGGGCGTGGAAAAATAGGGCACAGCCATGCGATGAGGTGTCCCGGGCTTTTCAGGCAACCAAGCCGTGAAATATGCGAGACCACTGCATCATGTTGTATAGAGAGATGGACCCTAATTCTCCACGGTGGCCGTGCGTTGGGAAATAGGGCACAGCCATGCGTTGAGGTGTCCCGGGCTTTTCAAGCAACCAAGCCGTGAAATATGCGAGACCAATGCATCATGTAGTGTAGAGAACCTAATTTTCCACGGTGACGGGGCGTGGAGAAATAGGCCACAGCCATGCCATGAGGTGTCCGGGGATTTTCACGCAACCAAGCCGTGAAATATGCGAGACCAATGCATCATGTAGTATAGAGAACCTAATTCTCCACGGTGAAGGTGCGTTGAGAAATAGGGCACAGCCATGCGATGAGGTGTCCCGGGCTCTTCACGGCAAGCACGCCGTGAAATATGCGAGACCAATGCATCATGTAGTATGAAGAGATGGACCCTAATTCTTCACGGTGACCGGGCGTGGAGAAATAGGGCACAGCCATGCGATGAGGTGTCCCGGGCTCTTCACGGCAAGCAAGCCGTGAAATATGCGAGACCAATGCATCATGTAGTATAAAGAGATGGAACCCCTTTCTCCATGGTGAACGTGCGTGGAGAAATAGGGCACAGCCATGTGATGAGGTGTCCCGGGCTTTTCACGCGACCAAGCCGTGAAATATGCGAGACCAATGCATTATGTAGTATAGAGAACCTAATTCTCCACGGTGACCGGGCGTGGAGAAATGGGGCACAGCCATGCGATGAGGTGTCCCGGGCTTTTCACGCAACCAAGCCGTGAAATATGCGAGATCAATGCATCATGTTGTATAGAGAGATGGACCCTAATTCTCAACGGTGGCCGTGCGTTGAGAAATAGGGCACAGCCATGCGATGAGGTGTCCCGGGCTTTTCACGCAACCAAGCCGTGAAATATGCGAGACCAATGCATCATGTAGTATAGTTAACCTAATTCTCCACGGTGACCGGGCGTGGAGAAATAGGGCACAGCCATGCGATGAGGTGTCCCGGGCTTTTCACGCAACCAAGCCGTGTAATATGCGATACCAATGCATCATGTAGTATAGAGAGATGGACCCTAATTCTCCACGGTGGCCGTGCGTTGAGAAATAAGGCACAGCCATGCGATGAGGTGTCCCGGGCTTTTCACGCAACCAAGCCGTGAAATATGCGAGACCAATGCATCATGTAGTATAGAGAACCTAATTCTCCACGGTGACGGGGCGTGGAGAAATAGGGCACAGCCATGCGGTGAGGTGTCCCGGGCTTTTCACGCAACCAAGCCGTGAAATATGCGAGACCAATGCATCTGGTAGTATAGAGAACCTAATTCTCCACGGTGACCGGGCGTGGAGAAATAGGGCACAGCCATGCGATGAGGTGTCCCGGGCTTTTCACGCAACCAAGCCGTGAAATATGCGAGACCAATGCATCATGTTGTATAGAGAGATGGCCCTAATTCTCCACGGTGGCCGTGCGTTGAGAAATAGGGCACAGCCATGCGATGAGGTGTCCCGGGCTTTTCACGCAACCAAGCAGTGAAATATGCGAGACCAATGCATCATGTAGTATAGAGAACCTAATTCTCCACGGTGACCGGGCGTGGAGAAATAGGGCACAGCCATGCGATGAGGTGTCCCGGGCTTTTCACGCAACCAAGCCGTGAAATATGCGAGACCAATGCATCATGTAGTATAGAGAACCTAATTCTCCACGGTGACGGGGCGTGGAGAAATAGGGCACAGCCATGCGATGAGGTGTCCCTGTTGCATGAAAATCGCGAGTCCGTGAAAAAGCCCGGGACTTTCACGTGAAAAGTGCGAGACCACCCAAATTTACTGCGTTAAAAACGCGAGTCCGTGGAGAACCCGAGTTCTTCACGTGAAAAAAGCGAGTTCTGAGTGCCGTCTCGCTGTTTCCACGGACTTAATTTTTTCACGCGAGGGTCGCGTGAAAACGTAGAGACAGAGAGCGTGTGAAAGTCCCGGTATTTTCACGATACTCCTCGTGAAAATACCGGGATTACAACGCTACCGCTTGTGAAAGTCCCGAGTTCTTAACGTGAAAAACCCGAGTTTCTCACGTAAAAATCAGAAGCTGCATCTTTTATCGCCCACAATGCCTCAAAAGTCCATATTATCGCCTGTGAATAAAGAAATCGGAAGTGACATATTCGTTACACGCCAGTGACACCTATAGTACAAATTTGGCTCGGAGAACAAAGAATCTGAAAGAGATCATTGCGGCTTGGCATGGGTGTACCTGATATCCACGTAGGTTTAGGGACATGGGGATGGGGGGGGGGGGGCAGATTGTCATAGACTGAATATGGCGATGATCCTGTCGCTCACGCATAGGGATAGCTGTCTCTCATGCTAAGCAACGGGGGAAATTTGGTCATGGCTATCTTGATCCTCGCCCCCCCCCCCTCCGGCCCCATCCCCAGGTCCCTTAACCCACATGGATCGGTAGAGCCCATGGCTGTGCTTTATTTTTTCACGCTCGCTCCCCGTGGAGAAGGCGAGTCCTGCTCCCTCTCAGTACACAGTGAAATGGTCTCG
>CAXHSH010000680.1:0-227948 GCA_964019135.1 Arenicola marina
ATGGATGAACGGGATAAAGAGAAAACTGCTTTCATTTCATGTCAGGGTTTGTTCCAGTGGAAGGTGATGCCGTTCGGCTTGGCAAACGCGCCTGCCAGTTTTAAGCGACTCATGGAACTCGTGCTGTGTGGGTTGTGCTGGAAGAGCTGCCTTGTATACCTTGATGACGTCATTGTCTTTGGCAGGACGTTCGAAGAAACTCTCAGCCGTCTCACAACTGTGTGGGACAAGCTGCGAGAAGCTAAATTGAAATGAAGGCTGTCAAGTGCAAGCTATTCCACACAGAGGTCCCATACCTAGGTCACGTGGTTTCTCGTGAGGGCATAGCAACCGATCCTGCAAAGGTGTCAGCTGTTCGTGACTGGCCCAGACCTTGTACTGTGAAGCAGCGACGTAGCTTTCTTGTGTTGGTTTTCTGCTACCGGCGGTTAATCCCTCGATTTTCACAGCTTGCGAGTTCTTTGACTGCATTGACTCCTAAGAATGTTACGTTCAGCTGGTCAGAAGCTAGGGAGGTGTCATTTAGAACCAAACAAAAGGCCCTCTGTGAATCACCAGTGCTGGGTTACCCCACCATACATGACCTTTTTATTGTTTACACTGATGCTAGTGCTGATGCAATGGGATGCGTGCTGGCCCAGGAACAGGCAGGTGCGGAGGTCACAGCGTATGCATCCAAGACGTTCAGTCGGACCCAAACCCGCTACTGCACCACCCATCGTGAGCTTTTCGAAGTGGTGACATTTATCAAGCAGTTTCGTCACTAATTGTGGGGTCGGCCATTCACTGTTGTCACTGATCATGCTTCTCTCACATGGCTCTTGAACTTCCGAGATGCGGAAGGAATGGTAGCTACATGGCTGACTTACTGTGGCCCATAGGTACAACGGTTGCGCTGAGGGTATTTCTGCATTTCTCCGCTCCGCGCAGTTCATTTCTCCGCTCCGCGCGATACATTTCTCCGCTCCGCGCGGTGAAACGGCTCCGCGGAGTGCATTTCTCCGCTCCGCGCAGTACATTTCTCCGCTCCGCGCAGTACATTTCTCCGCTCCGCGCAGTACATTTCTCCGCTCCGCGCGGTGAAACGGCTCCGCGGAGTGCATTTCTCCGCTCCGCGCAGTACATTTCTCCGCTCCGCGCAGTACATTTCTCCGCTCCGCGCAGTATATTTCTCCGCTCCGCGCGGTTTATTTCTCCGCTCCGCGCAGCTCATTTCTCCGCTCCGCGCGGTACATTTCTCCGCTCCGCGCAGTTCATTTCTCTGCTCCGCGCGGTACATTTCTCTGCTCCGCGCGGTGTGATAAACATTTCTCCGTTCCGCTAAGCATCAGGATAAGACAAAATACACAGTTTACCTTGATCAGAACGTTTGGGAAAGGCGCGAAGACCGATACCTGATCCTCGAAGACCGCAGCTTAGGTTGGACTGCTAAAGAATGGTGAGTTATTGTTGTTACTTAGGGCGTGTTCGATTAACATGAAACCAAAACCCGACTGTGAGTTCGATCAACTGATCAACCACAGTGGCACACGATTGATGCATGCTGAGAAAATGCCTATAGCAAAAGCTTCTATAACCTTTGACCGATCTGTCGCGCTTTAACTCGTAATTAATGGGTTTTCCCTCTGATTTTGGGCGACCGCGTTACATGGTTGGCCTTGAAAGTTGGTCTCATATGCTTTCTAGTGAGAGCGTGTACACACTCTGCGAGAAGACTCCCAACAGCGGGGCTAGTAGCCAGGTAGCAGCGTGGCCTATATACCCACAGGCGCCGCAGATCGACTGACACAGGCCGGGGTGGGGGGGGGGGGGGTCGCGCACCGCCTACATAGAACTCTATGTAGGCGGTGCGCGACCCCCCCCCCCCCCCCCGCCCCCGGCCTGTGTCAGTCGATCTGCGGCGCCTGTGTATATACCCAACCGAGACACTGTGACTTGTGTGAGGACAGGGACAAGGCGAGCGTCAAGTGGATGCCCCTTGGGAAGGGGGGGGGGGGTGGGGGGGGGCACTACCTATAGTTAGGTATATACATATGTACCGTCCAAATGACCCCTTTTTTTCTCTCAATCCCGGCGCAGAAATCTATAATTTTTCTCGATGTGCCTATCTGAGGTTTTTTTTATTCAAAATTGCTGCTCTATAAAATTCCAGTTAATTGATATCGAAAGTGCGTTTTGTGAGAGAAGAATGAGTTGAGAGAAAAAAAATTGGTTAAAAAGGCATATAAAATAGATATTGACAGAGATTACCTCTAGTTAAGTATATACAGGATGAGGCACTGTAATTGCAAAGCGTGAGCGCTCAATTCAATTGATCACTAGTATCCCAACAGTAAATGTGTTTTTTTTCTTAAATAATATAATTTATACTATAAATAATAAAATTCTTAGTATTATAGTATGTACCGGTATATTATATTAATACGAAAATTGAATATGCAATGAGTAGGGATATCTCAATTGCATGATGGGACATTATTGGGAAGCACAGAAAAGTTACCCAGAGACCAGTATGTGTCTGTTCTGGACACTACCAGTAATTAATTTTTTTGATATCCACTGTAGAAGCCATTATTAATATAGGGTTATTACAATAACAAAACACTCAACACCTTGGACCTTTTGTCTTTCATTGTAGTTGTTATACAGAGTAAAACATGGCCTAAGGGCTGCATCTACCCAACATATAGATCTCACTGAAGATGCAGTCATCATGGTGCACCTGCCATGGCGTTGGGGAGGCACCCCAATGACTCCAAAGCGGTGGTTGACAGGGGAAAACAAGCAGACTGGAAAGTCTGGCTTGTTTCCCGCCACTCATGTGGAGTACTGGGGTGAGGAGGTGGAACCCCGGTCCCCTTCACCCCCATTGCCAGGAAATCGTGATACTAACGGTATGTACTATTTAAAACTTCAATTACAACTGAATTAAGAATGATATGGAGGAAAACAACAAAATTTGTATGTTGTGATCCTGCTGCTAATATTAAGTTTGAATATTAAGCTTAGAAAAAAAAATCATGTATATATCCTCAGTATGTACTGGTTAATTTGCTTTAGTGGCTGTTGGTGCAGATAAAATAGATTTATATCCACAGTTGAGGTGAATGAAAGTGTCAGTTTGAACATCTGCAACAATCATTGCACTTAATTTGCCACTTTGTCTATGTATATGACACCAGATTGCAATTATGGCTAGTAGAAGAACCACATATATATTTTCATAATTCAGAAACAATGACGTTTGAGAGCTTCAAACGAAAAGCATCCTCTGCACGTGTGGCTGCACCCAGCAGGAAGAAGAAAGCAGCAGTGCAAGAAGTGAAGGTATGTTAATAGTTATATGTAATTTATTGAGTGACATAAAAAAAACGGTGAAAAGAGCTTTTTGCATGGACATTTTCCTTTCATTGCCTGAGCGAAGTCATTATACAAGTTGCAATCTATGTTATTAATTCTGCATTAATATTCCGCTAGATAAGGGCGAATGTCTTTACTGTGCATGACAATTTATTCCAGGTCAATGTGTCTCGTCTCACGCGCAGTAAGCGAAGGACGTTAATATCAACCTGCTGTCTCCCGATACCCATATCTCCGGAGGCTGCAGTTGAAGATCTCCTCGAAGCTGCTGTAGCAAAGCATGCTTTGTTTGATGAAGGCTTTTCAGCCAATGAGCAGTGGGTTCTGCTGTATCCGGACAGACGGACAGTCAAGTATATCCCCGGGACCGAAGAAGCCTTCAGCCTTGCGGCCTACAAAGACGCAATAGGAAAGAGTTATTCAAAATTAAACTTCTTGTTGGCCAATGTCACAGATCTCCAGCATGAAGGTATGCGTAAACGGAAATAATTGTTGCCCGGGTCGTGTTTTAAGACAGTAGTCAGCGTATTGATAGGATAATTGTTTCTGTGTGCAAACCACTGCATAATTAAAGTTACTCATCCAGCAATATAGTTATTGAGAAATGTAAAACACTGTTTTACTGAAAATAATGTTTTATATTCTTATAAGTACACATATATGGGTTTGCAATAAAGAACCGGACATGCTTTTAAGCCCTTTTTTGGTCAAATGAGTACATCTCATGTGGAACTTCTTGTGTACTACATCATCAAGATGTGCCCATTACACCCATTTCTTATCTTTTAACATGTGATGACGCATCTATTTTCTCATTGAGATATATTTACATAGACAATGTGTGCAGAACGTTTTTCCAAAATATTTCGTCTGTGTGTGTAAACCACTGCATAATTAAGTCTCTCGGTCGCTCTCACCGTCACTGCATGTCTTAGCTGCAGAACCATCCAGCTCAAGTCGTAGTCGTACGTGGACGAATACCGAAGAATCGAAAGGTATGTAGTAATGCTATTTTCAGTGTAAACAATAATTATGAAAATTGAACTGCAACTAAACATATGATTGTATAAGTGTGTAATAGCTAATCAGTTTGCGTGTGCGGTCTTGAAGCGGGAACGTGCCAGAATCTTATGCAATAGAATTTAATGCGGTGATCATTGCATCGACTAAAGTACAATATATTTAACAAAAGTACAACTTAATTAGTTATGATTATGGTTCTTCTAGCTTCGCCACATGACGACGACGACGACGACACTGTAGCGTGGCAGATCGTAAACGGTATAATTGAACAGAAAATAGCAAATATATTGAAGACGTTCAGAGATTATTTAGCCCACATAAAAGCCACAATACGCACTGTCGTTACATTATCCCGTATAAATATTTTTAATTCCCAATGATATATTCCGACCTTTTTGTTACTGTGCATCTTGTAATGCTACTATATACTAATATATATTTTCACAGACGCTGAATATGAAGACGCCGGCACCCCAACCGTATCTCTTCGGATAAGTTCGGTACGTATAGTTTCATTGCAAAGCCAAATCGTTGAATAATGCACTGTTTTTTTCCCTCAATTATATGATGGCAACCTGCGACACTAAATCCCTAGAGATGAGACTAAGACAGTTTGAAATTCCTTGATTGCAATCCTAGCGAAGAAACAATTCGGTTATATATATATATATATATATATATATATATGTCTAACCCACACACCGTGGGTAATTGTAATGCAACCGCGAACCATAACCTCTAGTATTTTATTGTATATGGGAGAAACCGTATCAACTTTACTTTATTTCCACAGCTGCTTAGCCATATTTCCCAGAGGTACGTCCATATAAGCTGCGGACGGTTGGCCTGCGTTTGTTTTGGCACGTGTTTTTGTAAGGAATGTTTCAATTTCATGTTTTTATGCTAAGAAAAGTTTAGAAGAGTATATTTTACTTGACAGTTTGGTAGTATAGTAATATCGACTGACCGGCAGATTTTGAGCCTCTCCTGGGACATTATCTATGGAGTTACTTGACATGGGGTTAATTGGCTTGGAAGTAAAACTTGGAGGTATGGTGGGTCAATTGTAAGAAATCGTCATATAATTATTTCAGTATAGATCTGATAGGGGTAAAACTATTAAAGTTATATTTCGAGGTGATCGTTGCAACGGGTGCACCAAAATGAACTTTTTCGACTTTAGTGTCTAAATGGGTGCTTGTGGCAAGTAAAAGGTTGATCGATGTGTCAAACGATCGAGAGATGCGGGGAAACGGCCATTTAGACCTGATCTGCACCCCCCCCCCCCCTCCCTTTAGGGCTAGGGCGCCCCGTTTCAGTGGGATCGGTAAACAATATGTACGCACGGTTATGACCTTTCGCCAGAGGCACAAGTATTGACTGTTATGGAGGGGAAATGCAAGAAGTTGGATTATTTTGGGTCTTTAGCAGCTGATTGGTGTTATAGTTTTTTTTATAAACCTTTAAGGCCTTATGTTTGTGTTCTTATGG
Organism: Arenicola marina; assembly: GCA_964019135.1. Classification (NCBI taxonomy): domain Eukaryota; kingdom Metazoa; phylum Annelida; class Polychaeta; family Arenicolidae; genus Arenicola; species Arenicola marina. The sequence goes on from CAXHSH010000680.1 coordinate 5,875, forward strand.
CCAGGTACAAATAAGGAAACTCAAAATTGAAGCAGATACTTGAAATGCATACAATATATATGCTAATGGTATTTGTCATATTATTACATGTATCCATGATCATGGAAGTAGCATTGACAAAAAAACCTTGTTGAAAAAGGCTATTTTTATGTCTATTTTGCATGACATTTTATGGTTTTCTTTAATTTGAGAACAATAATGTTGCATTGAACTCTGAAATAGTATCAACATTGTCCTTGGTAGTATAAAGGTAGTATATAGCTAAACATTTATAACAAAATGAAATGTGGAATAGCAAAAATGACTCCAAAATATTTCATTTTAGGCAATGTCATTTTACAGCAAAACCACAATTGTATAAGCATTGGGTTCTTGAGAAGACCGGTCCTTTAACTTGTACAGAAATTATAAGAAAACAACATCATAATACTAGTTAGTAACCTCTGTACACATTTTATTGCTTCTTACTCTTACCTATGCATGTTATACATCTAGAGAAAATATTGCCTTCGACTTTCTGTCATCGCAGTGTTTAATAGCCTATAGATTATTGGGCTGTCGAAATTACATAGCTGTAGTTAACTATGCAAAGTTATTTTCCGCCAAAATCATGTCGTTTGAACAATGTGTAGACTTTCCCTTGCCTGACTTGTGCAAGATTGATCTATTCTTGTCACAAACATGCGTTGAACATTCTTGAAACCTGCATATGTTTTCTATAACTGAACTAAGAGAGTACACCAGTATGTGACGGAGTATGCCCAGCTACCAAATTCCGATCCAACTATGAAGTATTTATTCATTGGCGGGATATATTAATTATTAAAATTATAGCTATTTTGTTATACGAACATGCCAAGATCTATTGTGATTTACCAATCTGGCTTATGGTTGACAGTGCGGAGAGTTTCAGAGAATGTGGCGACGATACCGCTGCTGCTCCTGCACCCCTACTTGGACTTCAGTAAGTAGATCTATCTCATTTCATAACCATCGTGGTAGGGCGTTATTTATTTGATAAAGGATACGTTGACAAAAAGTGGGGCATGAAAGCAAGACTAGTTGGGGAGCGAAAACGGACGTTTTGGGATGATGTTATTACAATTTCGGCTTCTGGTAATACGTAGACTTTTCAAACAATTTTTAAACTGGGATATATACCCAGAATATAAGACCAGTCTCAAGTGTTACATGTCATGTACATATATGCCAATCTTCATGTAGGGAAATCCTTGACTGCGATATCATTGACTTGTCGGAACATGCTGTTTGTGAAGAGGACCGACCTCAAACAGTGCCTGTTGAAGTTGAAGAGTAAGTGGCTTTGTGATTTAATTGGGATATGTATCATACAAAAGCGTATAGATCAAAATAATGGTCAATCTAGTTTTTTGTACAATTCTAAGCAATCTTAGAGATATAAATACGCATACGAATACGCTCGAATATCATTTAAACATAATGTAACAGTTGCCTCTCACATCTTGAATCACTTATGGGAAATTGAATCTTAAGTTTCGTATTTCAAGGACTCCTGAAGTTTTAGTATAATAATATTGGCTGATGACGTCAAACAAAGTAAAGGAAAGTTCCCACCACATTTCAAATGTCTGTCAATACGTCATCCGTTTGTGCACAGGGTTAGAGTGAAAACTAGTCAAAATCGTAGGAATGTAATGCAGTGATAATTCGATCGGTTGATTTGAGAGATTGCTGCAAAAATACCATATATTTATGACAGTTGGGGGCACATTTATTTTCGCGGTAAGTAATGAGGACAATAGCTGTAAGACCGCAGCATACTTTCTACTGTTGTTTACTCTCTCGTTTTTTTTCGTCTTCAGAAAAGACCTGAAGGTTTTGATAGAAACGCAGAGGGATGCTGTCATCTCTAAAGCCATAGACTATGACGACACAAATGCATTCAGTGTCCAAGTGCGGAGGTCGCACGTCCTGATGGATTCTTTACGCTATTTAAGGGCTTTGAGACCCAAACTTCAGCGCTGCCCCGCTATGTTTGAACAGCAGTTGCGTGTTAAATTCAAGGGCGAAGAAGGACAGGATGCTGGTGGACTGCGGCGCGAGTACGCGTCTCTCCTGATCGCCGACCTGGCCCGATGTGGCTATTTGGAGGGAGCGCCAAACCGCCGCAGTTTTGCCCACGATGCTGCCGCCCTAAACAACAAAGTGTTCTTCGACATCGGTGTGCTTGTGGCCCTGACGGTTCTCCAGGGAGGCCCAGGGATACCATTACTTGCCGACATGTTAGCGGACTATATCTTGTACAATGAATCTAGAGACGCATCTGTACATGACATACCTGATGTTGAGCTGCAGATCGCAATTAACAAGGTAGGCACATCCGTTGCACGATTCATTCCATGAAAATGTCATTTGGACACCTAATTTTATTGAGAAATCTGAATATTTGGGCAACGTGTTACTATACCTCGAAAATACAGCACATTATACAAGGTGCCATAACCTCGTTCCTAAAGAAACTGTTTCTTTGAATAATGAGATACGTACTAGAAATAAATATGATTATTAAAATACATTTTAATTGCAATACTTTTATTCTCAGTTGGAGAGCATCAATGATGTGGAAGAGCTGAGAGAAACAATCGATGTTCTCTTGCCGCAAAGATTTGATTTGGGCGTGAGACAGTCAACGGCGACTCTGACGATGGATGACGTGCCCCGGATCAGCAGAAGTGTCATTCAGCACTCGGTTATTTGGGCATCCAAAGCTGAGACTGATCAATTTGTCGAAGGTAAAGCGAAGTTAAGAAAAGTAGCGTAAATTGGATTATGCCTCAGGCCCATAATACCAAGATATGTACTTATTGATTAATAACAGAACATAATATTGTAATATAATATAATATTAATAATATTATTATTTCACGTAGAAGCTACATATTTATCTTATAAGATATCGACGATTGCAAATCGACGTAGCGGGTTTCGGATCGTGCGCAAGTAAGTGATGAAATTGCGAATAATTAGGTAATTTTAAGCCGAAATAATTTCACAGTTTGTGAGAAGTAACAATACTGTTTTTAGGTTTGAAGACACTGGGGGTGCTGGACATGCTGAGGGCCCATCCACACGTGGTGCGGCCTCTGCTGGTTCGCCCAGCAAAGATACTTAGCGTCGATGACATGGAGAGGTTGTTCGCGTTCACCTTCAGTGAGGCGCACGTACACGTCTCACCGTCAACCGGAAGAGGCGGTCTCAATGAACTGGAGTCTGTTTCTTTTGGCAATTGAGAGTAAGTCTCCCTTCCCCCTTCTCTCTTCGACACAACAGGTTCATCCTTTAATAGACGGTTAAACTGTGTGTCGCATATGGAACTACGTTGACATAACGACTGATTCCGTTTTCTCCTTAGATGGAACCTTCCCGCCTATGCCCAACGGGGACCAGCTCACTCTAGCCACTCTTCTCATGTGGCTGACTGGAGCCAGCAGCGTCCCAGCCGAAGGCTTCAACCATTCGCCCAGCATTATGGTCGATCACGTGAACACTGATTTGATTTGATTTGATTGGGGCTTAACGGCACTTTCAGCCTGGAAGGCTATATCGTGCCATATTGGTTTAGGGTTATTCTAAATAACTCAAGAGTCAATATTAAAACCCTGAAAATCAATACATGTGATATGAATAAAACCATGAATGCAGTCTTTGTGGAATCGATCCATAGATCAATAAAACCCTGAGAATATCAAGTAATATCATTGAGCAGATCGTCATAAAACCATGAAAGTGAAGAATGGTGAAACGATAAAGACAACAAATTGTCAGAATATAAAACCATGAGTTGGTTTTTAAAACCAAGCTTTTGAGATTAATAATTACAGCAAAATGCACTGTTTGGCAGTAAACGTTGAATATATCATATGCATTTGACTAGATTCATTGTAGATAAATGATCTAAAATCTTTTGCACTGTTTGGCTGTAAACGTTGACTAGATATATCATATGTACTTGACTAGATTTATTGCAGATAAATAATCTAAAATCTTTTGCTGTGGTATATTATTAAATAGTTCTTTCATAGTTTCTGCTCTGTAATACTGATCCCTTGTCTGTTGAAAGTCAACACACCTCAACAGAATGTGCTCCACAGTCAGGGGTTCCTGACAGGGAACACACTCGGGAGGTGGTTCTCCTTTGAGGAGATAGCAATGGGTAAGGTACGTATGTCCAATTCGGAGTCTTTGAATGACAACGTCCCTCCGCCTACCGCGGATTCGTGGCCGTTTGGTACCCACAGTAGGCTGAAGCCGTTGCAATTTGTTGGAGGATTGCTCGTCCCAGGACGACTGCCAATTTTTAGTAATTTCGTTTTGGATGTACGGCTTCAAGTCCGAGTATGGAAACTGGACTGGAAGGACGTCGTCATTTAGAGCTTCTTTGTCGGCAGCGTCTGCTAGACTGTTGCCCTCTATGCCTATATGGCTAGGGATCCAGCAGAACACTACCGCCTTTCCATTGCATATTAAATCATGACATTTTAGGAGTATATCTTGTATTAAGGGATTTTCATATTTCCGATATTTTATGGCTTGTATACAGGATAATGAATCTGAATAAATGATAAATTTATCATGTAGTGATTTTTCTATATATTCAAGTGCCATCAGTTGAGCTATTGCTTCTGCGGTGTATATAGAACATTGGTCTGGGAGGCGGTTGCTGCACTGGTGTTCACCAGCCACAGCTGCAGCGGCCACCCTGTGGGAGTCTTTTGAGCCATCGGTATATATAGAGAAATGGTTGGGGTGTTGATTGTGAATAGTATGTTTAAGTTCTATAAATTGTGATGGGTCTGTGTCAGATTTGTTGTAAGTTGTTAGTTCTAACAGAACTTTTGGAGATTCCAAACAAAACAACAGACGAGTGGTGATTATTCAAGTATACATATATTTACAACAATAAAACCCCCCTTGAAATACAAGTTCACAAGCATTGTTCACGGTTAAAGTTTACTTAACTGGCAAGCAACCGGAGTGGATTGGTTGGAGTGGCTGGACGATGAAGGCGACGTGGCGATGAAATCCGGCGAAGATGAAGCTTGGGTGCTTGACAACAAACCGGCCCGGCCCGGCCCGGCGAAGATAAGGCTCGGGTATTGTTCGGCCCGGCCCGACGAAGATGGAGCTCGGGTAATTGAGAGAAAGCCGTCCCGGCACGGCGTCAGTGAAGACACGTCACATCAGTGGTGACAGCGTCCCGCAGAACTGACCCGGAACGGTGTCAGGTTGAAAGTCGTATCGGCCCTAGGACATGGGGTCTCTTTTAACACGTCCAGTCTACTCACATTAAACCACGTGACTGAGCTCACTCCAGGCGACCACTCCTCTTGTGCCACACTAGATGCTCGACGAGTTGTAATGACATATCGAGTTCACTCCAGGCGACCACTCCTCCCGTACCACACTCCGGTGAGTCGTGCCACACTCCGGTGAGTTGTAATCATTGACACCCGTAACAGTCTGAATTGACAATAACGCCTATATGTCGTAATAACTTCAACAATTTAGTTAAACTACCCTCTTAAACCAATATTTTAATATTCGCAATATTACGCAGGAACTAACCCTGCAACACTGTCATCCAATGCACAAAGTTTACTGAATATCATCTGCAGTTCTCTATCATCATGATGGTCATCCTCTTGGACTGCAAAGTGATAAGCAAATTTATTATTTATAATCATAATTACTGGTGTACCATATGATTCGTGATTACTGGAGTAATGAGGTCGACTCCGCGCTGAAATTTAGGCGACTCCGCGCTGAAATATGGTTGACTCCGCGCTGAAATATGGTTGACTCCGCGCTGAAATTTGGCCTCATTCAACGCCGCGCCGAAATTTGGTTGATTCCGCGCCGAAGTGTGGTCGACTCCGCGCTGAAATTTAGGCGACTCCGCGCTGAAATTGGGTCTCACGCGACTCCGCGCTGAAATCGGTTCTCACGCGACTCCGCGCTGAAATTTCGTCTAGTCCGCGAAGAAATTGTCCGTATTGGCCACAGTAGAGAGAGAACAGAGGGCGAGGAAGAAGTCTGTCCGCAACTGGTCCCGCTGGTCTGGGAGAAATCCAGGGCGCACAGGATTGCACATACAATCTGAGAGCCAGAGAATCCTCCGCTACTTCCCGTAGCTCCTGCAGAAATGCTGTCGCTGCCTCTTCCGTGCAGGGCTCCATCTCACCTATCCCACGCTTTTGACGTTTCGATGCCCGGTCCACGGAAGATCTAATATAAATTTGGTGCACACTAGTAAAACATAACTCGGGTTGTCACCAAGGAATTCGTTATTGATGGTGAACAAGTTTGTATATATACAAGGTAGTCTGCACAATATGTGTAATGAATATATGCTATTTATTGCTGTTGAAGTGTAACCAGTTATAAATGACTTAATTACATCTTTCTTTACACGGCACTCTGTGACGATAGTTCGTATAATACGTTGTTATCCGTATTGATGAACTGTAGAGTTACACAGTCGTTAATAGCTAGATAGAAAAGGAGTTGTATATATCTCTTGTACACATTTGTTAACAATAACACACTCTGTACAAATATGTCGTGTAATGATTTGCTATACTTACTGGTGGAAAGTGACGAGTTACACAATCTTTGATACCACATATGATAAGGAGTTTGTTCATTGGACCAAGCTCATTGGATAAGTAGTTTGTATAGTTGATGTGCTTCCCAAAGCGTAAGCATAATGAATAAAAATTTGTTACCAGGAGGTTGCAACATTTACTGAGAAAAGAAGTTGATTTGGTGCAATGGAGTTGCCTTGACGTTCCGGACACATTCCATGCACAGGCAAGTTCGGGGCAAGCTGGAGGTCTTGTGTAACCCAGGCGAACAGCCATCTCCATTTTCCAAAGGAGCGCACCAATATGCGTGCAACCTTCTCCCAATCTGTTGTGCAAAAATATGCATGATTCTTTATGGATCAAATTATTACTTGCTCAACTAGTGAAATAAAGAACCTCTAATATGTTGAATGACATTTTTAACAGGGGCGGATCCAATGGGAGGCCGGCCGCGGCCCCGCACTCATTTTAGGGCCGAAATGTATAGCATTTAACATATGAAAACCAAAAAGCTAGGTCTCGAAACCGCCCTCCCCCCTTTCCCAGCATAGCTGGATTCGACCCTGTTGAACATTTGCTTACCCTGCCATGCAGTTGCAATGGGCCACCAAAATACAGCCAGCAACATCAATTGCTGCCCAGGGCTTATGTGGCGCATCGTTCATCCTCTGGGACGGTCTCACATCAGCACTGAATCTCTTGCTGTGCTGCCCTGTGATGAACGCCACCTCGTGAACCCAACGCTCTATCACCGCTTTGTAGAATTCCACGGACCTCCAATTCTTCAATTCCTTTCGATCATATGGACTTGAAATCAAGGGGGTGTTCAATCCAATTGCCATGCCTATATCTCGAATAACAATAAATACAATTATCTGATGTAACCTTTGGTCAATTTTGATAAAAGTATATATTTTAAAACTCCATAGGATACAATCAAGATATACAACTGACATGAGAAATCAGTTGTGTTCATACAAAATGGAGTATCATTAGAAATACTGGTATAAATTAGTTAAATACACATCATAAGATACTGAGACAGTTTCGAATAAAAGAGGTCATCATCCCATCCGTCCGCACCGTCCCATACGTCCGCACCGACCCCTAGGCTCGCACCGCCCCCTACGCCAGCACCGTTCCCGCCCCCTCGCCGTTCCCTCGATCCGCTCGGTTACCGCCGTTCCAAACCGCCCCGCCGTCCCCTCGGTTACCGCCGTTCCAACCCACCCCGCCATCCCTTCCGTCCACCCCCACTATATCCCCGCCGTCCCTTCCGTCCACCCTCACTATATCCCCGTCGTCCCGTGAGTCCGTCCCCACCATCCCCTACGTCCCCACCATCCCCTCCGTCCCTGCGCAATTCTTTTGCATTGGGCTCTGCCGACAATTAAGCGTATGCTTGGTATCAAGCTCGTTACAAATGAGTAGGATGCATTGGGTCTTCAGTGCTAAATTTCTTTCCAAGTTTATGCCGAATACTTCATCAGTACCGTATACTGTTTTACTTAGGAGTCGAGTCAAATAAATCACTTTGTGACAGTGTCTACCAGCTGCTGGTACTATACATATACGGCCCCTGCAGACGGCTTCACACTCCTCCGTGAGTTTCCGAAAGCGATTGTATTGTGTCAGGTACTTACATCGAAACGAAACACATCAAGAGACCAGTGTAGATGCGATATATGTGGCAAGAGACCATCAATAAAAAGATGCATGGACTCTAAGTGAATCGAATGAACTATGTTGTAAGATCCGGGAGGTCATTTGGCTTCTCTGTTCTGGGTGTGAACAGTACACGATATTCAATTGTTACGTTGAGAAATACGCCATACCGCCCAGCGAGGTGTCTGCAGAACGACCGAGCTTTCTCCGTAAGGAACGAGAGTACGCCTACAGCAAGTGCCGAACAGATAGCACTTCGGTACTCTATGTTTAATTCTGGCATTTGTTTGTTATGTCTGTCAGTGTGTCGGCTATAATGAATTTTGGTCGGCTATCTTGATAGATTTTTTTTTCCTCTAAAATAATTAAATTCCGACATATTTCCGACCATAGTTCCGGGCCGACCATAGTTCCGACCATCCTCAGTCCTGCTCTAGACAACAGGCAGAGAAATTACACGGGTTGGACACCTTATCACGGGTGAAATCACGCCGTGAGGAGTTGTCCGACCTTTCTCACTCACGGTCTAGCCCTCAGGCAGAGATATTACACAGGTCGGACACCTTATCACGGGTGAAATCATGCCGTGAGTTGTCCGACCTTTCTCACTCCTGCTCTAGACAACAGACAGAGGCACAAGTACATTACAAACAAACAATACAGTATCTTACAATTGTAACAATAACGTTGTTGTTATAATAATACACAAATGCAAAACTATAAGGAATAAAATGTCTGGGAATTTAATAATAAATTGATATGCTACCCCTCGGGTGCGACCCTTTGCACAAAAAAATAAATAAATAAATAAATAAATAAGGTGGGTTTGAACCAGCCGCAGGTTGATCTGCAGTCGAGCACTGTACCTCTCGACCAAGGCGGGTAACTACGTTAGTGACGTGACAGTTGCGCACTAGTTCCAGATACAATGGTCTATTTGCCACAATATTTCATTCCATACGAGCATCACTGGACATGCATTATAAATAGAGTTGTCACATACAAGTTCTCTGCAATCATTTTGTTCTCTCTACGTTATATGGCAGTTAGCGGGAGTGGGTGAGATGACCATATATATTCCACCCACCGCACGCTCAAGCAGAAGCCGCCATGGTCGAGCGGTAACGCACTCGACTTTAAACCAGTAGGTTGCGGGTTCAAATCCTACCCATGACTAGGGTCATAGAGCTTCAAACCATCATTGGTCTCACTGACCATTTACCAGCGTTCACCAACTAGGTGCCTGTTCAGACCAAGCGAAACACGTTGTAACCCGGAAGATCAGTCAAAGGGGGCCGACGCCGCCAGCTGCCAGCCGGTATAAAAATAGTTCCCCGTAGACCGACGATACCAGCCGGTAGCAGAAGAGTTCCGCGGACACAAGGCACCGGCCGAAAGAAGAAGGGTTCACAGGGGTCCGACGACACTAGCCGAACGAAGAAGAGTTTCACGGATACAAGACGCCAACAGGAAGAAGAAGAGTACACCGCGGACAAAAGACCAGTCCACTTCGATATCGACCTGGGAGACGGCTCTGGGATCCGGACTGTGCTCTGGGCCCCGGACTAGGTGTGAAATGTTACATTCTCGTTTCAAGCTCAGCCAGTTTTATCCTCAACTTACTGGTCAACTCAAGTTGAAAACTGACGAATCTACTACGTCATAAACTAATCGTGAGTATTTTTTTGCACGAGGGCTCGTTGTAATATGACGTTGTAATGTCGTCGAAATCTAGTTGATCAACCAGTTTACGAGAATTCAACCAGAAAACGACGTTGAAAGCTCGTCGTGTGCAAAGTGGGATAAGTAACTCTAATATTATGCAACAATAATATCATTTTTTTTACTTCCAAGCAAGCCACCAAGAAAAGGGAATACGATGTTTGCTACTACAGATTATTGCGCAAGCGCACCGTTCTCGTCAGTAAGCAGCCAATTGACACAAAACAGTACAATAATTATATATTATCTGATTATATTATGTAATTAATTAATACTTATATAGATCTAGACAGCCATTTTTATAATGTCACGCATCGATTCATTGTATCCGCCCAGCAGCCAAGTGACCTGACACAATACAATCGCTTCGCTGCGCTTTATAGCTTCTGATTTACCAGTAATCCCAAATCTCACCTCTCCCCCTCCGCCCTCTTCCCTCTCCGCTCCCCTCCCCCCTTCGGGGTCAAATTGTCAGCGGTCAAATCATCTCGCGGTCAAATGGGCCTTCTCCTTTTTGTAGTTACAGGTATCATGGAAGCAGAAAACATCAAAAAAGAAAATAAGTATGGCAATTTGCAAAAATAGAAAATGCCCGGCTGCACCATGACCGCAAAAAAAACAAAAAAGAAATCTGCTCGGTCGAGGTTTCGCCACCCAAATCCGCTCGGTCGGGGAGTTTTACTGGCCAAAATCCGTACGGAAGGAGTATTTTTTCGCGGCAACCCGCTCTATCAACGCATCCACCAAAATCCGCTGGGAGTTTCGCCACCAAAATCCGCTCGGTCGCAAGTTTCCAAATATCCGCTTAAGGTAGATGCATAGATTACATTTTTTTCAGACAAACTTCTTGACATTTTTTCAACGTATAGTAATGTGTATCCAAGACGATAAAATAACATAAAAAAGACATGTCTTCTACCTACTTTTTGCTACCTAAAATGACGTTGAATAGGTAAGGGGTCACATCTAATTTTATAATGGCCGTCAATGGAGAATTTTGGAATTTTGACACGAAATATTCAACAGAAAAAAAACGGCTCAGACAAAGGTAATAAAATTTGTCTGTAACAAGCTTGCTCCTTGTTTGTTCAAGTAAAAGAAAAAAATATATGGGTCTTCTACTTCGTTTTTTCGTAAAGTGACTCTGAACATGGAAATTGTGCCGGTAATTCTGAGGGTCGGAATGGGAAACATGCTGAACTAGAGATACAAGTACTCACAAGATTGAATAAGATACTTGGTGTTATCAAATTTACATGAAAACATTTAAGCAACCAAACGTGTAAGCATATAGGCCTACGATCATGTGGGGGATTCCACCCCCCCCCCCCCACTGATCCTTCCCCACTGATTTGCCAGTGTGGTCGCTATGTAACGCTATGTAATTTGCCGGCTTGTTTCTATTGCAAGTTCGTTCAAAGTTATATTTATACATCCCAATAAGTTCTTTAGTTTGCTTGGACATGCGTTTGCCTATCAATTTCCCTTTACAGCTCATCAGTTTCGCGACTTTGTTACATAAACAAGAAATAAACGTGACACGCTGCGGACAATAGAGCATTCGCCGGATTAGCCTGGTTCCCCGGCCCAACTTCGCTCGCTCGCTCGCTCGCTCGCTCACTTACAAGTATGAGTATGAGCGGCGGTACCAGCTTATCGCCAGATCGCAGCGGCATAGTCCACCAGATGGCGCCACGGTGATGCCGGGAACCTCCTTAATATCCACTGTTTTATCATACATGTCCGCTCTATAGGGGTATCTTTTCCATCACACATGTCCGCTCCCTGAGTCATCAAGGGGCACCCGTTGAGCCCCCCACCAGATTCGTATAACAGTCCCCTCCCCCAACCCGGGCGTGCATGGTACGTCATCACGACAAAGACATGCATTAGGGCAGGCCGAAGTGGGATTTATTTTAAATATTGATCTAGATGTCTTCCAACGGAGTTGCTGAAGTGAACGAATATATACATATACGCTCGTATTTTAGGCAGGGGCGTAGGCAGGAACTTGAGCAAGTGTACGCACCTGTAGTAGATGAAATAAATAAGATACTCCCCAACAACAGGATTGCACATCCGCCCAATGTGCACACAATGCAATGTGCTAGCAACGCCCCTGTAACACCTATCCATATTACGCTGATTTAACTCGATGATTTACTAAGATTATTGGTCAAAAAGACACCGGATACATCTCTAACCGCAAGAGGGCATGATTTTCGCTCCTACGACATTTCTCCTCTGGAATGGTCGCTTCTGGTGTCGATTCCGGTGTGGAGCAGGGCCTGAGATGGTATGCTTGCACCTGCACACGATGACAGACATGTGCAGGCCTAACACTTGTTATATGGGATGACCTGCACACGTCTCACGACATGCGCTGCACGAGCCCTGCACACGTTTTCTATCATTACAGGTATATGAATCGGGTGAATCGGCCATATTAATGTTAAAATGTGTATGGAACGCCGAATGTGCGAACTGCTTATTATTTTTTATATTTGTTTGTATACGCACAAATTCACTTAAAGACAGTTATTTATGATTTGCAGTTGTAATAACAGGAACTGATGTAATGTTTATTGTCTTGCAGTTAGAACTCGCAATATACGGCAAGGACACAGTAAATCATCACATAACCATTACGTTTCACTAAAACCACAAAACGTTTCTGCGAGTCTCTTTACGCTGTCGAATTTTTGACAATCTGTAGCATACTGCTACATTAGTTCTAAAAATGTCACTTTGACTTTACGTCGTGTGATTGATATACGGACTGAATCATGACAACGATGGATGAACTGATATCTCGTAGGAGTAGACGAAAGGCCACGATCACTCGTTTGATCAACAGGACACGCGCTTTGTTGACGGATAAAGACAATTCTGCCACTGTTTTATGTGAGTTCCGGAAAATTGAATTTGCCCTTGATAACTTTCATCACGTACACAATGAATCGGGTGCAACACTAAACGATCCTAAAGACCTACAGACAGCTGAAGTGTACAAGGAACTTGTCCTCAACAGTGTTTCTCTGACGAAGGATGTCATCGTTCAGGAACAAGACGTCAAGAGTCAGTTCGGCGTCAAGCGCCCGTTTCAGAGCCACTGCAAACAAGGCAGTGCTGCAAGCGGAAATCGAATGCATGAAGTTGCGCCAACGTCGTCGTGAGTTGGAAATGCAAGTGGCATATGCAAAGGCCGAAGCTGAGGAACGGACTTATGCTGCCGCGGAAGAGGAGGCAGTCAGGCGTTCTCAGGTACGATTCTCGACTGATCAGCCTCACTTCGCTAATTCCACTCCTCTTGATGAAGGACGACATAGGGAGGAACCGTTATCAACCCATCCTACCTTTGTAAAGAAAAGTCAACCTCTCATTATCCCAAAATCATCGAGCGCTTCTTTGGAGGATAACATACGGATTGCTCATGCCACTATGACGGATGTTCTCATGCAAATGATGAACAACACTCAGCAATAACAACAATCACTAGTTGAAGCTCTGCAGCTGTCTAAGGCAGAGTTGATGACATTAAACGGTGACCCATTGGATTATTGGATATTCATTCGCGCATTCGAGACCAGTGTGGGATAAGGCATGCGTCAACAATGGAGCTAAACTGACTCGGCTACTTCAGTATTGCACGGGAAACGCTCGGAAGTTGATTCAATGCTGTGCAGTCATGGAACCATCGTCAGGCTATATCCGGGCAAGAAAGCTCTTGCGAGAACGATTTGGAAATGAATAATATCTCAGAATCTTGGATAGATAAAATCATCAGTCGGCCATCAGTAACAGATAATATCTCTATAATATATCTCATCTGATAATATCAGATGGATATGGCCGACGATTTGCGCTGTTGTCGAAAAACGCTACATTCTATGGGGAAACTCAGCGAACTAGGAAGCAGACGCACTTTGTTACAAATAGTACAGAAACTGTCATATTATTTACAGACAAGATGGCTCACGAAAGTGTATCATATAAAGACACAGGATTCGACCAGTGAGTAGGACAGTGAGTAGAGAATAACGCCCGTAATTAACAATATTCACGGAAACATTGCTTAAAGAGAAACACTTCGCGAAGTTCTATGCAACGGGGTGTTAATTGTATTGCATGAATGAAGTTCGCATTCGAACTTGTCAATTATATACGATCACAAACAGTGTTATACTGAGACTGTTCTATTGTTCTAATATCTTTTCAGGAAATGGAACTGCTCGTTCTGGATCCACATGTTTTGACAGTTGCCATGCGACACAGGACCGACATGTTCGGTTCCCTGACAGATGACGCCAACCGCGGAATGCGGCACAACGCCTACCGCTAGTTTACACTTTGGAGGCACCGCAAACTTGGCGAGGGGGGTCGTCGGGTAATACCGAGCTGTTGTGTGGAGGGTGCGCAAAAAATTCCCCAGCCCCAACGGAGAGTACATGGGATACCGTGCCTCCAGATTATCCTAATCTGTGATGGCCTTTCTCTTCCGACTGGCAAACCGGGACTTGTGTGCCGCGACAAGATCTGCAGTAGGCGGCGGCTGCTGTCGAGCCAGCGTTTTTCACATCTTCCTGGGATCGTCTGCAGCCACGAAATTGTGTCTCCTCATGGCCTCTTTGTCTTCCAAGCATGCCTGGACGATGCGCATATGTAGCCCGATTATGTGACGGTATTGCTGCGGGCTTTCTGTGTCACAACCGTCCACAATTTGCTCCGCTTGCTTTAGTATCGATTAATTCAGAAACGTTCGTTTTTGTCCAGTATTATGTCTGTTGTTATTGTATAGTTATACTGTAAGACTGCGTTATGTTTTCATGTAACATTAGTCAAAGCTGTTTGTGTGAATACCTTTCTGCATGTGCTATATATAATGGGATTGTAAAATAAAGAAATGTAATAAGCCTTGCTTCCTCTCAGATCAGCTAAAAGACCCAAAACTGCCAAAAATGTAAATACAAGTTTATCTCTTTTTTTTCACTGCCCTGTCCTTATGGGCTTGGTAATCGAGAGCAGCAAGCAGAGTCCGCGCTCGGTAGACTGACCCGCTGCAAGATAGTCACTAAGCAAGTTACCATGTGATAGGACTTTTTTTTAAATATCTATACGGAAGTATCCAACTATTGTTTTATTTACAACCAGGCATAATATAGACATTGCCAGATAGTTCGTTACGGTGAAGATAAATATAAAATTCAAATTAAACAGAAACTCTGGGTGACCGGTGGCGCCACCGCGTGAGTAAGCCAGAGTCCTCACTCAACCAGTCGCACACCATATCACTCCTTATTATTACGTAATATTACTCAGACTAATTCTTAAGTAATATTATTGCAACTACTCACGATTTTCTAAAATTATTCTTCTTGACCCCTACATTGGCTATACAGACACCCATCCCCTTTTCCGCGCCACCCCGCCACCCCGCCACCCCACCCCACCCACCCACCACCATACTCCAGCAAATAACTGCGCCTTCCTCTTTAGTAAGTGATACCATATTTGGGAAAAAGGAGAGGCCGTAGTTCGTACGGCAGTTAGGACGGAGCTGGCCCATGTGACAGGGAGACATCGCAAGGACACAATAAACTCTCTATCACAACCTTCATCACTGGAAAATCTCTAAAAAAAAATTCTTGGTACAACCTACTGGCAGAATGCACCAAGAAAATTCCACTCTCGTCTTTCCTTTTGGTGGCAATGCATCTATCACCGAGTCAACTACGTCGCTCTGTATCTGTAGGACCCTAAAGGGCAAGAAGGTAAATACAGTAATGTTCATATAATTGAAATCTGTTAGAAAATAGATAGTCAAACTTACATTATATAGTTTATTATGTCAAATTTTATATAGTACATCTATGTCGTTATTATATATATGGTTGACAAATATTATATTACCTACTTAGCTTATAACAGGATTATTATATATTTGAAGAATGATGACCAACGAGGAAACTGACGAGATGTGGCGCAGACAGCTCGGCACCATACTGTCGGTTAGCTCCTTCTTCCGGATGCCCAGGCTATATAAATTCACCCAGTCATCTGTAAGGGTTGAACTCTGGCGCACCAGTACCGCTGCTTTCCAGGTTCTCCATTCACTTGGGATCACCCAGTCCGCAGGTGCTGTGAGAGCGCATACCGACAGTCACGCCCTGGCCTATGACAACCACATTCTTCAGAAGAAGAAGACATTATAATTTATTTCAGAACGCGGTTGAATATCGCCCCTTGCGTTTGGGACCAAGGAGAACAAATGTTCCTCCCCCTCCCAAATCATTTAGCCTAGGCTGGGATAACGTTCAAATGCAGGTCCACAAGAAACATCAGAGCCTGGAAGAGGGAAATCGATTCCTCATGTGGGGACTATGTTTCGCGGTTGAGCACCGCCTTCCGTCTCTTCATCTTAATGACGTGACCACCGTAGCTGCGAGTGACATGGCACCCCAAGTGTTCTTGCCCCAGGCCGGTGATTGGTTGTTTCTTGAAGAGCGGTGCCAGGCCGTCACCCAGAGAATCCAGGACACGTACATCCCTTATTTCCAGGAGCTCGTCAACAAGGTAACATGGCATGTGCCGCACGCACACACAAGAGAAGTGGCGGCAAAGTCTCAGGTGGTCAATCTGGGGGTGATTGAAGCCAACCCTGCTTCCACAGCTGGGGTCATCCAGATCATGGAGCACTTGATGCGGTACGTGCCTCGTATTGGCGCGGACAGGGTACACAAGGTTGAAAGAAAGAGTGTCCGTTTGGAGAAGGTCGGACGTCAGTTGATGCACAAAAAGAGGATGGAGAGCTACTACAGAAGAGAGAAAGAAGAGAAACAAGCAACGGTGGACGCTGCTAAAGGTGGGCGTAATGTGCGGTCTGCATTTCATTGTAGGGCTTTTCGAGCAAGCGAACAAGACTCTCAGCCTGTGGGAGAACCTGATGCACAATCAACAGACTGTGGGAGCAGCGTCTCTCCCCGGTGGATACAGCAAGCCAGGGGAGTCCGGCACTGCCCGCCTGATCCGTACAGAGTGCAAGACAGTCCAGGACCGAGGGTGTGATAGGTCAGGTAAGCCTATGCAGTTCCAAGACTTCCTCAAGGAAGGTAACCGATTTATATATTTTTTTTATAATGGTGCAGGTGTCTTCTACCTGTATAAAACCGCTTAAGGGGCTTTTTGCTCGCCACAGGGCGGATAATCGTTTGCTAAAAGCTGTTAATGAGGATCTGCAGGTTCTTACATTTCAGGCGGGTGCTCGAGCTTTGGGCTTGCTGTCCAATTTGGTGACGGGACCCTTGTGGCGAGAACTGGAGAAAGACGGCAACGCTCTCCTGATGGTTCCCAAGTTTCAAGAGATGTTCCAGAAGTTTAAGCATAGTTTTATTTAGGGGATATAGGCAATATATGTAAGACTTTGAAAAAGGCGTCCCGCCTATTGCTCAGAACGTTGTTCAATGGCTTGTATTATTTTTTGTCATGACTGGTCTGGGGACGCAACACCTCTACTCCGAGGAGACGTCAAGCTGTTTAATAAAGGCCCCCCGGAGAGGGATGACGTGCTGACTTCCCTGACGAACCCAGGTGAGGAAACGTTGCAGAACCGGACTCGTGAAGTTCTCGAACTTTTGTTCTTCTCCTTTCAAGTGAGTATTAAGTCTTTCAACTATATAACCTGGGGAAGTTAGACAATGCACCGTGGCCACTACCAAAATTCCTCTCTTGTTTTTTTAGAACTGCAAGCCGGCAGCTGGGAGACTACTTGGAGGACGGTAGATTCGGCGAACCTTCTGCAGAGCTGCTACAAGAAGCTGTGAGTGTTCCGCGTACCAATGTTGGCCCCAGGGGAACATTTATTATGCTGGATAGCCTCATACGCACCATGCCAAGTACCAGTACCGTTGCAGTGGGTAAGTACCTATTTTACAACTACCTGTTATCGTAGAAAGCTTTAAACAACAATACTTTCATCAGCTGGATGCAAAGAAGAAGACCGAGTTGATGGACGAAGCCAGAAAGTCAGTGCAATGACAACGGGACACGGTAAGAACATTACATCAAGCCCGTTGTAAAGGTTACGCTGTGGCTTCCCGCCCAGCTCACCTTCTATTAACGGTATTAACATTAGCAGTATTTGCCTACTTTATTTTATTTAGTTTAAAGTGAATCTGCGTCACCACTACGATGGGTATGAACAGATTCCCAAGGTCACCATTTAAATTGATGTAAATACTTTCACAGGGATCTGGTTGAGTGGATAAGATGTATAGACTATTTGGTCGTGCCAGGTGGTCTAAGGTTATACAGTGATTTGTTATGTCCAGAAGGAATGTGCCACGTCACCACATATCGCTGTTATTATGAAACGGAATAACAGATCTGCATGAACAAGCAGTTTTAAACCAGGTCGTAAACACAATCATTAATTGTGAGGTCCGGTGACACCATGTGTTGACTAAGTCGCCGCGGTCACACGGCGATAGATGGAGGGATCATCAGATCATGCCTACCCTAATGACTGGTGAAAGAGAAAACCATTAATCTGATAAGGTCCCGGACGAAGTGTGAGGTTACCCGACGGAGAGTTATCAATGTTCAGCCATTCGTGGTAGCTTTAGACCTCGTTTGACATGTATTAACTGGCCAGGGTAACAGCGTGGGAATGCCTTCTTCAAATAACTCCATGTACACAATCACGTGTAGGCCAGGTGGTTATCACGTGATACTGAGTTGCCTTGATTGTGAACCAATCAGGAGCTTCCACATGCAGTCGCGGGAAGATGTTAACCAATAGGAGTAAGATTTAATCAGTAGAATGTAAGGACCAACGGTGTATAAATACCAGAGGTCCAGCGGTATTAAAGTAACCAGGAATCAGGGAGAGAACATGAACGAACCAAGAGGAAAACCAAGGACTACCTAAGTCTATCTTTATATATACTGCTACTAAGAAAAATATTATTTTGACAAAATTGAAGTCCTTCAGTTAAAAATGACTGAGGTTGTCGTTGATATGTGTATTCGCTATCGGTAACCTCGTTAAATAAATAAAGTTTATACCAAAAAAAATTCTGATGGAAGCAACATTGCGCGTGTTTGAATAAGCCCTTGAAGATAAAACATTCACATACTTCATATTTTGCAAGCATTGTTTAACAATATACTGGTATTTACTTTGTCTTTGTTTTCACCGTTTTAACGGGAAATGAATGTGTGCTTTGGTAGCGTTAGATTGTTATAATTGGATGACTGCAGGTCGTTTCTGCAGGGACTGTGTAAAGCTGCAATGGAACAACTAAGGATGCCATTTTACATTACAGATCCTGTGTCATGCTTTGGCTCCATCCCTAACTGATCGCTGCCAAACTGTGGAAAAGAAAGTTTAAAGATCGCTGTGGCTGCTGAGCAACCAGGAGTCCTTCCGCGGGGTGGCCGACCGGTTTGATCTCAACAAGGGGTCTCTGCACCACATTGTGATGGAGGTGTGTAGTGCGCTGAACGCACTTCAAGACTTACATCAAGTGGCCGGATAGGGCGGCGATGGAATGGACATCCCAATTTTATCACGCCAAATATGGATTGCCTGGAGTGATAGGCAGTGTTGATGGCTCCCATATTGCCATACCGGGACCATCCCAGATCCGGGATTCCTTCATCAATAGGAAGGGGTTCGCATTTATTGACGTACATGTCGGCTGGCCTGGGGCTGTCCATGATGCTCAGGTGTTCCGCAATTGCCCGCTTCGTGAGCACCTTGAGGGCCATTTGCAAGGACCTTACCACCTCTTGAGGGACTCCGCATACCCTTTGCGGAATTACCTCCTGGTGCCATTTCGTGACAATGGCCATTTGTCTGTCATCGAAAAAATAAGATTCAATAAGACTCATTCCAGTGTTCGTGCTGATGTGGAGAGAGCTATTGGACTTCTGAAATGTAAAATGAGACGCCTGAAATATTTGGGCATGCGCAATGTGCAGGGCATTCCGGTTGTGATAATGGCGGCATGCGTGGTCCATACTGTCATTTTGCAGCACGGAAATGCAGAATTCATGGACATCACTGAAGAACCCAATGTCGCAGTGAGGACAATGGGCCCGACAACGGTGCTGTCATGAAGCGTCGGACACTAGCCGAAATACTAGTTTGACTCTCAATTATTGTCCGATGCGATTCAGTCAGTCATTGGCGTAATTTACTCCAAATACTACAACTACTTTTTGCTGGTTACCTTTTTCTGAACGGGTAGTTATTTTTTAATATTCTATAGTTGAATATCTGTTTGTCTACGTGAATTTATGTACTGTCCATGGATGTCTTTGGATCACACATTGTATTAATTTCCATTTTGCAATAAGCTGGAACACAACGCTGTTGTTCAAGAGCTTCTTTTTCATTACGCATTGCAATACCATTGGAGTTGTAGTGAGCGACTTTAGTGACAAAGTGGTGAAGCCGATACCCCACCATTCATGACCGAAACAAATTGTTGCAAAGGAAACCACGAGACAAGGCGCTTGTACATAGTCCAGATTTATTTCATTTCTTCAGTTGCAAACTTAAGGCCCGCAAGATGTCGTTCCTTTCTTGCTGGATGGCGTTGCGGCCGTGCTCCAGCGCTACGGACCGCGTCAGAAGTTCCTCCAGCCGCTGCTGAGTCTGTCAGTGTTTCTCCAAGAAAGTGCGGAACCACACCGGGGGCTCGTCGGCTCGCCGCATGCGTTGGCGTCGGGCCGCGACGTTTCTTTCGGGGGAATCCTTTATGTTTTCGGCCTCGTCTGGTGCCTCCAACGGGGCAGCAAGTGGGGCACCAATGGGCTCTCCAAGCACGGATCGAGGGGCATCAAGGGTGGAGGAGGCAGATGAACGCAATAAAGCAGTGACAGATGGAGTGCCGGATGAAGAGGGAGCGGCCCGAGTGGCGGATGAAGAGGGAGCGGCCCGAGTGGCGGATGAAGATGGAGCGGCCCGAGTGGCGGATGAAGATGGAGCGGCCCGAGTGGCGGATGAAGATGGAGCGGCCCGAGTGGCGGATGAAGATGGAGCGGCCCGAGTGGCGGATGAAGAGGGAGCGTCCCGAGTGGCGAATGAAGAGGGAGCGGTGCGACTGGCGAATGAAGATGGAGCGGCCCGCGTGGCGGATGAAGATGGAGCGGCCCGAGTGGCGGGTGAAGATGGAGCGGGCTAACTGGCGTGTAACCATGGAATGTGTACATTAAATATGAATTAGTACCAGCCAACTTGTCATTTCATGATACCTATACTCCCAGGCTGTCAACAACCCGTACAAACCGAGCAACTCGCATGTGCTGTTGCTAAAAATACAGGCTAGCGTTTAATTTTTCAATAGCCTCATACGGCAAAGAACTTACATAAAGCAACTGTGCCGTTAGAACTTTTTTTAACTCTTTCGGAAGCGTATCGCTCACAATGGTATGACAGGAAAGATATAACATGCCTATGCCATTGCGTCAATTATGAAATCTGCACACATGTACTTGCAGTCCTTCAGTATATGTAAATTACTCTAATTCCTAGTCATCATAATTTGCAGCGAAGGATGACAGCAACCGCACTGGATGCACTGATGGGTCGCCGGCCAGGTCTTCCATCAGGGTGAAGTATTCCCACCGCCGGCGACCGCGCCCAGTTTAGCCGTGATCATCCACGATGGTCTTGCAGCTGTGCAAAATAATATAACTCAATGTAGAAGATACCTGATAACTATGTTGGTAAAAATGGCGATGAATACCCTGAAACGTTACTAATGTTTACAGTTGAACACAATAAAAGTGCGTGAAGTCAATATTTCTTCCACAATTTTGCAGTTAGGTAATATTCAATATCTACCATTTTTTTAGGGAGCGCAGTTTTCGGTCACACGCGTCAGGGCTGAACGAGTGACCTTCGCCCTTCATGCTTTTGGCAATTCGACGCCACACCTCCGCTCTTTTGATAATTGGGGATTCGAAGAGGGGCATGAAGTCTCGGTACCTCGCAACCAATAGCAGGACAGAGTTATGCGTCCACTGGCTTGCTGCAAAGGAAAACATAGCGACGTATAGGAAAATATACGATATGCATCATGCATGTATTCTGACGCTAAGGTCGCTACCAAGGAACTGGAACAAGGACTTGGTAATATCGCATTGATATTTATCTGAGATTATTATACAGGTACCGCCGCACATGCCTAACAGGACCTTCACATGCGTTTTAAGTTCCGACATAATATCGGACACACATACCTTTAATTTACTTTACTTCAGTGTATGTAATTTGTTTTATAAACATGAAAACAATGAAACTCCATCTCGATATATTAATCTATGTCATTTCTATATAAAGATGAAAACAATGTAACTCTGGGGAAAAATGGAACTCATCATCATAGCAAAGACCTTACTATGATAAGACGCCACACTCAGTACAGCCCAATGGCAACTTCCGTTATGCGAGCTACAGTGGCAACGCTATGCGGATATAGTTTGCGAGAGAAAAAGAACCGTCCAGTTTGGCTGTGCGCCGTGCGATTTGCGCGGATTCGATCGGTTTACGCAAGCTTTTGTGATGCAGACAGATCATTTGCCGTCAAATTAAATACCCTAGGACTATTTGGAAGTATTCAGACATATACTAGGTAAAAATTAATAGCTGGGACAATTGCCGTCAGAGGGGGGGTGGGGGGGGGGAGGGGCACTATATAGTGCCGTACTATTCTCGCCGGCTCCTATTAAGCAAGCAATATGTGTATGAAGACAAAACAACTAGCCTGTTCTGATTAATTAGCTTAGGACCTTTTATAAGTATCTAGATATATATTATATATACTTGCCGTAAGATTAATTCCCCGGGAACAATATGGAGGTACTGATATATGATTAGGTAAAAACAATTGACTCTGTTGGGGGTGGGGTGGCTACACACGCTGGTCATAATAGTCAAACCCATTATTGGCAACAATTCCCCAATAGTAAATTATTTCATTAATGAGTTTAAGCAATATTACACAAGGGGTTCACAGACTGCCCCGATCTGATATATAGATATTTCACGGGTTTACAGACTGCCCCGTTCTGATATATAGATAACTCCAGGGGTTCACAGACCGCCCAGATCTCATATACATACTCCATGGGTTCACAGAGAGACTGTCCAGATCACATATACATACTCCCGGGGTCACAGACTGCCCAGATCACATACATATACTCCAGGCGTTCACAGACTGCCCCGATCTCATATATAGATACGCCAGGGGTCATAGACTGTCCCGATCCCATATACATACCCCAGGGGTTCACAGACCGCCCAAATCACATACACATACTCCAGGGGTTGACAAACTGCCCCGATCACATATATATACTCCAGGGGTTCACAAACTGCCCCGATCACATATATAGATATTCCATAAAATATTCCCAATCGCTGGTCTTTGTCAACCTGAAATACACACCCCTTACATATGACTAAATTTTACTGTCTTACGGTTCCTCTTGAAGCCAGGCTGTACAAAGTCCCTGGTGTTGACCTTGAGGGTATGATGTAGTCTCATTGTCACAAATATGTTAACAATCAAAAAATGACCATTGCACTTGTTGTGAAGGCTGGAGCAGGATATTGCTTCTAGACAAGATAGCTTAGAGAGTTTAGAAACAATTCTAAAACGAACTTTGTCCAGATGAAACACATTTTCAACAGTTTGACAATATTCCTTTTCAAATTCCTTTAGGACCTCCAAAAGCGAAGCGCTTGGTACAACAAGACCAACTTTGGCATCGGAATAGTTTTTGTTCATTAGAAATTGATGGGCTTGATTTGATGACGATAATGTTCCAACACATTTTCCAGAACATTCCTCGCAAGTTTTGGGTAGCAATTTTCGGGCTATATATCCGCCAATGTAGGCCAGAATGTTTGACTCTTGCGCCCCAACTGTCACATCTCGGTTTTATTCTGGGGCTGGATGTACACTGACAGCAGAGCCTTTACAGACTCAGGAAGGTGGACTTCGCATGGGACCTGTGAGTTGTCGTCCAGTGCCAAGCTTTCAGGATACCGGTGACAGGCGCCTGATCCAGTTTGCAGACTTGCTGGGCACCATAAGGGCATCCACCATAACCTGCCTGAATGCATTTCGAAACTGCTGTGGATCAGGATTGTCTCTCTGGCCACCTTTGCCACGAATAACAGAAAACACATTCTCGACACAGTCCTGATTGGGTCTGTTGGGTAACAGGTATTTAAATGTATATTTATCACGAAGGTCAGGCCACACATGAAGAAAGCATTTCACAGCCATCTTCCAACCAGATACACAGGGCAATTCTCTACCACCTTGCGATTGCACTTTCTCTAACCAATCCAGGGTTTTAGACAGAAACGCAACATGTTCAGACTTGTCACTCATAGCATAGCGCATTGATGCAGCGCTGGTCAAACACTGGCTATTGAATGAATTGAACAGTCGGTCCATCTTTTCCACGAAATCGGCAGTATGTTGTGCTTCTTTGGGAAGAGCACCAAGGCTAACCAAAGTGGTGATTCCGGCTGCTACGCAGTGACTCAGTACTTGGGTAGCCAACTTCAGAGTGAGAGGAGCAAATGGCGGCAAACTGATGTGCTTCTCTGTCAGCTTCGGAGCCATTCTGATAGGCAGTTTAGAATCTGTGTGATAAAAGTCTTGGACATGTATCCATTCCACTTTGTGCCCATCCACAACGAATCCATGTTTCTTCAGATTGTTCCTGATGATTTTGACAAGATGCGGTGGGTCGTAGAGCACATACACTTTCTGTCCATTGTGATGAAAATAAGGCTCATCAACTGTGGCACCCAACACAGTCTCAAACATGTTGCGATTGTTGGAACCCTGATCAGATATGATCAGTTGAACAGTTAGGCCGCAACCCTCCACCGTCGAGATGCACTCTCTGAGGAGCGCTCCCATCGTTACTCCAGGCATCGTGCCACTGGACAAGAAGTATCCTTACCGCTGCTTCCATTTTTCCGCGAATCCGCCCACCAGAAAGACAATGGCATGATTGGCAATGAAATTCGTTCTCCCGAGGTTTCTAAAGTCTTCATAGCCTTCCACTTCATCCCGATGCGAATCGTAGGACAGAGCTTCTTTTATTAACATTTCATCTGGGACGATGGCGCACACTTTTGATGGCTGACATAATCCGGCAACATTCAGTCTGAGCGCATCAAGTACATTCGTGTTGAAACCAGGATATACTGCAACACAATAAAGATTAAAGTATGTACATTTGCTAATGTATTTGTCATAAATGCTTTCAGACCACAACTTCCACCTTTAAACTTGATTTAACTATTTGCTGTCGTCCATTTCTCAGGTTTCACCTCTATTAATTCTTCTAGCATTCAGAGGAAGAGAAATTTGTCAAATTTACAAAAAACATAACCCTAAATTTACTGGTTATCACAAACTTGGTTTCTTTGTGTGGTGACGAGGGTCAAATTTACCTGTATGTGTTGCATTTCTCTTCGAAGTGTCTCCACTGACGGTAGTTTAAACAGTTTTTGCAGCATCCGGTAGGTCTTCGGACTTGAATGCAGTAGAGACATGGATACGGACTTATCGTGAGCTGACCACCGTCTGCCTTTAGGTTTCTTGGTGCCTTCCCTAATTTGACACATGACAAAATCAAGGGTTGGACCACAGACGAACTGGGAAAGGCTTTCGTTTATCTGTCTGATGCGGGTTGCTTTGCTGACCTGTAAATATAACGATACAACAGTCAATATAGTTATAGTATCAAAGTCAAAGTCATAAATGCCGTAGACACACGTTTCGGCCCATATTTTCCGCGAATTTGCCTCGATCACTCTCAAAATCCCCGACTTGAGAAAGCAACACGATACCATTTTAATGATACCAGACTTGCGTTTGTAATGCGATGTTATCCTTTTTTATGACACAAAGAATATTTCTCCATGCTGACACTCCGTTGGCAGAAAACGCTCTGTCGCCAAAATACTAAAACACGCGTCATAAAAGGATGGTTGCCATGGCGCCGAACGTGCTTTGAACAATACATGCTCTATATTTATACCAGCCACGAGGATGCCATGGCAACTACAGAGCCTTTCATTGTCTGTGATTTAGTCTAGTTGTGAAAGTGTGTCTGCTCCCAATGGAGTGTCAGCATGGAGAAATATTGCTTGTGTCTTAAAAAAAGGATAACCTCGCAGTACAAACGTAAGTTTAGTATCATTAAAATGGTTTAGTGTTGCTTTCTCACGTCAGGGATTTTTAGAGTGATCGAGGCAAATTCGCAGAAAATATGGGCCGAAACGTGTCTACGGCATTTATGACTTTGACTTTACTTGTAAACTGAAGGTAGAAATTATGAGAATTTGTATAAGACGCGATTAGATAGCCATAGACGTAGGCTGCAGAGACTTAATTATCACATTATCATATTGGGATACCTATAAACTATGTGCAGGTGTGCTTTAATTAAGGTGTATTCCTGAGTCTAAGCGTTATTGTCATTATGTCACCGGAGACTTAGGGGGACGTTATGATATCTAGGACCAATCTCCAGATATTAATTACCCCAAGAGTGTGGTGTTGCTCCTGAGTTATTTATCTTACCGTGGTGTTAGAATGGAGTATTGGTCAGGCGCCGACCTTATAATTTATCTCCTTTTCTGACAAGGAAGTAACTATAGAGGCATAATGATATAGGTAATTGGATTAGACTGTTGCTGAGTGTTTATGGAATAACTGGTTTCAGATTGAGATTTCTGCTGTGTCCCTGCATGGTCCCACTAGATGCCGGTTGGATACACCCGCAGTTAACCTGCGGTATGTCTTATTTATCGACTTTAAATGATAAATATGGTTGTAACCGTGTGTACCTGTCTACTCTGTAACCCTTACGGATAATATTAAGTGAAATATGTTAGACAAATTACATTTTTATACCTGTATACGTCGCGCCAACCCACTCTGCATATATTTTTCTACAGTTAATAAGCCATACTATTAGCTAAATAATTAGAAACTATACAAAGCAATATTTAATATGTGGATGTAACGCGATTAAAATCTTTCACTTATAATGGTGACAGGTAACTAATTTAATCAGAACGGGAAGGAATATCTCGTTAACTGTAATCCGTTGTAACGGATAAAAATAATGAAAGATTGTTCGGTTGTTAATATTAATCATAATAATAAAGGATATGGGAATTAATTATTGATGAGCTGTATATACTTGTAGTATGTATGACTATTGACCTCTGTTTAATTTCATTTCATTTGATTGTTGCAGGGTGTATGTAAGAATAAAAACAACTTGGACATACATCGACTCTTTGTCATTGAGCCCTCTCGTCACCCAATTCAGTCCACTCTTTTACACATGCAATCTGTGACAGTCAAATGTCAGCTTGCATTATCTAAGTTGTTTCTACCATTCCTGTTTGATTGCTGTTTTTAAGAGAACAAATTCCACTTGGTCCAGGTTACATAAAACATTATTATTGGGTAAGTTATTTTTGTTTATTTATTGAGATGATTTTAATGCTATGTAAAAATTTGATAAAAATGTATATATGAGGTATTATTTCATACATTTAAGTTAAACACAAAAGTTTATTTGGTTACCAAAAGGAAATGCAACCCTTAGGCTAATCTTATTATCCGGATATATACCTAAATTACAGCAGTCTGGGCTAGTGCTGGCCCCAAATTTTCTACAGCCAATTTGGCTAATGTTGTTCACATTTAATACCCAATTCAAGCATAGCTTTGGCTAATGGCTAACTAAGACATTGCAAGATGTATTAGCATTGTATTGTTGTATTAAAACAATGCAGGAACTTTTATTATTGATCTTGGCTAACAATAGTTTGTCACAATACATATACTTGTAGTAACCCAAGGTGGACCCAACATAAAGGTCCATACTCCATAAAGTATGAGGCCAACACGGAACAAAGTAGGAAGAAAAGAAACGATCGCCGCAAGACATTATTCACAAAAGCAGGGGAACTTATCGAAATTGCGGGTGGGAATATATTTATTTATTAGGTACGAAGATGAAAACGGTAAGGCTTTTACTTTTACGAATTCGGACGAACTTTGGGACCAATATCAGAGCACAGGACTTAAACGCCAGGAAGGGGAAACAAATTTGTCCTCACACCAAAGTGTAGCTATTGCCCCTATTAATGCCCCGTCTCCAACGAAAACTTCCCCGTTTGATCTTTCTTTTACCCAAAGTATACCCGCTGACATCCCTCCTATGAATAGTACATTCATGACAGTAGCTGACGTGTCCACAGAGAGAGATGGTTTTACCTATGTGGTTGAGGAGGGTGATGAGGCTGTTGTTTCGGCGGGCTCTCTCCCCGTAGAAATGTACAGTGAGCACCACTCTGCCACTCAATGTGAGACCCCCTGTAATCCTTTGCCAGAACCCGCTGCGAAGCAATCCTCACTGAAACGACCAGCTTCAGAAGCTAATTGGCAAAATGAAGGCCAAGCAAGTCAAAAAGGAAAGATCCACTGCCCCCGAAAACAAAAGGAATATATGCTTTGTTTGTTGTAAACGGTACACAGCGGACAAAAACCACCCCTGGGTGGGATGTGAAAATGAACAGGTTTGCCACTCGTGGGGTCATTAGAGATGTGTGGGGTGGGGGGAATATGTGGGGGAAAATGTTGATGACAAAAAATTCTTCTGCCCAGACTGCATTTCTGAATAATCTGCTTGATTATTGTTTACAATGTGCCCGTAGCACAGTTTATCGCTTTATCCTTTCCTATCTGTTGGGAGGGGGGCATACACTTTTCTATTATGTACTGCCTAATTGTGTTTAAACTGTCTAAACCAGTGCATGGACGTTGGTGTACCCGTTAATTCTGTATTATGTACCTTAAAATTATTGACATAGGGAGGGGTTTGCATTGTTCCAGATTCTGATGTCAGAATGGGGAGGGGGAGGCTCAATTCACACTACTTCGCTACATGGGAATAAATTACACTTGTCTTTGGACTTTATGTGTTTTTGTTGTTTTGTGGTGTGTAGAAAGGTTCTATTTAGTTCTATGAAATTATAAGATACGAAAAGCCTACTGAAAATAGTCAAACTGTAAATAAATAATGGAAATCCCGCTTCTAATCGAAAAAGAAAGTTAGAAAGTTCGTCAGCATTGACAGTCATCCCAGAACATCTACAAATACCACCCATTCTAAGCTGAAAGTGTTTATCCCCATAGACAAATACAACACCCAGCCTCAGCTGACAGTGTTTATCCCCACAGACATATCCAACACCCAGCGTCAGCTGAAAGTGTTTATCCCCACAGACATATCCAACACCCAGCACCAGCTGACAGTGTTTATCCCAACAGAGAAATGCAACTCCAGCACCAGCTGACAGTGTTTATCCCCACAAATCCAACACCCAGCCTCAGCTGACAGTGTTTATCCCCACAAATCCAACACCCAGCCTCAGCTGACAGTGTTTATCCCCACAGACAAATACAGCACCAGCTGACAGTGTTTATGCCCACAGAGAAATGCAACACTCAGCACCAGCTAACAGTGTTTATCCCCACAGAGAAATGCAACACCCAGCCTTAGCTGACAGTGTTTATCCCCACAGACATATCCAACACCCAGCGTCAGCTGAAAGTGTTTATCCCCACAGACATATCTAACACCCAGCGTCAGCTGAAAGTGTTTATCCCCACAGACATATCCAACACTCAGCACCAGCTGACAGTGGGTATCCCCATAGACAAATACAACACCCAGCCTCAGCTGAAAGTGTTTATCCCCACAGACATATCCAACACCCAGCACCAGCTGAAAGTGTTTATCCCAACAGAGAAATGCAACTCCAGCACCAGCTGACAGTGTTTATCCCCACAAATCCAACACCCAGCCTCAGCTGACAGTGTTTATCCCCACAGACAAATACAACACCCAGCACCAGCTGACAGTGTTTATCCCCACAGAGAAATGCAACACCCAGCACCAGCTAACAGTGTTTATCCCCACAGAGAAATGCAACACCCAGCCTTAGCTGACAGTGTTTATCCCCACAGACATATCCAACACCCAGCGTCAGCTGAAAGTGTTTATCCCCACAAACATATCCAACACCCAGCGTCAGCTGAAAGTGTTTATCCCCACAGACATATCCAACACCCAGCGTCAGCTGAAAGTGTTTATCTCCACAGACATATCCAACAACCAGCCTCAGCCGAAAGTGTTTATCCCCACAGACAAATCGAACACCCAGCCTCAGCTGAAAGTGTTTATCCCCACAGACATATCCAACACCCAGCCTCAGCCGAAAGTGTTTATCCCCACAGACAAATCCAACACCCAGCCTCAGCTGAAAGTGTTTATCCCCACAAACATATCCAACACCCAGCCTCAGCTGACAGTGGGTATCCCCATAGACAAATACAACACCCAGCCTCAGCTGACAGTGTTTATCCCCACAGACATATCCAACACCCAGCGTCAGCAGAAAGTGTTTATCCCCACAGACATATCCAACACCCAGCACCAGCTGACAGTGTTTATCCCAACAGAGAAATGCAACTCCAGCACCAGCTGACAGTGTTTATCCCAACAGAGAAATGCAACTCCAGCACCAGCTGACAGTGTTTATCCCCACAAATCCAACACCCAGCCTCAGCTGACAGTGTTTATCCCCACAGACAAATACAACACCCAGCACCAGCTGACAGTGTTTATCCCCACAGAGAAATGCAACACCCAGCCTTAGCTGACAGTGTTTATCCCCACAGACATATCCAACACCCAGCGTCAGCTGAAAGTGTTTATCCCCACAGACATATCCAACACCCAGCGTCAGTGAAAGTGTTTATCCCCACAGACATATCCAACACCCAGCGTCAGCTGAAAGTGTTTATCCCCACAGACATATCCAACACCCAGCCTCAGCTGAGTCTGACAGTGTTTATCCTCACAAAGAACTGCAAGACATTTATCCACACATGGCCACTTGCAGCGTGTTGGAAGCTTCAGGACACACCTGTTGATCAATCCACAGATGCGGGTAAAAACCCTTGTTCCTCTGCTTCCTCGTCCGCATTATGAAGGTCTAGATCACCTTCGTGGTCTTTGAACTCTTGTAGCAGATAAAAGAAGTTCAGATAGTCAACTTTTAGGGTTTTTTTCCCTTTTTTGTTGACATATTCGTCTTGGAATTCTTGTTCCAGGCCCTCCCACAAACTTTGATCAGCGATAGAGGAAATAATGTCTACTGCGAACAACAATCTGTGCAATCGTCTTGTTGGCAATTTCGTCATAGTCTTTTCTCTCCTGAGGAGTAACAAAGACTGGTGCCTCATTGAAAGACAGTGACATCCGAAGAGCGGATTGCTTATCGCCATGAGCCATGAATGCATCATAGAACGTTGCTCTCTTCTGTTGAGCAGTTTTGCACAGATTGACCAACTCTGAATCCAATTCGATACCGCTGAGACTGGTATGAGCGTTTTCATGGTTTGGATCGGTGATGTATTTCTTTCCTCTTACATGTGACCTGAAGGCCAGCACCTGGTCTTTGATATCTGATGCTGGTCTTGCTGATCGCTGTTTAGGATCCTTCAGCCCCAGATCGGCCAGAGTAGCATTTCGAAGAGCCTGAAGATTAGTGAGGTTCGCGCAGGCGTTTTCCCAATCAGTTGAAGTGGGAACAGATGGCACCCAATATTGGATATCTTTATTCACCCACTCAAGTTTGAAGTCCGCGCCTTCCCCGGTCAATGGAACTCCGCTCAGATTGATAGACATCGTGGATTGAATGTGTTTCTTTAGTGTGTTTGGCATTTGCTCAAACATGATGGTATCATTCATCTCAAGCTCCCGATAGGACGGATGATGTCTGGCGCTCCAAATTTTGGAGAATGTGCCACGGCCAGCTTCCATCAACTCTGTGTCACCGCTTCGGACACCATCACGGAAGACGAATATGGCATGAAGAATCTCGAAAACTGCATCACACAAGAATGCATAGTTCGGATTCTTCACTTCAGTCATGGTGTATTTCATGAAGCCAGAAACGGAGGCGCCACCTTGGACATCTTGCTCTAGCACCAAACGAACATATGGCAAGACCAGCTCTTTTGCGAGAGACTCATGGGCAATTCTTGCAAGTGTCCAACCCTTGTGATGGTCATTGACCTTCAATGCTGAGTTTTTGGCATTGTCGCTCTTGAAGTTAAACACTTCAACCATTTCCTCCCAGAAGACATGCCACGTAATTTTCACAAACGCTTTGAGCATGTTCATTTCCACATGCCCGGGACCGGGTTGCAATATAACCCAGTTGAATTCGCGATTGAACTCGCGATTCACTGCATTGCTCTCCGGACAGTTGTGTGAATCACACTCACTGGCCCATGAAGGTAGCCTGGCAGACAGAACATTGGAAGAACATTTTGATGAGCCGGTATCCCAAAACATAGGGCAAGCCATCACAGACAATGGTGAGCCACTTCCGTGAACCGCCATACCGGTCCATGCCTGCCTGTGTTCCTATGGCTCGGAAAACTTTCGCTACGGCCTCATACGAACACGGATTGACAAAGATTGGTGCTCCCACCACAAGTCTAGGAGGTGTCTCAGGGTGTTTGTCCGACCTCTCGTGGGTAGTGTTTGTAGCACTGATGGGCTCATATTTCACCTTGTACGCATGGGTGGTATCGTCACGTGAGATTCTTACTCTGACTTTTTCCGTCAGTTTCTCAGGTGGTCTCTGAACCCTGTCACCCACTGGCTCTTCAAGTTGATGCTGTTTCAACTGTTCAATGGTGAGCCACTTCCGTGAACCGCCATACCGGTCCATGCCTGCCTGTGTTCCTATGGCTCGGAAAACTTTCGCTACGGCCTCATACGAACACGGATTGACAAAGATTGGTGCTCCCACCACAAGTCTAGGAGGTGTCTCAGGGTGTTTGTCCGACCTCTTTGTAGCACTGATGGGCTCATATTTCACCTTGTACGCATGGGTGGTATCGTCACGTGAGATTCTTACTCTGACTTCTTCCGTCAGTTTCTCAGGTGGTCTCTGAACCCTGTCACCCACTGGCTCTTCAAGTTGATGCTGTTTCAACTGTTCAATGGTGACTTTTCCACGACACCGTGGACACAATCTCGCCCTTTTGGGAACTTCAGTGAAACCACAATCGCCATGAGGGCATGTCTTGAAAACTTTGTTTCTTGCTTGTTCCTCAACCTTGGCATCAACGTTGTCTTTAAAGACTTCATTGTCTTTCGTTTGTTCACTGACAACTTCATGTATCATCTGGGTAAGCCAGTGGTGAAAATGAAGGTATCTGGCTCTTGATATTCCGGGATCCTTGTCGATGTACTTGACTTTTCTAGATTTGTCCTCACCTAGTGGGTGTGTCCAATTGTCCGGCATGAAAGCATCATTTTGCTGGAGATCTCCCTCACCGTCCATAACCAGAAAAGCCAGCATGGTGATCACACTGCACTTAACATTGTTGTTGAGGGAAATTTTCCAGCGCCGCTGTAGCACCTGGTTATTGTCAAATACAGCCAATAGGTCACCTTTCTTTTCCTCAGAAGCGGTTGTTGCTAAGTTTCTCAGCCATGATTTGAGAGTTTGGTATGAACCAAATGGACCACTGCCTGCCAAGACACTAACAGCCATCCGACTTTTGGTCAGGCTGTAGATTAACACCATTTCTCTAAAATGAAATGGCAGGACTGACACAGGTGTTGTCAGAGACATGACAGCCTCAGTTGCCATGCAAACCTGGCTGTCTCTCTCTAATTGCGGGGGACGATCCTCTGGTGTGCCGTCAAGAGGCGACAAGGGTTTGTGATGGGCGATTCCCGACACAAAGTTGGTCAGAATGGAATTGCATGCATATTTATATGTGTTTGCTTTGATATCCATCAGTTGCTCTAAATTCCGCTGGCATGAAAAAGCCAGTGCATCGTTGCGGATGTTCTGATGTTCACTATATGCCAGTTCATAAGCTATAGTGCTTTTCTCTTCACTCGTCAAACTCTGAATGTCTTCGCGCAAGTTACTCAAGCGCAATATAATGACTGGTTCAGTATTCGTGAGAGCATCACATGCATTTGCATCTGTGAAATTGACATTCTGGTCAATACAATCCGATAGTGGCCGGAGTCGCTTCCGAGGACAGTCATCATCACTGTCAGAAAGAAACCTGGCAGCAGTTTGTGTCTCGTTGACACAGTCTTGAGCATACGATACGCAAAAGGAACAAAATTTGCATTTATGATTCTTATCTAACTGGCATAGCTCACATAACTTCTCTCTTATTTGAGCTTTCAACTTGCTCCAGTGCAACAATGTTGCGCAGCCCTCATCAAACCCTTCAATTTGTCCATGCAACACTTTTGCAGCAGAACACTGTGACCGAAACATGTCTCCACAAATCCAGCGAACACCAGCTTGAAACAAGTGAAAGTAATTCCAATCCCACAAATGTGTAATGGTAAATATTCCCCAAGTTCCAAATCCAGGTCAGCACTGAGGCTTAATGCCACTAAAAGAATGCCCCATCCCACAA
Source organism: Arenicola marina (assembly GCA_964019135.1). NCBI lineage: Eukaryota > Metazoa > Annelida > Polychaeta > Arenicolidae > Arenicola > Arenicola marina. The sequence goes on from CAXHSH010000680.1 coordinate 40,490, forward strand.
ATTGCACTAACCCTTGGAACCTGTCTTTACTGTAATGGTAAATATTACCAAAGTAATAATCCAAGTCAGTACTGAGCCTTAATGCCACTGAAAGAATGCCCCATCCCACGAACTGTACAAACCCTTGAAACCTGTCGTGCACTGAAGTGCTAAAAATATCTCTAGCTACCAATTCATGTCAGCAGCACTGAGGCTTGAAATAATGTCCCATCCCACACATCTTATGAAAGCTTAAAACACATCTCCATTATACTGGTTGATATATCCCAAGCCACAAATTGTCAAACACTAAGGCTTAATACTCAGACTGAAATATCGCTCATCCCACAATGTTGGTCAATCTAATAAACAATACTGCTAATAATGTGTCCAGTTTCATGAATCAAAGATTGCACAAATATAGATATTCTACTGAATAAATCTATCCCACAAATCCTGTCAATCTAATGCATAGACCAGACTTGGTTAATCCATTCAATTGCAGATATATGTGTATGTCAGTATCAATAATAATTAACTCTTTACAAATAAATATCTAAAAGCTAGTTACAAATAATATCACAAAGTAACACTAAGATCTACTTTTATCAGAATAAAAAAAGAAAAATCAAATATTAATTTACCCCAGTTGAAAGTTATATTTAGGATATAATACTGTTAGATCTAGCTAGCACTGGTTATGCTAGAAGATATCCAATATAATCTAGATCTAACTAAGTTTAATAAATTAAATCAATATATAGAATCTAACTTAATAAAATAAAATATTATCAATCTAAAGAATCTAAACTAATTAAATTAGGTTTAATTAAATTTCTAGTTTTCTGTTTTACTTATGCTATGGATTTACTTTAAATTTATTTCAATAGCAAGCAGTTTAGTATAGATCTAGATCTAACACAATATTCAATATTTTACTGAACTTTTCTCAGGCCTGGGTTGTTCAGATAATCAGTAGATCTAACGTTAAGTCTTTTTTAGGATTAACTACTTTAATTGTCTGTAAATCTTTTCAAATTGATAAAAAAAAAATTACTAACGGATAAATTAAATTTCAGCCTTAGGAGGGTGTTTTCTTAGCTACCACCACTAACAGACTAAGGGACTGACTAAATGATAATCAAAAGGGACCAGGGGACTAAGTCCCACTCACAGGCACAGCACAGCCACAGGCGTACAGCCTGCACTGCCGACTGTAACCACTGGTGAAAACAGCTCAAACGTAAAAGTTGCCAAATGTGATGCAATGGGGGTATGTGAAAAGGCTGCTAAAGCTTAAAAACTACTCGGTAGACCTGCAAACCCCTTGGTGAAAAGGATTTCACTGTGTTGTTTTGCTTGGTAAAGTTGTTTTTGTAATTCGGCAACACAACCCTGCATTCGCGGACGCTAGAGAAAGTGCTCGTGCAACCTAAAAAAGGGATACTCCCGTTTTTGATAGATCAAAAACACCATTGTGAAGCGAATTTTGGCTCTTTTTTTCTGGTCAAATTATTGAGAGATCCCTTTCCTACAATCAGCCAATGAGAATGGATGTTGCAAAGGTGTTTACATTGCGTATGTCACGAAGGCAGAGAACCACTATCAGTTATTTCTACCCGTCCTGACTTTTCAGGACGTCCTGACTTCTCAGGTCCGTCCCGCGCCTGAAAACGACTGGCAGCTGCTATTGTTCAGCGTTTGGCTGCAACAACAACAAAAAACAGCAACCCGAACTATCATTTTTTCGTTTCCCAAATGTTTACTCTGAAGTAACCTTTATGGTGTTAATCCCAAAATATATGTAATTAATTATGAACGATAATTGATGAAAACTTCTAAAGTCGAAGTCATAAATGCCGTAGACACACGTTTCGGCCCATATTTTCCGCGAATTCGCCTCGATCACTCTCAAAATCCCTGACGCTAGAAAGCAACACTAGGCCATTTTAATGATACTAAACTTACATTTGTACTGCGATGTTATCCTTTTTTAAGACACATGCTGACACTCCATTGGCAGCAGACACACTTTCGCAAATAGACTAAATCACAGACAATGAAAGCAGGTTCTATAGTTGCCATGGCATCCTCGTGGCTGGTATAAATATATAGCATTTATTGTTCAAAGCACGTTCGGCGCCAGGGCAACCATCATTTTATGACTCGTGTTTTAGTATTTTGGCGACAGAGCGTTTTCTGCCAATGGCGTGTCAGCATGGAGATTTATTCTTTGTGTCATAAAAAAAAGATAACATCGCATTACAAACGCAAGTCTGGTATCATTAAAATGGTATCGTGTTGCTTTCTCAAGTCGGGGATTTTGAGAGTGATCGAGGGAAATTCGCGGAAAATATGGGCCGAAACGTGTGTCTACGGCATTTATGACTGACTTTAGTTGCTAGGGAAGCGGCGTGAAGTTGGAAACCAGAAGCAGACAAATTAAATGTAAATTTAACAAAGAATCATGATATATTCAAGTCTTATTATTAATATACATAGTCATAGATCTATTGTACTTTCATGCTTGTCATGTACTTATATCATTTTTCTGCCCTTCTGTACATTATAAGTTTAAATGTACTCTTAACTGTCTAGATCTACTTGATAAAATTTGCAATGCCAGAACCGTGGTTAAATGCACTGAACATTTTTTCTTTTACTTACAGGTGCAATCAATGGGTTATAAACTGTCGAATGAAATATTTGGATACCAAATCTCCAGAATATCTGAAGTCTAATTGCAAATTGGGTTCTGTTCACTATAAAGAAAATCAGTTCATGCACAGTATAACTAAAGATATCTTATCTGGAATGCTGTTCCCACTATATTCCAAGCTGTCCCAAACACACCGAAGTGTCTTAACCTGAGGAGGCCTGCTCCCAAACAAGGACAAGGTAAGAACATGATAATAATATATCATATTTTCTCATATATATAGGGCTATTCAAATATTTTTGTTGTTATTGGATAGATTTTTCATCAAGGGCCTGGAGGCAATTATTAGGCTGTATTGGGTTGCAGTTGGGTTGCAGTTGATGATAGGGGAATAATTCCAATCATATAGGGCTATTCGCACATGTTTGTTGTTTTTGGATAGATTTTCATCAAGGGCCTAGAGGTAATTATTAACCTGTCTTGGGTTGCAGTTGATGATAGGGAAATAATTGACATTTTTTGTCTTTATTTAGCAATCCATGACTGAGTGCTGTATGGTAAGTTTCTGTGCAAATGTATGCATGTTTTATAATTATATATCTGGTGCATTTTGACTACTATTCGCTGTCACCTTTTCCGGTATATGCTTACCTTAGAAAATATTTTTCATGTCATAGTCTGATTTTATTTATTTAACTTTATCTGGTGAATGCAAAACTTTGGGACAATTACAATTTATTCCGATCTATATGTATCTAGATGCTTTAAACTCTTTCTCTTTCCAGACATAGCACATGTGGGTGTGTCATTATGTTTCTGCTGTTTCTCTTCAGTGCCAAACTGCTTTCTAGCTTCTAGCTTGACATGTTATAAATACAAATGGTTATGGTTGATCTGTCTTCATAGAAGCTAATCTTTAAATTGCATCCGACAAGAGTGTGTTTTTTTAACGAGGTGTCGTTTTCAGGGTTCATTGTGCATGAATTGAAACCAATATCTTTATAATAGTACTAGCGAATAATCATATCCATATTAACTCTCTTCAGTTCTAAACTGCTTTCTAGCTTGATATATTAGAAATACAAATGGTGATGGTGCTGTCTTCATAGCAGTCTTTGCATTGCATGCATGATTTTTTTACCAGGTGCCTCTTCTGGGGTTCATTGTGTATGAATTGTAACCTATATCTTTACAATAGTACTGGTGAATAATCATACCCATAGAAATTAATAACTATATTATAATAATGGTAATTATAATATCAATTTATCCGATTTTAGCCTACCAATGGTTGTCAATTGATTTAAGTATGGTGCATTGCTATAAAGTGATGCATGCCAAAAGATTGAAAATTTGTTGTAAAAAAAAAAATCCACTTAATTCAGGTGTTATTTTAGCTGAATTTACAGCAATATCTATATAAATATCCATGTCTACATGGAGTAACCAACTACTTTTTGCGAAGAAAGACACATATTTATTTAGCGCTGGCACTCAATTTTGGGCTTGTGTATAGGCTCAGCTATCATCCAGTGTGCTTCCCAATGGTTGTCAAATGTCACTTGTTTTTTGGCAATAGCTATAGTTATATCAATCAGGGTTAACTTAACTTTCTTATTTGTGATGTTACCGATGCTAACAATATTGTATTGAAAGTACCACACAACATCAACCTAGCATCACCTGTGTCTCCCATGGGAAGAAGAAATTAAAATGTCACCTGCAGAAATTGAGAATGGCGCAGCGCAGAGCTCAAATGAAGATAGCTTAGCTTGAAAATATGCAGAAGAAATCACAAATACCTATGGTTTGTGTATTTAAACTTTTTGTGTATAATATCGTTTATGAAGACATTTAGAACTTTGTCCTAGAATTTCCTTTACATGCGTATAATATACAATATACTTATAAGTATCTTTAGAGTATTACAGTCTCTTTTGGGAAATTAGGTGACTACTGTGATTGATTTAAGCTTTCTTGTTGAACGATTTTGATATCTTGATACTCACATATGCATATATGGCATTAGTCCATATAGTACGAGATGAGTTTATCTCAGCACAAGTCTTCTTTATTCTATGTGAGATTTGAGGCATTTTCACCTGAGAGGCGACAAGTCGAAGATTTTCGAAAGTACCCAATCGTAGAGTACGAGATGGGTTTATCCCAGACCTGGTATCACAACGAGCCGCATCCAATAAGAGTATGTACCGGTATGTATATACTTTGATACTATAACTATATTGACTGTTATATCGTTATATTTACAGGTCAGCAAAGCAACCCGCATTAGACATATAAAAGAAAGCCTTTCCCAGTCCCAGACCTGGTGTCACAATGAGCCGCATCCAATAATAGTATGTACCGGTATTATATACTTTGATACTATAACTATATTGACTGTTGTATCGTTATATTTACAGGTCAGCAAAGCAACCCGCATCAGACAGATAAACGAAAGCCTTTCCCAGTTCGTCTGTGGTCCAACCCTTGATTTTGTCATGTGTCAAATTAGGGAAGGCACCAAGAAACCTAAAGGCAGACGGTGGTCAGCTCACGATAAGTCCGTATCCATGTCTCTACTGCATTCAAGTCCGAAGACCTACCGGATGCTGCAAAAACTGTTTAAACTACCGTCAGTGGAGACACTTCGAAGAGAAATGCAACACATACAGGTAAATTTGACCCTCGTCACCACACAAAGAAACCAAGTTTGTGATAACCAGTGAATTTAGGGTTATGTTTTTTGTAAATTTGACAAATTTCTCTTCCTCTGAATGCTAGAAGAATTAATAGAGGTGAAACCTGAGAAATGGACGACAGCAAATAGTTAAATCAAGTTTAAATCTGAAAGCATTTATGACAAATACATTAGCAAATGTACATACTTTAATCTTTATTGTGTTGCAGTATATCCTGGTTTCAACACGAATGTACTTGATGCGCTCAGACTGAATGTTGCCGGATTATGTCAGCCATCAAAAGTGTGCGCCATCGTCCCAGATGAAATGTTAATAAAAGAAGCTCTGTCCTACGATTCGCATCGGGATGAAGTGGAAGGCTATGAAGACTTTAGAAACCTCGGGAGAACGAATTTCATTGCCAATCATGCCATTGTCTTTCTGGTGGGCGGATTCGCGGAAAAATGGAAGCAGCGGTAAGGATACTTCTTGTCCAGTGGCACGATGCCTGGAGTAACGATGGGAGCGCTCCTCAGAGAGTGCATCTCGACGGTGGAGGGTTGCGGCCTAACTGTTCAACTGATCATATCTGATCAGGGTTCCAACAATCGCAACATGTTTGAGACTGTGTTGGGTGCCACAGTTGATGAGCCTAATTTTCATCACAATGGACAGAAAGTGTATGTGCTCTACGACCCACCGCATCTTGTCAAAATCATCAGGAACAATCTGAAGAAACATGGATTCGTTGTGGATGGGCACAAAGTGGAATGGATACATGTCCAAGACTTTTATCACACAGATTCTAAACTGCCTATCAGAATGGCTCCGAAGCTGACAGAGAAGCACATCAGTTTGCCGCCATTTGCTCCTCTCACTCTGAAGTTGGCTACCCAAGTACTGAGTCACTGCGTAGCAGCCGGAATCACCACTTTGGTTAGCCTTGGTGCTCTTCCCAAAGAAGCACAACATACTGCCGATTTCGTGGAAAAGATGGACCGACTGTTCAATTCATTCAATAGCCAGTGTTTGACCAGCGCTGCATCAATGCGCTATGCTATGAGTGACAAGTCTGAACATGTTGCGTTTCTGTCTAAAACCCTGGATTGGTTAGAGAAAGTGCAATCGCAAGGTGGTAGAGAATTGCCCTGTGTATCTGGTTGGAAGATGGCTGTGAAATGCTTTCTTCATGTGTGGCCTGACCTTCGTGATAAGTATACATTTAAATACCTGTTACCCAACAGACCCAATCAGGACTGTGTCGAGAATGTGTTTTCTGTTATTCGTGGCAAAGGTGGCCAGAGAGACAATCCTGATCCACAGCAGTTTCGAAATGCATTCAGGCAGGTTATGGTGGATGCCCTTATGGTGCCCAGCAAGTCTGCAAACTGGATCAGGCGCCTGTCACCGGTATCCTGAAAGCTTGGCACTGGACGACAACTCACAGGTCCCATGCGAAGTCCACCTTCCTGAGTCTGTAAAGGCTCTGCTGTCAGTGTACATCCAGCCCCAGGATAAAACCGAGATGTGACAGTTGGGGCGCAAGAGTCAAACATTCTGGCCTACATTGGCGGATATATAGCCCGAAAATTGCTACCCAAAACTTGCGAGGAATGTTCTGGAAAATGTGTTGGAACATTATCGTCATCAAATCAAGCCCATCAATTTCTAATGAACAAAAACTATTCCGATGCCAAAGTTGGTCTTGTTGTACCAAGCGCTTCGCTTTTGGAGGTCCTAAAGGAATTTGAAAAGGAATATTGTCAAACTGTTGAAAATGTGTTTCATCTGGACAAAGTTCGTTTTAGAATTGTTTCTAAACTCTCTAAGCTATCTTGTCTAGAAGCAATATCCTGCTCCAGCCTTCACAACAAGTGCAATGGTCATTTTTTGATTGTTAACATATTTGTGACAATGAGACTACATCATACCCTCAAGGTCAACACCAGGGACTTTGTACAGCCTGGCTTCAAGAGGAACCGTAAGACAGTAAAATTTAGTCATATGTAAGGGGTGTGTATTTCAGGTTGACAAAGACCAGCGATTGGGAATATTTTATGGAATATCTATATATGTGATCGGGGCAGTTTGTGAACCCCTGGAGTATATATATGTGATCGGGGCAGTTTGTCAACCCCTGGAGTATGTGTATGTGATTTGGGCGGTCTGTGAACCCCTGGGGTATGTATATGGGATCGGGACAGTCTATGACCCCTGGCGTATCTATATATGAGATCGGGGCAGTCTGTGAACGCCTGGAGTATATGTATGTGATCTGGGCAGTCTGTGACCCCGGGAGTATGTATATGTGATCTGGACTGTCTCTCTGTGAACCCCTGGAGTATGTATATGAGATCTGGGCGGTCTGTGAACCCCTGGAGTTATCTATATATCAGAACGGGGCAGTCTGTGAACCCGTGAAATATCTATATATCAGATCGGGGCAGTCTGTGAACCCCTTGTGTAATATTGCTTAAACTCATTAATGAAATAATTTACTATTGGGGAATTGTTGCCAATAATGGGTTTGACTATTATGACCAGCGTGTGTAGCCACCCCACCCCCAACAGAGTCAATTGTTTTTACCTAATCATATCTCAGTACCTCCATATTGTTCCCGGGGAATTAATCTTACGGCAAGTATATATAATATATATCTAGATACTTATAAAAGGTCCTAAGCTAATTAATCAGAACAGGCTAGTTGTTTTGTCTTCATACACATATTGCTTGCTTAATAGGAGCCGGCGAGAATAGTACGGCACTATATAGTGCCCCTCCCCCCCCCACCCCCCCTCTGACGGCAATTGTCCCAGCTATTAATTTTTACCTAGTATATGTCTGAATACTTCCAAATAGTCCTAGGGTATTTAATTTGACGGCAAATGATCTGTCTGCATCACAAAAGCTTGCGTAAACCGATCGAATCCGCGCAAATCGCACGGCGCACAGCCAAACTGGACGGTTCTTTTTCTCTCGCAAACTATATCCGCATAGCGTTGCCACTGTAGCTCGCATAACGGAAGTTGCCATTGAGCTGTACTGAGTGTGGCGTCTTATCATAGTAAGGTCTTTGCTATGATGATGAGTTCCATTTTTCCTCAGAGTTACATTGTTTTCATCTTTATATAGAAATGACATAGATTAATATATCGAGATGGAGTTTCATTGTTTTCATGTTTATAAAACAAATTACATACACTGAAGTAAAGTAAATTAAAGGTATGTGTGTCCGATATTATGTCGGAACTTAAAACGCATGTGAAGGTCCTGTTAGGCATGTGCGGCGGTACCTGTATAATAATCTCAGATAAATATCAATGCGATATTACCAAGTCCTTGTTCCAGTTCCTTGGTAGCGACCTTAGCGTCAGAATACATGCATGATGCATATCGTATATTTTCCTATACGTCGCTATGTTTTCCTTTGCAGCAAGCCAGTGGACGCATAACTCTGTCCTGCTATTGGTTGCGAGGTACCGAGACTTCATGCCCCTCTTCGAATCCCCAATTATCAAAAGAGCGGAGGTGTGGCGTCGAATTGCCAAAAGCATGAAGGGCGAAGGTCACTCGTTCAGCCCTGACGCGTGTGACCGAAAACTGCGCTCCCTAAAAAAATGGTAGATATTGAATATTACCTAACTGCAAAATTGTGGAAGAAATATTGACTTCACGCACTTTTATTGTGTTCAACTGTAAACATTAGTAACGTTTCAAGGTATTCATCGCTATTTTTACCAACATAGTTATCAGGTATCTTCTACATTGAGTTATATTATTTTGCACAGCTGCAAGACCATCGTGGATGATCACGGCTAAACTGGGCGCGGTCGCCGGCGGTGGGAATACTTCACCCTGATGGAAGACCTTCTGGCCGGCGACCCATCAGTGCATCCAGTGCGGTTGCTGTCATCCTTCGTTGCAAATTATGATGACTAGGAATTAGAGTAATTTACATATACTGAAGGACTGCAAGTACATGTGTGCAGATTTCATAATTGACGCAATGGCATAGGCATGTTATATCTTTCCTGTCATACCATTGTGAGCGATACGCTTCCGAAAGAGTTAAAAAAAGTTCTAACGGCACAGTTGCTTTATGTAAGTTCTTTGCCGTATGAGGCTATTGAAAAATTAAACGCTAGCCTGTATTTTTAGCAACAGCACATGCGAGTTGCTCGGTTTGTACGGGTTGTTGACAGCCTGGGAGTATAGGTATCATGAAATGACAAGTTGGCTGGTACTAATTCATATTTAATGTACACATTCCATGGTTACACGCCAGTTAGCCCGCTCCATCTTCATCCGCCACTCGGGCCGCTCCATCTTCATCCGCCACGCGGGCCGCTCCATCTTCATTCGCCAGTCGCACCGCTCCCTCTTCATCCGCCACTCGGGACGCTCCCTCTTCATCCGCCACTCGGGCCGCTCCATCTTCATCCGCCACTCGGGCCGCTCCATCTTCATCCGCCAATCGGGCCGCTCCCTCTTCATCCGCCACTCGGGCCGCTCCATCTTCATCCGCCACTCGGGCCGCTCCCTCTTCATCCGCCACTCGGGCCGCTCCCTCTTCATCCGGCACTCCATCTGTCACTGCTTTATTGCGTTCATCTGCCTCCTCCACCCTTGATGCCCCTCGATCCGTGCTTGGAGAGCCCATTGTTGCCCCACTTGCTGCCCCGTTGGAGGCACCAGACGAGGCCGAAAACATAAAGGACTCCCCCGAAAGAAACGTCGCGGCCCGACGCCAACGCATGCGGCGAGCCGACGAGCCCCCGGTGTGGTTCCGCACTTTCTTGGAGAAACACTGACAGACTCAGCAGCGGCTGGAGGAACTTCTGACGCGGTCCGTAGCGCTGGAGCACGGCCGCAACGCCATCCAGCAAGAAAGGAACGACATCTTGCGGGCCTTAAGTTTGCAACTGAAGAAATGAAATAAATCTGGACTATGTACAAGCGCCTTGTCTCGTGGTTTCCTTTGCAACAATTTGTTTCGGTCATGAATGGTGGGGTATCGGCTTCACCACTTTGTCACTAAAGTCGCTCACTACAACTCCAATGGTATTGCAATGCGTAATGAAAAAAAAGCTCTTGAACAACAGCGTTGTGTTCCAGCTTATTGCAAAATGGAAATTAATACAATGTGTGATCCAAAGACATCCATGGACAGTACATAAATTCACGTAGACAAACAGATATTCAACTATAGAATATTAAAAAATAACTACCCGTTCAGAAAAAGGTAACCAGCAAAAAGTAGTTGTAGTATTTGGAGTAAATTACGCCAATGACTGACTGAATCGCATCGGACAATAATTGAGAGTCAAACTAGTATTTCGGCTAGTGTCCGACGCTTCATGACAGCACCGTTGTCGGGCCCATTGTCCTCACTGCGACATTGGGTTCTTCAGTGATGTCCATGAATTCTGCATTTCCGTGCTGCAAAATGACAGTATGGACCACGCATGCCGCCATTATCACAACCGGGATGCCCTGCACATTGCGCATGCCCAAATATTTCAGGCGTCTCATTTTACATTTCAGAAGTCCAATAGCTCTCTCCACATCAGCACGAACACTGGAATGAGTCTTATTGAATCTTATTTTTTCGATGACAGACAAATGGCCATTGTCACGAAATGGCACCAGGAGGTAATTCCGCAAAGGGTATGCGGAGTCCCTCAAGAGGTGGTAAGGTCCTTGCAAATGGCCCTCAAGGTGCTCACGAAGCGGGCAATTGCGGAACACCTGAGCATCATGGACAGCCCCAGGCCAGCCGACATGTACGTCAATAAATGCGAACCCCTTCCTATTGATGAAGGAATCCCGGAACTGGGATGGTCCCGGTATGGCAATATGGGAGCCATCAACACTGCCTATCACTCCAGGCAATCCATATTTGGCGTGATAAAATTGGGATGTCCATTCCATCGCCGCCCTATCCGGCCACTTGATGTAAGAGTCTTGAAGTGCGTTCAGCGCACTACACACCTCCATCACAATGTGGTGCAGAGACCCCTTGTTGAGATCAAACCGGTCGGCCACCCCGCGGAAGGACTCCTGGTTGCTCAGCAGCCACAGCGATCTTTAAACTTTCTTTTCCACAGTTTGGCAGCGATCAGTTAGGGATGGAGCCAAAGCATGACACAGGATCTGTAATGTAAAATGGCATCCTTAGTTGTTCCATTGCAGCTTTACACAGTCCCTGCAGAAACGACCTGCAGTCATCCAATTATAACAATCTAACGCTACCAAAGCACACATTCATTTCCCGTTAAAACGGTGAAAACAAAAACAAAGTAAATACCAGTATATTGTTAAACAATGCTTGCAAAATATGAAGTATGTGAATGTTTTATCTTCAAGGGATTATTCAAACACGCGCAATGTTGCTTCCATCAGAATTTTTTTTGGTATAAACTTTATTTATTTAACGAGGTTACCGATAGCGAATACACATATCAACAACCTCAGTCATTTTTAACTGAAGGACTTCAATTTTGTCAAAATAATATTTTTCTTAGTAGCAGTATATATAAAGATAGACTTAGGTAGTCCTTGGTTTTCCTCTTGGTTCGTTCATGTTCTCTCCCTGATTCCTGGTTACTTTAATACCGCTGGACCTCTGGTATTTATACACCGTTGGTCTTTACATTCTACTGATTAAATCTTACTCCTATTGGTTAACATCTTCCCGCGACTGCATGTGGAAGCTCCTGATTGGTTCACAATCAAGGCAACTCAGTATCACGTGATAACCACCTGGCCTACACGTGATTGTGTACATGGAGTTATTTGAAGAAGGCATTCCCACGCTGTTACCCTGGCCAGTTAATACATGTCAAACGAGGTCTAAAGCTACCACGAATGGCTGAACATTGATAACTCTCCGTCGGGTAACCTCACACTTCGTCCGGGACCTTATCAGATTAATGGTTTTCTCTTTCACCAGTCATTAGGGTAGGCATGACCTGATGATCCCTCCATCTATCGCCGTGTGACCGCGGCGACTTAGTCAACACATGGTGTCACCGGACCTCACAATTAATGATTGTGTTTACGACCTGGTTTAAAACTGCTTGTTCATGCAGATCTGTTATTCCGTTTCATAATAACAGCGATATGTGGTGACGTGGCACATTCCTTCTGGACATAACAAATCACTGTATAACCTTAGACCACCTGGCACGACCAAATAGTCTATACGTCTTATCCACTCAACCAGATCCCTGTGAAAGTATTTACATCAATTTAAATGGTGACCTTGGGAATCTGTTCATACCCATCGTAGTGGTGACGCAGATTCACTTTAAACTAAATAAAATAAAGTAGGCAAATACTGCTAATGTTAATACCGTTAATAGAAGGTGAGCTGGGCGGGAAGCCACAGCGTAACCTTTACAACGGGCTTGATGTAATGTTCTTACCGTGTCCCGTTGTCATTGCACTGACTTTCTGGCTTCGTCCATCAACTCGGTCTTCTTCTTTGCATCCAGCTGATGAAAGTATTGTTGTTTAAAGCTTTCTACGATAACAGGTAGTTGTAAAATAGGTACTTACCCACTGCAACGGTACTGGTACTTGGCATGGTGCGTATGAGGCTATCCAGCATAATAAATGTTCCCCTGGGGCCAACATTGGTACGCGGAACACTCACAGCTTCTTGTAGCAGCTCTGCAGAAGGTTCGCCGAATCTACCGTCCTCCAAGTAGTCTCCCAGCTGCCGGCTTGCAGTTCTAAAAAAACAAGAGAGGAATTTTGGTAGTGGCCACGGTGCATTGTCTAACTTCCCCAGGTTATATAGTTGAAAGACTTAATACTCACTTGAAAGGAGAAGAACAAAAGTTCGAGAACTTCACGAGTCCGGTTCTGCAACGTTTCCTCACCTGGGTTCGTCAGGGAAGTCAGCACGTCATCCTTCTCCGGGGGGCCTTTATTAAACAGCTTGACGTCTCCTCGGAGTAGAGGTGTTGCGTCCCCAGACCAGTCCTGACAAAAAATAATACAAGCCATTGAACAACGTTCTGAGCAATAGGCGGGACGCCTTTTTCAAAGTCTTACATATATTGCCTATATCCCCTAAATAAAACTATGCTTAAACTTCTGGAACATCTCTTGAAACTTGGGAACCATCAGGAGAGCGTTGCCGTCTTTCTCCAGTTCTCGCCACAAGGGTCCCGTCACCAAATTGGACAGCAAGCCCAAAGCTCGAGCACCCGCCTGAAATGTAAGAACCTGCAGATCCTCATTAACAGCTTTTAGCAAACGATTATCCGCCCTGTGGCGAGCAAAAAGCCCCTTAAGCGGTTTTATACAGGTAGAAGACACCTGCACCATTATAAAAAAAAATATATAAATCGGTTACCTTCCTTGAGGAAGTCTTGGAACTGCATAGGCTTACCTGACCTATCACACCCTCGGTCCTGGACTGTCTTGCACTCTGTACGGATCAGGCGGGCAGTGCCGGACTCCCCTGGCTTGCTGTATCCACCGGGGAGAGACGCTGCTCCCACAGTCTGTTGATTGTGCATCAGGTTCTCCCACAGGCTGAGAGTCTTGTTCGCTTGCTCGAAAAGCCCTACAATGAAATGCAGACCGCACATTACGCCCACCTTTAGCAGCGTCCACCGTTGCTTGTTTCTCTTCTTTCTCTCTTCTGTAGTAGCTCTCCATCCTCTTTTTGTGCATCAACTGACGTCCGACCTTCTCCAAACGGACACTCTTTCTTTCAACCTTGTGTACCCTGTCCGCGCCAATACGAGGCACGTACCGCATCAAGTGCTCCATGATCTGGATGACCCCAGCTGTGGAAGCAGGGTTGGCTTCAATCACCCCCAGATTGACCACCTGAGACTTTGCCGCCACTTCTCTTGTGTGTGCGTGCGGCACATGCCATGTTACCTTGTTGACGAGCTCCTGGAAATAAGGGATGTACGTGTCCTGGATTCTCTGGGTGACGACCTGGCACCGCTCTTCAAGAAACAACCAATCACCGGCCTGGGGCAAGAACACTTGGGGTGCCATGTCACTCGCAGCTACGGTGGTCACGTCATTAAGATGAAGAGACGGAAGGCGGTGCTCAACCGCGAAACATAGTCCCCACATGAGGAATTGATTTCCCTCTTCCAGGCTCTGATGTTTCTTGTGGACCTGCATTTGAACGTTATCCCAGCCTAGGCTAAATGATTTGGGAGGGGGAGGAACATTTGTTCTCCTTGGTCCCAAACGCAAGGGGCGATATTCAACCGCGTTCTGAAATAAATTATAATGTTATTAAAGGACGGTTTTAGTAAAGATTTTTTTTTACCATTTCATGTTATTATAATAGAAGCGTATAATGAAATTAAATATTTATCATACTTTGCTTTATGCATTTTATAATAGAGGTTGTGATTTAATTTAAATAAGTGTTATTTCGTTATTTAAAAGTATAGATATATAAATAATATACTGCTCAAATGTTTACATGAACAGACAGTTTCTTCTGAAGAATGTGGTTGTCATAGGCCAGGGCGTGACTGTCGGTATGCGCTCTCACAGCACCTGCGGACTGGGTGATCCCAAGTGAATGGAGAACCTGGAAAGCAGCGGTACTGGTGCGCCAGAGTTCAACCCTTACAGATGACTGGGTGAATTTGTATAGCCTGGGCATCCGGAAGAAGGAGCTAACCGACAGTATGGTGCCGAGCTGTCTGCGCCACATCTCGTCAGTTTCCTCGTTGGTCATCATTCTTCAAATATATAATAATCCTGTTATAAGCTAAGTAGGTAATATAATATTTGTCAACCATATATATAATAACGACATAGATGTACTATATAAAATTTGACATAATAAACTATATAATGTAAGTTTGACTATCTATTTTCTAACAGATTTCAATTATATGAACATTACTGTATTTACCTTCTTGCCCTTTAGGGTCCTACAGATACAGAGCGACGTAGTTGACTCGGTGATAGATGCATTGCCACCAAAAGGAAAGACGAGAGTGGAATTTTCTTGGTGCATTCTGCCAGTAGGTTGTACCAAGAATTTTTTTTTAGAGATTTTCCAGTGATGAAGGTTGTGATAGAGAGTTTATTGTGTCCTTGCGATGTCTCCCTGTCACATGGGCCAGCTCCGTCCTAACTGCCGTACGAACTACGGCCTCTCCTTTTTCCCAAATATGGTATCACTTACTAAAGAGGAAGGCGCAGTTATTTGCTGGAGTATGGTGGTGGGTGGGTGGGGTGGGGTGGCGGGGTGGCGGGGTGGCGCGGAAAAGGGGATGGGTGTCTGTATAGCCAATGTAGGGGTCAAGAAGAATAATTTTAGAAAATCGTGAGTAGTTGCAATAATATTACTTAAGAATTAGTCTGAGTAATATTACGTAATAATAAGGAGTGATATGGTGTGCGACTGGTTGAGTGAGGACTCTGGCTTACTCACGCGGTGGCGCCACCGGTCACCCAGAGTTTCTGTTTAATTTGAATTTTATATTTATCTTCACCGTAACGAACTATCTGGCAATGTCTATATTATGCCTGGTTGTAAATAAAACAATAGTTGGATACTTCCGTATAGATATTTAAAAAAAAGTCCTATCACATGGTAACTTGCTTAGTGACTATCTTGCAGCGGGTCAGTCTACCGAGCGCGGACTCTGCTTGCTGCTCTCGATTACCAAGCCCATAAGGACAGGGCAGTGAAAAAAAAGAGATAAACTTGTATTTACATTTTTGGCAGTTTTGGGTCTTTTAGCTGATCTGAGAGGAAGCAAGGCTTATTACATTTCTTTATTTTACAATCCCATTATATATAGCACATGCAGAAAGGTATTCACACAAACAGCTTTGACTAATGTTACATGAAAACATAACGCAGTCTTACAGTATAACTATACAATAACAACAGACATAATACTGGACAAAAACGAACGTTTCTGAATTAATCGATACTAAAGCAAGCGGAGCAAATTGTGGACGGTTGTGACACAGAAAGCCCGCAGCAATACCGTCACATAATCGGGCTACATATGCGCATCGTCCAGGCATGCTTGGAAGACAAAGAGGCCATGAGGAGACACAATTTCGTGGCTGCAGACGATCCCAGGAAGATGTGAAAAACGCTGGCTCGACAGCAGCCGCCGCCTACTGCAGATCTTGTCGCGGCACACAAGTCCCGGTTTGCCAGTCGGAAGAGAAAGGCCATCACAGATTAGGATAATCTGGAGGCACGGTATCCCATGTACTCTCCGTTGGGGCTGGGGAATTTTTTGCGCACCCTCCACACAACAGCTCGGTATTACCCGACGACCCCCCTCGCCAAGTTTGCGGTGCCTCCAAAGTGTAAACTAGCGGTAGGCGTTGTGCCGCATTCCGCGGTTGGCGTCATCTGTCAGGGAACCGAACATGTCGGTCCTGTGTCGCATGGCAACTGTCAAAACATGTGGATCCAGAACGAGCAGTTCCATTTCCTGAAAAGATATTAGAACAATAGAACAGTCTCAGTATAACACTGTTTGTGATCGTATATAATTGACAAGTTCGAATGCGAACTTCATTCATGCAATACAATTAACACCCCGTTGCATAGAACTTCGCGAAGTGTTTCTCTTTAAGCAATGTTTCCGTGAATATTGTTAATTACGGGCGTTATTCTCTACTCACTGTCCTACTCACTGGTCGAATCCTGTGTCTTTATATGATACACTTTCGTGAGCCATCTTGTCTGTAAATAATATGACAGTTTCTGTACTATTTGTAACAAAGTGCGTCTGCTTCCTAGTTCGCTGAGTTTTCCCATAGAATGTAGCGTTTTTCGACAACAGCGCAAATCGTCGGCCATATCCATCTGATATTATCAGATGAGATATATTATAGAGATATTATCTGTTACTGATGGCCGACTGATGATTTTATCTATCCAAGATTCTGAGATATTATTCATTTCCAAATCGTTCTCGCAAGAGCTTTCTTGCCCGGATATAGCCTGACGATGGTTCCATGACTGCACAGCATTGAATCAACTTCCGAGCGTTTCCCGTGCAATACTGAAGTAGCCGAGTCAGTTTAGCTCCATTGTTGACGCATTCCTTATCCCACACTAGTCTCGAATGCGCGAATGAATATCCAATAATCCAATGGGTCACCGTTTAATGTCATCAACTCTGCCTTAGACAGCTGCAGAGCTTCAACTAGTGATTGTTGTTTTTGCTGAGTGTTGTTCATCATTTGCATGAGAACATCCGTCATAGTGGCATGAGCAATCCGTATGTTATCCTCCAAAGAAGCGCTCGATGATTTTGGGATAATGAGAGGTTGACTTTTCTTTACAAAGGTAGGATGGGTTGATAACGGTTCCTCCCTATGTCGTCCTTCATCAAGAGGAGTGGAATTAGCGAAGTGAGGCTGATCAGTCGAGAATCGTACCTGAGAACGCCTGACTGCCTCCTCTTCCGCGGCAGCATAAGTCCGTTCCTCAGCTTCGGCCTTTGCATATGCCACTTGCATTTCCAACTCACGACGACGTTGGCGCAACTTCATGCATTCGATTTCCGCTTGCAGCACTGCCTTGTTTGCGGTGGCTCTGAAACGGGCGCTTGACGCCGAACTGACTCTTGACGTCTTGTTCCTGAACGATGACATCCTTCGTCAGAGAAACACTGTTGAGGACAAGTTCCTTGTACACTTCAGCTGTCTGTAGGTCTTTAGGATCGTTTAGTGTTGCACCCGATTCATTGTGTACGTGATGAAAGTTATCAAGGGCAAATTCAATTTTCCGGAACTCACATAAAACAGTGGCAGAATTGTCTTTATCCGTCAACAAAGCGCGTGTCCTGTTGATCAAACGAGTGATCGTGGCCTTTCGTCTACTCCTACGAGACATCAGTTCATCCATCGTTGTCATGATTCAGTCCGTATATCAATCACACGACGTAAAGTCAAAGTGACATTTTTAGAACTAATGTAGCAGTATGCTACAGATTGTCAAAAATTCGACAGCGCAAAGAGACTCGCAGAAACGTTTTGTGGTTTTAGTGAAACGTAATGGTTATGTGATGATTTACTGTGTCCTTGCCGTATATTGCGAGTTCTAACTGCAAGACAATAAACATTACATCAATTCCTGTTATTACAACTGCCAATCATAAATAACTGTCTTTAAGCGAATTTGTGCGTATACAAACAAATATAAAAAATAATAAGCAGTTCGCACATTCGGCGTTCCATACACATTTTAACATTAATATGGCCGATTCACCCGATTCATATACCTGTAATGATAGAAAACGTGTGCAGGGCTCGTGCAGCGCATGTCGTGAGACGTGTGCAGGTCATCCCATATAACAAGTGTTAGGCCTGCACATGTCTGTCATCGTGTGCAGGTGCAAGCATACCATCTCAGGCCCTGCTCCACACCGGAATCGACACCAGAAGCGACCATTCCAGAGGAGAAATGTCGTAGGAGCGAAAATCATGCCCTCTTGCGGTTAGAGATGTATCCGGTGTCTTTTTGACCAATAATCTTAGTAAATCATGAGTTAAATCAGCGTAATATGGATAGGTGTTACAGGGGCGTTGCTAGCACATTGCATTGTGTGCACATTGGGCGGATGTGCAATCCTGTTGTTGGGGAGTATCTTATTTATTTCATCTACTACAGGTGCGTACACTTGCTCAAGTTCCTGCCTAAGCCCCTGCCTAAAATACGAGCGTATATGTATATATTCGTTCACTTCAGCAACTCCGTTGGAAGACATTTAGATCAATATTTAAAATAAATCCCACTTCGGCCTGCCCTAATGCATGTCTTTGTCGTGATGACGTACCATGCACGCCCGGGTTTGGGGAGGGGACTGTTATACGAATCTGGTGGGGGGCTCAACGGGTGCCCCTTGATGACTCAGGGAGCGGACATGTGTGATGGAAAAGATACCCCTATAGAGCGGATATGTATGATAAAACAGTGGATATTAAGGAGGTTCCCGGCATCACCGTGGCGCCATCTGGTGGACTATGCCGCTGCGATCTGGCGATAAGCTGGTACCGCCGCTCATACTCATACTTGTAAGTGAGCGAGCGAGCGAGCGAAGTTGGGCCGGGGAACCAGGCTAATCCGGCGAATGCTCTATTGTCCGCAGCGTGTCATGTTTATTTCTTGTTTATGTAACAAAGTCGCGAAACTGATGAGCTGTAAAGGGAAGGTGATAGGCAAACGCATGTCCAAGCAAACTAAAGAACTTATTGGGATGTATAAATATAACTTTGAACGAACTTGCAATAGAAACAAGCCGGCAAATTACATAGCGTTACATAGCGACCACACTGGCAAATCAGTGGGGAAGGATCAGTGGGGGGGGGGGGGGGGGGGGGTGGAATCCCCCACATGATCGTAGGCCTATATGCTTACACGTTTGGTTGCTTAAATGTTTTCATGTAAATTTGATAACACCAAGTATCTTATTCAATCTTGTGAGTACTTGTATCTCTAGTTCAGCATGTTTCCCATTCCGACCCTCAGAATTACCGGCACAATTTCCATGTTCAGAGTCACTTTACGAAAAAACGAAGTAGAACCCATTTATTTTTTTCTTTTACTTGAACAAACAAGGAGCAAGCTTGTTACAGACAAATTTTATTAACTTTGTCTGAGCCGTTTTTTTCTGTTGAATATTTCGTGTCAAAATTCCAAAATTCTCCATTGACGGCCATTATAAAATTAGATGTGACCCCTTACCTATTCAACGTCATTTTAGGTAGCAAAAAGTAGGTAGAAGACATGTCTTTTTTATGTTATTTTATCGTCTTGGATACACATTACTATACGTTGAAAAAATGTCAAGAAGTTTGTCTGAAAAAAATGTAATCTATGCATCTACCTTAAGCGGATATTTGGAAACTTGCGACCGAGCGGATTTTGGTGGCGAAACTCCCAGCGGATTTTGGTGGATGCGTTGATAGAGCGGGTTGCCGCGAAAAAATACTCCTTCCGTACGGATTTTGGCCAGTAAAACTCCCCGACCGAGCGGATTTGGGTGGCGAAACCTCGACCGAGCAGATTTCTTCTTTGTTTTTTTTTGCTGTCATGGTGCAGCCGGGCATTTTCTATTTTTGCAAATTGCCATACTTATTTTCTTTTTTGATGTTTTCTGCTTCCATGATACCTGTAACTACAAAAAGGAGAAGGCCCATTTGACCGCGAGATGATTTGACCGCTGACAATTTGACCCCGAAGGGGGGAGGGGAGCGGAGAGGGAAGAGGGCGGAGGGGGAGAGGTGAGATTTGGGATTACTGGTAAATCAGAAGCTATAAAGCGCAGCGAAGCGATTGTATTGTGTCAGGTCACTTGGCTGCTGGGCGGATACAATGAATCGATGCGTGACATTATAAAAATGGCTGTCTAGATCTATATAAGTATTAATTAATTACATAATATAATCAGATAATATATAATTATTGTACTGTTTTGTGTCAATTGGCTGCTTACTGACGAGAACGGTGCGCTTGCGCAATAATCTGTAGTAGCAAACATCGTATTCCCTTTTCTTGGTGGCTTGCTTGGAAGTAAAAAAAATGATATTATTGTTGCATAATATTAGAGTTACTTATCCCACTTTGCACACGACGAGCTTTCAACGTCGTTTTCTGGTTGAATTCTCGTAAACTGGTTGATCAACTAGATTTCGACGACATTACAACGTCATATTACAACGAGCCCTCGTGCAAAAAAGTACTCACGATTAGTTTATGACGTAGTAGATTCGTCAGTTTTCAACTTGAGTTGACCAGTAAGTTGAGGATAAAACTGGCTGAGCTTGAAACGAGAATGTAACATTTCACACCTAGTCCGGGGCCCAGAGCACAGTCCGGATCCCAGAGCCGTCTCCCAGGTCGATATCGAAGTGGACTGGTCTTTTGTCCGCGGTGTACTCTTCTTCTTCCTGTTGGCGTCTTGTATCCGTGAAACTCTTCTTCGTTCGGCTAGTGTCGTCGGACCCCTGTGAACCCTTCTTCTTTCGGCCGGTGCCTTGTGTCCGCGGAACTCTTCTGCTACCGGCTGGTATCGTCGGTCTACGGGGAACTATTTTTATACCGGCTGGCAGCTGGCGGCGTCGGCCCCCTTTGACTGATCTTCCGGGTTACAACGTGTTTCGCTTGGTCTGAACAGGCACCTAGTTGGTGAACGCTGGTAAATGGTCAGTGAGACCAATGATGGTTTGAAGCTCTATGACCCTAGTCATGGGTAGGATTTGAACCCGCAACCTACTGGTTTAAAGTCGAGTGCGTTACCTCTCGACCATGGCGGCTTCTGCTTGAGCGTGCGGTGGGTGGAATATATATGGTCATCTCACCCACTCCCGCTAACTGCCATATAACGTAGAGAGAACAAAATGATTGCAGAGAACTTGTATGTGACAACTCTATTTATAATGCATGTCCAGTGATGCTCGTATGGAATGAAATATTGTGGCAAATAGACCATTGTATCTGGAGCTAGTGCGCAACTGTCACGTCACTAACGTAGTTACCCGCCTTGGTCGAGAGGTACAGTGCTCGACTGCAGATCAACCTGCGGCTGGTTCAAACCCACCTTATTTATTTATTTATTTATTTATTTTTTTGTGCAAAGGGTCGCACCCGAGGGGTAGCCTATCAATTTATTATTAAATTCCCAGACATTTTATTCCTTATAGTTTTGCATTTGTGTATTATTATAACAACAACATTATTGTTATAATTGTAAGATACTGTATTGTTTGTTTGTAATGTACTTGTGCCTCTGTCTGTTGTCTAGAGCAGGAGTGAGAAAGGTCGGACAACTCACGGCATGATTTCACCCGTGATAAGGTGTCCGACCTGTGTAATATCTCTGCCTGAGGGCTAGACCGTGAGTGAGAAAGGTCGGACAACTCCTCACGGCGTGATTTCACCCGTGATAAGGTGTCCAACCCGTGTAATTTCTCTGCCTGTTGTCTAGAGCAGGACTGAGGATGGTCGGAACTATGGTCGGCCCGGAACTATGGTCGGAAATATGTCGGAATTTAATTATTTTAGAGGAAAAAAAAATCTATCAAGATAGCCGACCAAAATTCATTATAGCCGACACACTGACAGACATAACAAACAAATGCCAGAATTAAACATAGAGTACCGAAGTGCTATCTGTTCGGCACTTGCTGTAGGCGTACTCTCGTTCCTTACGGAGAAAGCTCGGTCGTTCTGCAGACACCTCGCTGGGCGGTATGGCGTATTTCTCAACGTAACAATTGAATATCGTGTACTGTTCACACCCAGAACAGAGAAGCCAAATGACCTCCCGGATCTTACAACATAGTTCATTCGATTCACTTAGAGTCCATGCATCTTTTTATTGATGGTCTCTTGCCACATATATCGCATCTACACTGGTCTCTTGATGTGTTTCGTTTCGATGTAAGTACCTGACACAATACAATCGCTTTCGGAAACTCACGGAGGAGTGTGAAGCCGTCTGCAGGGGCCGTATATGTATAGTACCAGCAGCTGGTAGACACTGTCACAAAGTGATTTATTTGACTCGACTCCTAAGTAAAACAGTATACGGTACTGATGAAGTATTCGGCATAAACTTGGAAAGAAATTTAGCACTGAAGACCCAATGCATCCTACTCATTTGTAACGAGCTTGATACCAAGCATACGCTTAATTGTCGGCAGAGCCCAAGGCAAAAGAATTGCGCAGGGACGGAGGGGATGGTGGGGACGTAGGGGATGGTGGGGACGGACTCACGGGACGACGGGGATATAGTGAGGGTGGACGGAAGGGACGGCGGGGATATAGTGGGGGTGGACGGAAGGGATGGCGGGGTGGGTTGGAACGGCGGTAACCGAGGGGACGGCGGGGCGGTTTGGAACGGCGGTAACCGAGCGGATCGAGGGAACGGCGAGGGGGCGGGAACGGTGCTGGCGTAGGGGGCGGTGCGAGCCTAGGGGTCGGTGCGGACGTATGGGACGGTGCGGACGGATGGGATGATGACCTTTTTTATTCGAAACTGTCTCAGTATCTTATGATGTGTATTTAACTAATTTATACCAGTATTTCTAATGATACTCCATTTTGTATGAACACAACTGATTTCTCATGTCAGTTGTATATCTTGATTGTATCCTATGGAGTTTTAAAATATATACTTTTATCAAAATTGACCAAAGGTTACATCAGATAATTGTATTTATTGTTATTCGAGATATAGGCATGGCAATTGGATTGAACACCCCCTTGATTTCAAGTCCATATGATCGAAAGGAATTGAAGAATTGGAGGTCCGTGGAATTCTACAAAGCGGTGATAGAGCGTTGGGTTCACGAGGTGGCGTTCATCACAGGGCAGCACAGCAAGAGATTCAGTGCTGATGTGAGACCGTCCCAGAGGATGAACGATGCGCCACATAAGCCCTGGGCAGCAATTGATGTTGCTGGCTGTATTTTGGTGGCCCATTGCAACTGCATGGCAGGGTAAGCAAATGTTCAACAGGGTCGAATCCAGCTATGCTGGGAAAGGGGGGAGGGCGGTTTCGAGACCTAGCTTTTTGGTTTTCATATGTTAAATGCTATACATTTCGGCCCTAAAATGAGTGCGGGGCCGCGGCCGGCCTCCCATTGGATCCGCCCCTGTTAAAAATGTCATTCAACATATTAGAGGTTCTTTATTTCACTAGTTGAGCAAGTAATAATTTGATCCATAAAGAATCATGCATATTTTTGCACAACAGATTGGGAGAAGGTTGCACGCATATTGGTGCGCTCCTTTGGAAAATGGAGATGGCTGTTCGCCTGGGTTACACAAGACCTCCAGCTTGCCCCGAACTTGCCTGTGCATGGAATGTGTCCGGAACGTCAAGGCAACTCCATTGCACCAAATCAACTTCTTTTCTCAGTAAATGTTGCAACCTCCTGGTAAAATTTTTTTATTCATTATGCTTACGCTTTGGGAAGCACATCAACTATACAAACTACTTATCCAATGAGCTTGGTCCAATGAACAAACTCCTTATCATATGTGGTATCAAAGATTGTGTAACTCGTCACTTTCCACCAGTAAGTATAGCAAATCATTACACGACATATTTGTACAGAGTGTGTTATTGTTAACAAATGTGTACAAGAGATATATACAACTCCTTTTCTATCTAGCTATTAACGACTGTGTAACTCTACAGTTCATCAATACGGATAACAACGTATTATACGAACTATCGTCACAGAGTGCCGTGTAAAGAAAGATGTAATTAAGTCATTTATAACTGGTTACTCTTCAACAGCAATAAATAGCATATATTCATTACACATATTGTGCAGACTGCCTTGTATATATACAAACTTGTTCACCATCAATAACGAATTCCTTGGTGACAACCCGAGTTATGTTTTACTAGTGTGCACCAAATTTATATTAGATCTTCCGTGGACCGGGCATCGAAACGTCAAAAGCGTGGGATAGGTGAGATGGAGCCCTGCACGGAAGAGGCAGCGACAGCATTTCTGCAGGAGCTACGGGAAGTAGCGGAGGATTCTCTGGCTCTCAGATTGTATGTGCAATCCTGTGCGCCCTGGATTTCTCCCAGACCAGCGGGACCAGTTGCGGACAGACTTCTTCCTCGCCCTCTGTTCTCTCTCTACTGTGGCCCATACGGACAATTTCTTCGCGGACTAGACGAAATTTCAGCGCGGAGTCGCGTGAGAACCGATTTCAGCGCGGAGTCGCGTGAGACCCAATTTCAGCGCGGAGTCGCCTAAATTTCAGCGCGGAGTCGACCACACTTCGGCGCGGAATCAACCAAATTTCGGCGCGGCGTTGAATGAGGCCAAATTTCAGCGCGGAGTCAACCATATTTCAGCGCGGAGTCAACCATATTTCAGCGCGGAGTCAACCATATTTCAGCGCGGAGTCGCCTAAATTTCAGCGCGGAGTCGACCTCATTACTCCAGTAATCACGAATCATATGGTACACCAGTAATTATGATTATAAATAATAAATTTGCTTATCACTTTGCAGTCCAAGAGGATGACCATCATGATGATAGAGAACTGCAGATGATATTCAGTAAACTTTGTGCATTGGATGACAGTGTTGCAGGGTTAGTTCCTGCGTAATATTGAGAATATTAAAATATTGGTTTAAGAGGGTAGTTTAACTAAATTGTTGAAGTTATTACGACATATAGGCGTTATTGTCAATTCAGACTGTTACGGGTGTCAATGATTACAACTCACCGGAGTGTGGTACGGGAGGAGTGGTCGCCTGGAGTGAACTCGATTCGTCATTACAACTCGTCGAGCATCTAGTGTGGCACAAGAGGAGTGGTCGCCTGGAGTGAGCTCAGTCACGTGGTTTAATGTGAGTAGACTGGACGTGTTAAAAGAGACCCCATGTCCTAGGGCCGATACGACTTTCAACCTGACACCGTTCCGGGTCAGTTCTGCGGGACGCTGTCACCACTGATGTGACGTGTCTTCACTGACGCCGTGCCGGGACGGCTTTCTCTCAATTACCCGAGCTCCATCTTCGTCGGGCCGGGCCGAACAATACCCGAGCCTTATCTTCGCCGGGCCGGGCCGGGCCGGTTTGTTGTCAAGCACCCAAGCTTCATCTTCGCCGGATTTCATCGCCACGTCGCCTTCATCGTCCAGCCACTCCAACCAATCCACTCCGGTTGCTTGCCAGTTAAGTAAACTTTAACCGTGAACAATGCTTGTGAACTTGTATTTCAAGGGGGGTTTTATTGTTGTAAATATATGTATACTTGAATAATCACCACTCGTCTGTTGTTTTGTTTGGAATCTCCAAAAGTTCTGTTAGAACTAACAACTTACAACAAATCTGACACAGACCCATCACAATTTATAGAACTTAAACATACTATTCACAATCAACACCCCAACCATTTCTCTATATATACCGATGGCTCAAAAGACTCCCACAGGGTGGCCGCTGCAGCTGTGGCTGGTGAACACCAGTGCAGCAACCGCCTCCCAGACCAATGTTCTATATACACCGCAGAAGCAATAGCTCAACTGATGGCACTTGAATATATAGAAAAATCACTACATGATAAATTTATCATTTATTCAGATTCATTATCCTGTATACAAGCCATAAAATATCGGAAATATGAAAATCCCTTAATACAAGATATACTCCTAAAATGTCATGATTTAATATGCAATGGAAAGGCGGTAGTGTTCTGCTGGATCCCTAGCCATATAGGCATAGAGGGCAACAGTCTAGCAGACGCTGCCGACAAAGAAGCTCTAAATGACGACGTCCTTCCAGTCCAGTTTCCATACTCGGACTTGAAGCCGTACATCCAAAACGAAATTACTAAAAATTGGCAGTCGTCCTGGGACGAGCAATCCTCCAACAAATTGCAACGGCTTCAGCCTACTGTGGGTACCAAACGGCCACGAATCCGCGGTAGACGGAGGGACGTTGTCATTCAAAGACTCCGAATTGGACATACGTACCTTACCCATTGCTATCTCCTCAAAGGAGAACCACCTCCCGAGTGTGTTCCCTGTCAGGAACCCCTGACTGTGGAGCACATTCTGTTGAGGTGTGTTGACTTTCAACAGACAAGGGATCAGTATTACAGAGCAGAAACTATGAAAGAACTATTTAATAATATACCACAGCAAAAGATTTTAGATTATTTATCTGCAATAAATCTAGTCAAGTACATATGATATATCTAGTCAACGTTTACAGCCAAACAGTGCAAAAGATTTTAGATCATTTATCTACAATGAATCTAGTCAAATGCATATGATATATTCAACGTTTACTGCCAAACAGTGCATTTTGCTGTAATTATTAATCTCAAAAGCTTGGTTTTAAAAACCAACTCATGGTTTTATATTCTGACAATTTGTTGTCTTTATCGTTTCACCATTCTTCACTTTCATGGTTTTATGACGATCTGCTCAATGATATTACTTGATATTCTCAGGGTTTTATTGATCTATGGATCGATTCCACAAAGACTGCATTCATGGTTTTATTCATATCACATGTATTGATTTTCAGGGTTTTAATATTGACTCTTGAGTTATTTAGAATAACCCTAAACCAATATGGCACGATATAGCCTTCCAGGCTGAAAGTGCCGTTAAGCCCCAATCAAATCAAATCAAATCAGTGTTCACGTGATCGACCATAATGCTGGGCGAATGGTTGAAGCCTTCGGCTGGGACGCTGCTGGCTCCAGTCAGCCACATGAGAAGAGTGGCTAGAGTGAGCTGGTCCCCGTTGGGCATAGGCGGGAAGGTTCCATCTAAGGAGAAAACGGAATCAGTCGTTATGTCAACGTAGTTCCATATGCGACACACAGTTTAACCGTCTATTAAAGGATGAACCTGTTGTGTCGAAGAGAGAAGGGGGAAGGGAGACTTACTCTCAATTGCCAAAAGAAACAGACTCCAGTTCATTGAGACCGCCTCTTCCGGTTGACGGTGAGACGTGTACGTGCGCCTCACTGAAGGTGAACGCGAACAACCTCTCCATGTCATCGACGCTAAGTATCTTTGCTGGGCGAACCAGCAGAGGCCGCACCACGTGTGGATGGGCCCTCAGCATGTCCAGCACCCCCAGTGTCTTCAAACCTAAAAACAGTATTGTTACTTCTCACAAACTGTGAAATTATTTCGGCTTAAAATTACCTAATTATTCGCAATTTCATCACTTACTTGCGCACGATCCGAAACCCGCTACGTCGATTTGCAATCGTCGATATCTTATAAGATAAATATGTAGCTTCTACGTGAAATAATAATATTATTAATATTATATTATATTACAATATTATGTTCTGTTATTAATCAATAAGTACATATCTTGGTATTATGGGCCTGAGGCATAATCCAATTTACGCTACTTTTCTTAACTTCGCTTTACCTTCGACAAATTGATCAGTCTCAGCTTTGGATGCCCAAATAACCGAGTGCTGAATGACACTTCTGCTGATCCGGGGCACGTCATCCATCGTCAGAGTCGCCGTTGACTGTCTCACGCCCAAATCAAATCTTTGCGGCAAGAGAACATCGATTGTTTCTCTCAGCTCTTTCACATCATTGATGCTCTCCAACTGAGAATAAAAGTATTGCAATTAAAATGTATTTTAATAATCATATTTATTTCTAGTACGTATCTCATTATTCAAAGAAACAGTTTCTTTAGGAACGAGGTTATGGCACCTTGTATAATGTGCTGTATTTTCGAGGTATAGTAACACGTTGCCCAAATATTCAGATTTCTCAATAAAATTAGGTGTCCAAATGACATTTTCATGGAATGAATCGTGCAACGGATGTGCCTACCTTGTTAATTGCGATCTGCAGCTCAACATCAGGTATGTCATGTACAGATGCGTCTCTAGATTCATTGTACAAGATATAGTCCGCTAACATGTCGGCAAGTAATGGTATCCCTGGGCCTCCCTGGAGAACCGTCAGGGCCACAAGCACACCGATGTCGAAGAACACTTTGTTGTTTAGGGCGGCAGCATCGTGGGCAAAACTGCGGCGGTTTGGCGCTCCCTCCAAATAGCCACATCGGGCCAGGTCGGCGATCAGGAGAGACGCGTACTCGCGCCGCAGTCCACCAGCATCCTGTCCTTCTTCGCCCTTGAATTTAACACGCAACTGCTGTTCAAACATAGCGGGGCAGCGCTGAAGTTTGGGTCTCAAAGCCCTTAAATAGCGTAAAGAATCCATCAGGACGTGCGACCTCCGCACTTGGACACTGAATGCATTTGTGTCGTCATAGTCTATGGCTTTAGAGATGACAGCATCCCTCTGCGTTTCTATCAAAACCTTCAGGTCTTTTCTGAAGACGAAAAAAAACGAGAGAGTAAACAACAGTAGAAAGTATGCTGCGGTCTTACAGCTATTGTCCTCATTACTTACCGCGAAAATAAATGTGCCCCCAACTGTCATAAATATATGGTATTTTTGCAGCAATCTCTCAAATCAACCGATCGAATTATCACTGCATTACATTCCTACGATTTTGACTAGTTTTCACTCTAACCCTGTGCACAAACGGATGACGTATTGACAGACATTTGAAATGTGGTGGGAACTTTCCTTTACTTTGTTTGACGTCATCAGCCAATATTATTATACTAAAACTTCAGGAGTCCTTGAAATACGAAACTTAAGATTCAATTTCCCATAAGTGATTCAAGATGTGAGAGGCAACTGTTACATTATGTTTAAATGATATTCGAGCGTATTCGTATGCGTATTTATATCTCTAAGATTGCTTAGAATTGTACAAAAAACTAGATTGACCATTATTTTGATCTATACGCTTTTGTATGATACATATCCCAATTAAATCACAAAGCCACTTACTCTTCAACTTCAACAGGCACTGCTTGAGGTCGGTCCTCTTCACAAACAGCATGTTCCGACAAGTCAATGATATCGCAGTCAAGGATTTCCCTACATGAAGATTGGCATATATGTACATGACATGTAACACTTGAGACTGGTCTTATATTCTGGGTATATATCCCAGTTTAAAAATTGTTTGAAAAGTCTACGTATTACCAGAAGCCGAAATTGTAATAACATCATCCCAAAACGTCCGTTTTCGCTCCCCAACTAGTCTTGCTTTCATGCCCCACTTTTTGTCAACGTATCCTTTATCAAATAAATAACGCCCTACCACGATGGTTATGAAATGAGATAGATCTACTTACTGAAGTCCAAGTAGGGGTGCAGGAGCAGCAGCGGTATCGTCGCCACATTCTCTGAAACTCTCCGCACTGTCAACCATAAGCCAGATTGGTAAATCACAATAGATCTTGGCATGTTCGTATAACAAAATAGCTATAATTTTTATAATTAATATATCCCGCCAATGAATAAATACTTCATAGTTGGATCGGAATTTGGTAGCTGGGCATACTCCGTCACATACTGGTGTACTCTCTTAGTTCAGTTATAGAAAACATATGCAGGTTTCAAGAATGTTCAACGCATGTTTGTGACAAGAATAGATCAATCTTGCACAAGTCAGGCAAGGGAAAGTCTACACATTGTTCAAACGACATGATTTTGGCGGAAAATAACTTTGCATAGTTAACTACAGCTATGTAATTTCGACAGCCCAATAATCTATAGGCTATTAAACACTGCGATGACAGAAAGTCGAAGGCAATATTTTCTCTAGATGTATAACATGCATAGGTAAGAGTAAGAAGCAATAAAATGTGTACAGAGGTTACTAACTAGTATTATGATGTTGTTTTCTTATAATTTCTGTACAAGTTAAAGGACCGGTCTTCTCAAGAACCCAATGCTTATACAATTGTGGTTTTGCTGTAAAATGACATTGCCTAAAATGAAATATTTTGGAGTCATTTTTGCTATTCCACATTTCATTTTGTTATAAATGTTTAGCTATATACTACCTTTATACTACCAAGGACAATGTTGATACTATTTCAGAGTTCAATGCAACATTATTGTTCTCAAATTAAAGAAAACCATAAAATGTCATGCAAAATAGACATAAAAATAGCCTTTTTCAACAAGGTTTTTTTGTCAATGCTACTTCCATGATCATGGATACATGTAATAATATGACAAATACCATTAGCATATATATTGTATGCATTTCAAGTATCTGCTTCAATTTTGAGTTTCCTTATTTGTACCTGGCCATAAGAACACAAACATAAGGCCTTAAAGGTTTATAAATAAAACTATAACACCAATCAGCTGCTAAAGACCCAAAATAATCCAACTTCTTGCATTTCCCCTCCATAACAGTCAATACTTGTGCCTCTGGCGAAAGGTCATAACCGTGCGTACATATTGTTTGCCGATCCCACTGAAACGGGGCGCCCTAGCCCTAAAGGGAGGGGGGGGGGGGGTGCAGATCAGGTCTAAATGGCCGTTTCCCCGCATCTCTCGATCGTTTGACACATCGATCAACCTTTTACTTGCCACAAGCACCCATTTAGACACTAAAGTCGAAAAAGTTCATTTTGGTGCACCCGTTGCAACGATCACCTCGAAATATAACTTTAATAGTTTTACCCCTATCAGATCTATACGGAAATAATTATATGACGATTTCTTACAATTGACCCACCATACCTCCAAGTTTTACTTCCAAGCCAATTAACCCCATGTCAAGTAACTCCATAGATAATGTCCCAGGAGAGGCTCAAAATCTGCCGGTCAGTCGATATTACTATACTACCAAACTGTCAAGTAAAATATACTCTTCTAAACTTTTCTTAGCATAAAAACATGAAATTGAAACATTCCTTACAAAAACACGTGCCAAAACAAACGCAGGCCAACCGTCCGCAGCTTATATGGACGTACCTCTGGGAAATATGGCTAACCAGCTGTGGAAATAAAGTAAAGTTGATACGGTTTCTCCCATATACAATAAAATACTAGAGGTTATGGTTCGCGGTTGCATTACAATTACCCACGGTGTGTGGGTTAGACATATATATATATATATATATATATATATATAACCCTGTCATCAGAATTAGGCATCCCAGTTATGCGCATATTCCAGCATTTGGCAGACCGCCATCTTAGGCAGACCAAACGGTGGTCTGCCTAATTTTCCAGAAGTCGTTACTCATGTGAACGTGTCTGATTTCTCTATATTCGGTGCTTACCGTGAACCTAGACGCCTACATAATTAAAGAAACCTAAAAACTTTAATATATTCTTAATCTAATTGAACTGTGAAACATTTTTAGCATCTTAGAATTACGGTCGTGTATATATACAAAAAGTTAAAAACCAGTCTTAAGTGCCCCCCATTAAATTCGCTATTATTTACAATTTGGGGTATATATCACAATTGTGAAGGGAGAATTATAATATTGCTGTCTTTTCGCGTCTTTTTTGACCGATCCTCATGAAGTTATGCCAAAAACATAAAAACAGGCCACTTTGTACACCATCGTGTGCCGCGGTGTACATCTTTCTGACGTGTGAACATCGCGCATGCGTACTCGCATTGTCAATACCAAAATGGCGACAGTTTAGCAGTCGAAGCGTCGCCGTCTGCACCTCATTCTCGCAAGTGGACAACAATCCAGGTAAGACTAGCTTTCATATAGTTATACTTTGCATTCGGGTAAATAGTAGATTATAGCGATCAATGTAAGCCTAGTCGAACTGTAGATCGAAACAACGAGATAAAGTGACATTGCTGACTTTATGACCTGTGACATTGGCAATCCGATCGTTCGCCGGTTCAACACCGAAAGGCGACAAGTTGACAGTCAAACAGACGTCAAGCAACGATACAGTTTTAAATATTGCAATTTTTAGTAGATCTAATATTCTACAATATTCATGAAATGCTACAATTTTCTTATCTCGCAGTCGCTAATCCTAGTTGATCGGGTTTCAGAAATATTGTCTGCAAAGTCTATTCGTGTCCGTGACCTTGGCTTGTTCTAAATTGTTCATGAATGTTGTTGACATGCCTAAAGGTTGTTTAGGTTAGGCTAACAGGAAAGTTAGAGGGGTGGATCTAGGCCTATACTATAGGAAGGAGGTTATAGGATAGACGTAATGCCCCCCCCCTCACCCCCTTGAAAACCTGAGCATATAGATCTACTGTAAAAATCAGGCTTTTCGACGAAACAACTGATTCACAAAGTCAGTGACATTTTGTAGATCTATGCAACCCATTGCCATTGGCAGTGGCAGATCCAAGCCAAGCCGAGGCAAGCTGGGGGGGGGTTATACATACTCCTCTCAAGTTAGAGGATGTCAAAAACTATTAAAGTAAAACAAATTTTGATGACCCTTATTGAGAAAGACTGTTGTTTTTCTCATCAAAATCAATGCTATTTAATTACCATAATGAACAAAGTCATAGGTCAAAAAGGATAAAAATGCAAACCTGACACTGCTACATGGTATAGGTAATTTCAGTGTTCATGCTACTGTCTCTTGTATAGATAGAATATATAGATTTAGTTGCTGATATTATTACATAGTGATATACTTATCATAAAATAAATAAGCCACAGTCAACATGGTCAATATACTGGTATCATTGATGCTTAGAAAAATAATAGCTATATAGTGTTGATCTGTTTGGTTATTGGAACAACCTTTTTATTTGTTTCAGAATTAATTTCAATGGCACTTTCAAGAGGAAAGCAGCTTGTAAGTCTTATGTATATAATTCTGAAACTTGTTTTTATTCTAACTTAATTGGTTTTGTCAAAATAACTGTTGTGTTCTATAATTAGATATCTTATTGTTTTGACCAAGGGATCTATTAAATTCAGTTGGAAACATGGCCAGAAATGTGGCATCTGTGTTATATAGTATATAGCTATATTATTAGGCCCAGACTCTCCCTGAGTAAATAAGTTAAAGTATTATATTTGTATCTATATCATAAGCATATGGGAGCAATAAGCACATGAAGCATTTAACATGTTTAATCATAATTGAAATTTGTTTCTTGTTATGACAGTATATGGAATAATCTGTATTTTCAGTTCAAAGCTAGCATCATGCCGAAGAAAGTAAGTATATGTATATCTGGTATATATGTACTCAACATTACTGCCAATATATATAAAGATAAGCGGGTTTACAATTAAATTAGTAAAATTTCTTCTGAAGTTAATCTTACATGTCTTTGGACTAATTTTAGCTTTACCATGTTTACAGAAACAAAACCTGTTATAATGGTACAACCTATATACAATCAACATATCATCTAATCATAATTGAATTTTGTTTCTTGTTATGACAGTATAACAATTATATGGAATAATCTGTATTTTCAGTTCAAAGCTAGCATCATGCCGAAGAAAGTAAGTATATGTATATCTGGTATATATGTACTCAACATTACTGCCAATATATATAAAGATAAGCAGGTTTACAATTAAATTAGTAAAATTTCTTCTGACTAATGTCTTTGGACTAATTTTAGCTTTACCATGTTTACAGAAACAAAACCTGTTATAATGGTACAACCTATATAAAATCAACATATCATCTAATTATTGACATTCTGGCCAACTAGTACTGATTACCTAAAATAACTGGTATAAATCTTTCTTAAAAATGATATGATTAATATTTAATTAGTTTACTAGTACTGGATGATGGAAATTAATTATTCCCACTAAAAACATAAATATATTACAAGGCTAGCTAAAGTTAGGGTAATATTAAGAATACCAGTATATATATCAGATATATCCAGAAAATATTTGTGACATACAGTTTGTCAATTAAAGAACATGTTGTAGATAAAAGTAAAATGATATAGCAGCTAGTCCGATGATATCTGTGATAAGTTGTACATACTTAGACCAAGTATATGTTTTTTTCACACAATGAAGTAATGTAAACGAAATTTCAAGATTCCTAAAACAGGAACATGATTTTCAAAATATTTTATCAGCCTAAATCATAAAACAAAACTCACATTATAATAAACTATGAACAAATTAATAGCAGATAAAAGAAAAAAGGGAATATATATATCCAGGGTAGTACATTAGGCATTTTGGAAAGACATTTTTGAATTTCCGAGAGTTGTGATATGTATATATTAACTTTTGTAATAAAGTTAAATTAACATAGTTAATAGTAATATAATACTTAGTATATATTCATAGAATATATATAGTTATATAGTTGCATGAATTTGGAAATATGCCAGTTATGGTATTAAATAACCTGAACCTGCCGTTAACAGTGTCAATTGTCATGAGAATGACATTGAGAAATTATAGGTGAATGAGTGAACTTAGTTATCTGTACATTTCTCTTCAGCTAAAGGATATGTCACCAGTCGATGATGCAAGGATGTGGTCTGGACAAAGACGACTTTAGGATCGGCTCAGTTTCAAGCGGCGGTGGGGGTAAGAACAAGTTTACGTTATAATAAAGCAATAATTTAAGATATGCATCCAAATCGATTGTATGATGATTAATTACAACACAAATAATATTGTTCTATGATATATTTATGCGTGTGGGCGCCCCAAGGTTTGCTTAAATCGGGACCACCGCACGGGATATCTTGGCCCAAGATGCCATCTTGTCGGTCAATATAGCACTTGTAATGTCTATTGTTCACTTTTATATACCGATATTAAATAAAACTTTATCTTATCATGTTTTATCTCATTAAAGCTGTAGATATCGTGGGTTAATTATCATTGTCGAAGCGCCTAATGCGATGTGAACCGGTAACATTTCGAATTAAACGTGAAAACATGTACCGGTAGATGATTTATGATTATCTATACTTAATTATCTATAAGAAAATATAATTATGTAATGCTTATGACCCGTTCAGTAGTGATTTGAAAGCGGATGGTGTTCTGTATAATTCTTTTATAATATAGGGTAGGCAAACGACCATACGGAACATACGACATAAATACGTTTTACAGTTATGAGTAAATGTGCCTGAGTTACCTTTTTATTATTTTTGAAGAAGAACCGGTACCCCTATTTTATCTAGTCAGTCTCTTTTTTTCTTTGCAAACCACTTTTAGCGAAATTACGTTATGTTTTTCAGCTTCATCTGAACCGTTCAGCGCCAATTATGAGGAAGACGTGTCAGTCACTGGTGAATATTTTTTTTTTTTAAATACAGTAGCAATATAATCAATTTGGGTCGAGATTCAGGTATAATTAAGATTGGAAAAGCTGTACAATTAAGACCAGATATAGTTTGGTAATTAAATACTGTGTTCTGCATAATAAAGACTAGACTTGCTATTGGTGTGGTATATACATATAAATTCATTTAGTTTCAGTGACATGGTTCAAGAAAGACACCGACTCCTCAAGGCGTCCTTCGGCGACTTCTTTTCATGCAGGCTTGACGCCAAAGACAACAAAGGCAATCTTCCAAGTATGTTTCCGTTTGGCATCATATGTTAATGCATCTTTTTCCTGTGGTTGTCATCTAGTTATTTTCACATTCTACTGAAGTACACATTAACTTTTGGTATATACGCTAAATTTAATTCGATTTAGGGTGTTTTTAATGGAAATACATTTAGGTTCTTAGTGTATAAACTAACCTTTTCTTCATTTATTGTACGCAATAAATCATAGGGCATGCTGTTAAGCCACTTTTGGATAAACTGGTACATCATGTGGGGAAAATGCCGCTTTGCTATCTACATCGTCATCAAAATTCGGGCATATGATGTTTGCATGTCATAATGTATGTGGAAAATTGTTGTGTAATGCAGTTTTAACGGACATTTTAATTTCAGGCAAAAGGAGAAATTCTGCAATTCATAGCCTCACAGCAGCCTATGTGTCTCCAACAACTGACGGAAATGGCTGCATATAAGAAAACAAGAACTAAGCTCTTCAACAAAAGGAAGACAATGCGACTAAAAATAATTAAGTCGTTACAAGAACTCCTAGGTCACCCCCCTCCCTCACCATCATCTTTGATCACCTCATGTCTCTCACTATCACCATCCTAGGCCACCTCCTCTCCCTCACTATCACCATCCTAGGTCACCTCATGTATCTCACTATCACTACCCTAGGTCACCCCCTCTCCCTCACGATCATCCTAGGGCACCTCATTTTCCTCACTATCACCATTCTAGGTCACCCCATCTCCCTCACCATCATCCTAGGTCACCCCCTCTCCCTCACCATCATCTTAGGGTACCTCCTTTCCCTCACTGTCACCATCCTATGTCACCCCGTCTCCCTCAAAATCATCCTAGGTCACCTCATCTCCCTCACTGTCACCATCCTAGGTCACCTCCTCTCCCACACTATCATCCTAGGTCACCTCCTCACAATCACCATCCTAGGTCACCTCCTCTCCCTCACTATAACCACCCTAGGTCACTCCGTCTCCCTCACCATCATCCTAGGTCACCTCATTTTCCTCACTATCTCCATCATAGGCCACCCAATCTCGCTCACTTACATCCAAGGCCACCCCCTCTCCCACACCATCATCCTAGTTCACCTCTCCCTCACTATCACTATCCTAGGTCACCCCCTCTCCCTCACTATCACCCTAGGTCACCTCTCCCTCACTATCACCATCCTAGGTCCACCCATCTCCCTCACCCTCATCCTAGGTCATCTCCTCTCCCTCACTATCACCATCCCAAGTCACCTCCACTCTCTCACTATCACCATCCTAGGTCACCCCTTCTCCATCAACATCATCCTTGGTCACCTCTCCTTCAATATCACCATCCTAGGTCACCCCCTATCCCTCACCATCAGCTTAGGTCACCTCCTCTCCCTCACTATCATCCTAGGTACCTCATTTCCCTCAATATCACCATTCTAGGTCACCCCCTCTCCCTCACCATCATCCTAGGTCACCTCTCCCTTACTATCACCATCCCAGGTCACCCCCTCTCTCTCACCATCATCCTAGTGCACCTCCTCTAGCTCACTATCATCCTATGTCACCTCCTTTCCCTCACTATCACAATCCTAGATCACCTCATGTCTCTCACTATCACTATCCTAGGTCACCCCCTCTCCCTCACCATCATCCTAGGGCATCTCATTTTCCTCATTATCATCCTAGGTCACCTCTCCCTCACTCACACCATCCTAGCTCACCCCTTCTCCCTCAACATCATCCTAGGGCACCTCTCCCTAACTATCACCATCCTAGGTCACCCCTTCTCCCTCAACATCATCCTAGGTCACCTCTCCCTAACTATCACCATCCTAGGTCACCCCCACTCCCTCACCATCATCCTAGGCACCTCCTCCCTTTCACTATCGCCATCCTAGGTCACCTCTCCCTCAATATAACCACCTTAGGTCACCCCCTCACCTTCACCATCGTCCTAGGTCACTTCATTTTTCTCACTATCACCATCCTAGGTCACCCCCTCTCTCTCACCATCAACCTAGGCACCTCCTTTCCCTCACTATCACCATCCTAGGTCACCCCTTCTCCCTCAACGTCATCCTTGGCCACCTCCTCTCCCTCACCATCATCTTAGGTCACCTCTCCCTCACTCACACCATCCTAGGTCACCCTGTCTCCCTCAACATCATCTTATGGCACCTCCTCTTTCTCACTATCATCCTAGGTCACCTCTGCCTCACTCACACCATCCTAGGTCACCCCTTCTCCCTCAACATCATCCTAGGTCACCTCTCCCTCACTCACACCATCCTAGGTCACCCCTTCTCCCTCAACATCATCCTAGGTCACCTCTCCCTCACTATCACCATCCTAGGTCACCCCAACTCCCTCATTATCATCCTAGGCACCTCCTCCCTCTCACTATCGCCATCCTAGGTCACCTCTCCCTCACTATAACCGCTTTAGGTCACCCCTCACCTTCACCATCGTCTTAGGTCACCTCATTTTTCTCACTATCACCATCCTAGGTCACTCCCTCTCCCTCACTATCCCCATCCTAGGTCACCCCTCTCCCTCACCATCATCCTAGGCACCTCCTTTCCCTCACTATCACCATCCTAGGTCACCCCCTCTCGCTCACCGTCATCCTATAGCACCTCCTCTCCCTCACTATCATCCTAGGTCACCCCCTCTCCCTCACTATCATCCTAGGTCATCCCCTCTCCCTCACCATCATCCTAGGTCACCTCATTTTCCTCACTATCACCATCCTGTGTCACCCCCTCTCTCTCACCATCATCCTATGGCACCATCTCTCTCTCACTATCACCATCCTATGTCACCCCCTCTCCCTCACCATCACCCTAGGCACGTCCTTTCCCTCACTATCGCCATCCTAGGTCACCCCCTCTTGCTCACCATCATCCTATGGCACCTCCTCTCCCTCACTGTCATCCTAGGTCACCCCCTCTCCCTCACCGTCATCCTAGGTCACCTCATTTTCCTCACTATCACCATCCTAGGTCACATCCTCTCCCTCACTATCACCATCCTAGGTCACCCCCTCTCCCTCACTATCACACAGCCTAGGTCAACCCCCTCTCTCACTATCATCATACTAGGTCACCCCCTCTCCCTCACTATCACCATCCTCGGTCACCCCCTCTCCCTCACCATCATCCTAGGTCAACCCCTCTCCCTCCCTATCACCATCCTAGGTAACCTAGGTCCTATCTATAATTAAATAATTTCATGAATTTCATGCTCAGTGCATTAGCTATAGCTTGTACACATATGTTTCTAAAAGACAGCATGTTTGTTAAGAATTTTATCCGCAAAATATTTGTCCTCACGGCGATTAATGGTTTGCTTCATATTGTCCTACTTCACAATTGAATCAAATCAAGTAGGAACTATGCACCATTGTGTGATTACATCAATGTTATAACTTAGACAGCTTAGACAGTTGATCATATGATAAATTGCAAACCCATTGTATTTCTTGCAGTTAAGTTGTCAATTGAATAAAAATGACCATTATACCTACACCTGAATATCGGTTCATTCACATTTTATCGACGAGCTACCATTATCGCCCAAAAGGTCCATGTACCTCATGCAGCTCTGTATGGCATCACTTACGTCTCTTAATCAGACCTATAAGACTCCTATACTATTACGCTCGCACAACCATATATCAAATACAAGAAATCAAATATTTCGTTTTATGCATTTTGCAATGATTACATCTACCCTCCAAATATGAAACATTGAGATATGTTACATATGCTTCGGAATACGTATACCGTATTTTTCTGAGGATGAAGATGGATATATACGTGTTCTCATTGTAATTGGAATACCCGTATATACACGCGGTCTGCCTATTGATGGAATATCCGTATACACTCGGTCTGCCTAATGATGGAATATCCGTATATACTCGGTCTGCCTATTGATGGGATTTAAGTAAACAGCCTGGTCTGCCTAATGCCCAGCTAACACTTATATTTTTTAAGCAGACCAGATATCATGTATATTAGTTCAATATAAATATTGTAAGTGCTATTTACCTTGTCCTTTGTTACAGACAGATTAACTAGTCTAATGGTGCAAAGTAATACCATAAAAACATAATCATTGACATTTGTGGAATATATTGAGATGGTCTGCCTAATGCCTAATTGTAAGCTTGGTCTGCCCAATGCTGGAATCATATATATATATATATATATATATATATATATATAACCGAATTGTTTCTTCGCTAGGATTGCAATCAAGGAATTTCAAACTGTCTTAGTCTCATCTCTAGGGATTTAGTGTCGCAGGTTGCCATCATATAATTGAGGGAAAAAAACAGTGCATTATTCAACGATTTGGCTTTGCAATGAAACTATACGTACCGAACTTATCCGAAGAGATACGGTTGGGGTGCCGGCGTCTTCATATTCAGCGTCTGTGAAAATATATATTAGTATATAGTAGCATTACAAGATGCACAGTAACAAAAAGGTCGGAATATATCATTGGGAATTAAAAATATTTATACGGGATAATGTAACGACAGTGCGTATTGTGGCTTTTATGTGGGCTAAATAATCTCTGAACGTCTTCAATATATTTGCTATTTTCTGTTCAATTATACCGTTTACGATCTGCCACGCTACAGTGTCGTCGTCGTCGTCGTCATGTGGCGAAGCTAGAAGAACCATAATCATAACTAATTAAGTTGTACTTTTGTTAAATATATTGTACTTTAGTCGATGCAATGATCACTGCATTAAATTCTATTGCATAAGATTCTGGCACGTTCCCGCTTCAAGACCGCACACGCAAACTGATTAGCTATTACACACTTATACAATCATATGTTTAGTTTCAGTTCAATTTTCATAATTATTGTTTACACTGAAAATAGCAGTACTACATACCTTTCGATTCTTCGGTATTCGTCCACGTACGACTACGACTTGAGCTGGATGGTTCTGCAGCTAAGACATGCAGTGACGGTGAGAGCGACCGAGAGACTTAATTATGCAGTGGTTTACACACACAGACGAAATATTTTGGAAAAACGTTCTGCACACATTGTCTATGTAAATATATCTCAATGAGAAAATAGATGCGTCATCACATGTTAAAAGATAAGAAATGGGTGTAATGGGCACATCTTGATGATGTAGTACACAA
This sequence comes from Arenicola marina, assembly GCA_964019135.1. NCBI lineage: Eukaryota > Metazoa > Annelida > Polychaeta > Arenicolidae > Arenicola > Arenicola marina. The sequence continues at coordinate 81,884 of CAXHSH010000680.1, forward strand.
GAAGTTCCACATGAGATGTACTCATTTGACCAAAAAAGGGCTTAAAAGCATGTCCGGTTCTTTATTGCAAACCCATATATGTGTACTTATAAGAATATAAAACATTATTTTCAGTAAAACAGTGTTTTACATTTCTCAATAACTATATTGCTGGATGAGTAACTTTAATTATGCAGTGGTTTGCACACAGAAACAATTATCCTATCAATACGCTGACTACTGTCTTAAAACACGACCCGGGCAACAATTATTTCCGTTTACGCATACCTTCATGCTGGAGATCTGTGACATTGGCCAAAAAGAAGTTTAATTTTGAATAACTCTTTCCTATTGCGTCTTTGTAGGCCGCAAGGCTGAAGGCTTCTTCGGTCCCGGGGATATACTTGACTGTCCGTCTGTCCGGATACAGCAGAACCCACTGCTCATTGGCTGAAAAGCCTTCATCAAACAAAGCATGCTTTGCTACAGCAGCTTCGAGGAGATCTTCAACTGCAGCCTCCGGAGATATGGGTATCGGGAGACAGCAGGTTGATATTAACGTCCTTCGCTTACTGCGCGTGAGACGAGACACATTCACCTGGAATAAATTGTCATGCACAGTAAAGACATTCGCCCTTATCTAGCGGAATATTAATGCAGAATTAATAACATAGATTGCAACTTGTATAATGACTTCGCTCAGGCAATGAAAGGAAAATGTCCATGCAAAAAGCTCTTTTCACCGTTTTTTTTATGTCACTCAATAAATTACATATAACTATTAACATACCTTCACTTCTTGCACTGCTGCTTTCTTCTTCCTGCTGGGTGCAGCCACACGTGCAGAGGATGCTTTTCGTTTGAAGCTCTCAAACGTCATTGTTTCTGAATTATGAAAATATATATGTGGTTCTTCTACTAGCCATAATTGCAATCTGGTGTCATATACATAGACAAAGTGGCAAATTAAGTGCAATGATTGTTGCAGATGTTCAAACTGACACTTTCATTCACCTCAACTGTGGATATAAATCTATTTTATCTGCACCAACAGCCACTACAGCAAATTAACCAGTACATACTGAGGATATATACATGATTTTTTTTTCTAAGCTTAATATTCAAACTTAATATTAGCAGCAGGATCACAACATACAAATTTTGTTGTTTTCCTCCATATCATTCTTAATTCAGTTGTAATTGAAGTTTTAAATAGTACATACCGTTAGTATCACGATTTCCTGGCAATGGGGGTGAAGGGGACCGGGGTTCCACCTCCTCACCCCAGTACTCCACATGAGTGGCGGGAAACAAGCCAGACTTTCCAGTCTGCTTGTTTTCCCCTGTCAACCACCCCTTTGGAGTCATTGGGGTGCCTCCCCAACGCCATGGCAGGTGCACCATGATGACTGCATCTTCAGTGAGATCTATATGTTGGGTAGATGCAGCCCTTAGGCCACGTTTTACTCTTTATAACACCTACAATGAAAGACAAAAGGTCCAAGGTGTTGAGTGTTTTGTTATTGTAATAACCCAAAATTAATAATGGCTTCTACAGTGGATATCAAAAAAATTAATTACTGGTAGTGTCCAGAACAGACACATACTGGTCTCTGGGTAACTTTTCTGTGCTTCCCAATAATGTCCCATCATGCAATTGAGATATCCCTACTCATTGCATATTCAATTTTCGTATTAATATAATATACCGGTACATACTATAATACTAAGAATTTTATTATTTATAGTATAAATTATATTATTTAAGAAAAAAAACACATTTACTGTTGGGATACTAGTGATCAATTGAATTGAGCGCTCACGCTTTGCAATTACAGTGCCTCATCCTGTATATACTTAACTAGAGGTAATCTCTGTCAATATCTATTTTATATGCCTTTTTAACAAATTTTTTTTCTCTCAACTCATTCTTCTCTCACAAAACGCACTTTCGATATCAATTAACTGGAATTTTATAGAGCAGCAATTTTGAATAAAAAAAACCTCAGATAGGCACATCGAGAAAAATTATAGATTTCTGCGCCGGGCTTGAGAGAAAAAAAGGGGTCATTTGGACGGTACATATGTATATACCTAACTATAGGTATTCCCCCCCCCACCCCCCCCCCCCCTTCCCAAGGGGCATCCACTTGACGCTCGCCTTGTCCCTGTCCTCACACAAGTCACAGTGTCTCGGTTGGGTATATACACAGGCGCCGCAGATCGACTGACACAGGCCGGGGGCGGGGGGGGGGGGGGGTGCGCGACCCCCCCCCCCCCCCCCGGCCTGTGTCAGTCGATCTGCGGCGCCTGTGGGTATATAGGCCACGCTGCTACCTGGCTACTAGCCCCGCTGTTGGGAGTCTTCTCGCAGAGTGTGTACACGCTCTCACTAGAAAGCATATGAGACCAACTTTCAAGGCCAACCATGTAACGCGGTCGCCCAAAATCAGAGGGAAAACCCATTAATTACGAGTTAAAGCGCGACAGATCGGTCAAAGGTTATAGAAGCTTTTGCTATAGGCATTTTCTCAGCATGCATCCACGATTGAGGCTCCTGACAGGAGCCTCAATCGTGTGCCACTGTGGTTGATTAGTTGATCGAACTCACAGTCGGGTTTTGGTTTCATGTTAATCGAACACGCCCTAAGTAACAACAATAACTCACCATTCTTTAGCAGTCCAACCTAAGCTGCGGTCTTCGAGGATCAGGTATCGGTCTTCGCGCCTTTCCCAAACGTTCTGATCAAGGTAAACTGTGTATTTTGTCTTATCCTGATGCTTAGCCGTACGGAGAAATGTTTATCACACCGCGCGGAGCAGAGAAATGTACCGCGCGGAGCAGAGAAATGAACTGCGCGGAGCGGAGAAATGTACCGCGCGGAGCGGAGAAATGAGCTGCGCGGAGCGGAGAAATAAACCGCGCGGAGCGGAGAAATATACTGCGCGGAGCGGAGAAATGTACTGCGCGGAGCGGAGAAATGTACTGCGCGGAGCGGAGAAATGCACTCCGCGGAGCCGTTTCACCGCGCGGAGCGGAGAAATGTACTGCGCGGAGCGGAGAAATGTACTGCGCGGAGCGGAGAAATGTACTGCGCGGAGCGGAGAAATGCACTCCGCGGAGCCGTTTCACCGCGCGGAGCGGAGAAATGTATCGCGCGGAGCGGAGAAATGAACTGCGCGGAGCGGAGAAATGCAGAAATACCCTCAGCGCAACCGTTGTACCTATGGGCCACAGTAAGTCAGCCATGTAGCTACCATTCCTTCCGCATCTCGGAAGTTCAAGAGCCATGTGAGAGAAGCATGATCAGTGACAACAGTGAATGGCCGACCCCGCAATTAGTGACGAAACTGCTTGATAAATGTCACCACTTCGAAAAGCTCACGATGGGTGGTGCAGTAGCGGGTTTGGGTCCGACTGAACGTCTTGGATGCGTACGCTGTGACCTCCGCACCTGCCTGTTCCTGGGCCAGCACGCATCCCATTGCATCAGCACTAGCATCAGTGTAAACAATAAAAAGGTCATGTCTGGTGGGGTAACCCAGCACTGGTGATTCACAGAGGGCCTTTTTTTTGGTTCTAAATGACACCTCCCTAGCTTCTGACCAGCTGAACGTAACATTCTTAGGAGTCAATGCAGTCAAAGAACTCGCAAGCTGTGAAAATCGAGGGATTAACCGCCGGTAGCAGAAAACCAACCCAAGAAAGCTACGTCGCTGCTTCACAGTACTGGGTCTGGGCCAGTCACGAACAGCTGACACCTTTGCAGGATCGGTTGCTATACCCTCACGAGAAACCACGTGACCTAGGTATGGGACCTCTGTGCGGAATAGCTTGCACTTGACAGCCTTCATTTTCAATTTAGCTTCTCGCAGCTTGTCCCACACAGTTGTGAGACGGCTGAGAGTTTCTTCGAACGTCCTGCCAAAGACAATGACGTCATCAAGGTATACAAGGCAGCTCTTCCAGCACAACCCACACAGCACGAGTTCCATGAGTCGCTTAAAACTGGCAGGCGCGTTTGCCAAGCCGAACGGCATCACCTTCCACTGGAACAAACCCTGACATGAAATGAAAGCAGTTTTCTCTTTATCCCGTTCATCCATCTCTACCTGCCGGGGTTCTAGGACAACTCCCCCTCGGACAACTCCCCCCCGAACAATTCCCCTCTAGGACAAGTCCCCCCCGGACAACTCCCCCCCCCCCCCACGGACAATTCTCCCCCGGAGAATTCCCCCCTAGGACAATAACCCCGGACAACTCCCCCCCGGACACCCCCCCCCCCAGACAATTCCCCCCTAGGACAAGTCCCCCCCGGACAACTCCCCCCCGGACAATTCCCCCCTAGGACAATTCCCCCCTGGACACCCCCCCCCCCCCCACTACAATCCCCCACCTGCAAAATGTTCCCCTTGGGCCAGTCCCTCCCGGCAAGTTGCCCTCGGACAATTCCCCCCCTGGACGATGATCACCCCCTGGAAACACACACCCACAAACGGACAAACGGACAGATTCGAAATATGGCAACATTATTATTCGTACAGTATTTACGCAGCGAAAGCAATCGCTGTTTTGCTAATAAATGCCTAGAAGTAATGTTTTATCCCTGGTAGCGGATTAGTGTTTCTTATGGTTCACTTGTTATGAATTACCGTATGACATTGATGGTTCGATCTCGAGTAGTGACCCTTCTTACTTAATTTCCTCAATGAAATAAGGTGGTGTTAAGGGGATATAGCCATGCGCAATGTTTGATAATTATTAAGATGGCGATGGAATGCGTTCCAAGGATTAATAAAATGTTCTTACACAAACGCGTCTGTTGTGAAGCCAAACTTATATTAATCAAGTCTACCAACAGTGAGTATACAAACAAACCATCATGACAGCTAAAGTGATGTTCATTTATTGACAATTAGGACCAAGGGGTATTTGTAACAGGTTTTACTTAATAGTCCATGTTTAGAGGCTTAAATTGTGCGCGATGGCCCTCAAGTAGGCCGCCATGGGCCTGTTTTCAAAATCTCGAACTAGGGCGATAATTCGCTGCCCCAGTTCCTGATAGCGACGTCATTGTGGAGGCGGTGGATGCCCTCCTAGAGCTTGGTTCAGCTCCATCTGGATGAAGGCATGTTCGCGTTTGACGACATCCAAAAATTTCCAAAAAATTGGATGGTGCCCGCCGATGTTCGCTTGAAAGCGACGATGCCACCCCTCAAGGTTGTTGTTCGTTCTTGGCAGCTCTGCTTCCGTCCGGTCTTTCATGTTCCACATCTCAGGCACATAGCTTGGGCGCTGCCTACCGCCATGTCGAAGACGACCGAGAAATAGATCCTCGAAGTAGTCGAGGAGAGGAGCTGTTGCCGCGTCGAGTTCCTGTGATAGGGTGTCGAAACCTTCCACGACTTGGCCCACAGGTAGAAAGGCGAGAGCCGGAAACATTCGCACCTGGAGGGCGAAGTCGGCGTCATCTTGGTAGCGCTGCTGTAGACCCAGATGTTGCACACGGCGGGATATGCACTGGCTGAGGTGAAAGAAACAACCCTTGACCACCGCATTGGGAAAGACATGGCGCAGGGCATTTTCCATAGCCTTTTCAAAGTCAATCATGATTGTTATTCATCAACTGGCGCAAGAGATCTCTATAGGTCGCCTCTTGCTTGTGGGCAATAGAGCGAAAACACATGGGGTTATGCGGCCGGCTGCAAGGGCATGAATAGTGTAGACCTGGAAGAATTGCTCCGGTGCCGTCTTGAAGGTTCCATCCAGAAACCAGTGGTCACTGTTGGCCAGCATCTCCAAGTTTCTCTGAGTTGCATAGATAAGCATACGGTTTTCGTCACCGATGCCACTGTCGTGGAGCAGGAACTGCTCCCCTGTAGCTGTGAATTGGTAGAGCTCCGGGATTTCGATTTCGGCTCGATTAACGGGAACGGGTAGAGGGTTGCCCGTCGCTTGTCTCTGGCGCCGAATTCCTCGCCTCATGTGACAGACTGGCGGCAAGTGAACTGATGCTGCCTCGCTCAAAGTACCCACAGACTGAGTCAGTATCTGCTGCACGGTTTCCTCGGTCTCTTCGGCCCTTCGCTTGAGGACCTGACGGACATTCAGGACCTCCTGGCGCACTCTATCTGGGGTATGGGTGTGTTGATGCACTCTGCCAACAACCGGGTCACCAAGAAACTTAAGTTTGGCCTTGCATTCACCCTCCTTATTGCGTCGTCTCTCGCACTCCCAGGTCACCACACCACCACTCAGAATCTTTTTCTTAACATAGTAGTGGCCATCGAGACATAGCTGCACATGTTGGATGACGAAGGTATGTTGGCCATTTGTGTAACATATCAGGGGTTAATTACAAGGGGATATGTCTACCCTCCCCGTTAATTGTGTATTTTTCGACCAAATACCTATTTTCGCCCCCCCCCCCCCCAAAAAAAAACTGGCAAAAGGATGTATCCCTATCATTTGCTTGACCCTTGAGCGATAATAGGGATGAGGTCGTAAACTGCACAGTTGCCCACCCCTAGCCCCAGTTCTGTGGCTGTAGAACGGTCAAAAAGCGCTTGGCCTATAACCCCTGAAGGCCTTGGTGGTTGTCAAGATACGGCTCTTTAAAATAAAGTAAGCAACACGTAGATCTACTCACCGCCAAATCCATTATTTATTAACTCCATAGATGAACATTATGTTTTGTTTAAAATTAGCGCTGTTGATATCCATCAACAGACTTGATGTTGCATGACGTACATGTCCATCTTTTCCCACACAACACATTTCGAATCGCCAACCTCTCGCTGTTCGTCTTGCCGGAAGTTGTGAACTGCTCGCAGAAGTCACCTGGTTCAGAAATCCACCCCCCCCCCCTCCCCCTTCCCCACGACCAATTTAACTCAGCCAGCCTACCTGTACTTGTTGCCAAAGTTTGATTTCACTCTGCACACTGTTGCACGCGAGCTGTTCAAGTCGCTGTAATGGCCGGCAAGCCAAAATGGATTTTAATGGAGTATTTGCACATATGTCTAAATATTTGAAGATATCTTTAATTCATTTAAAAATAACAGTAATTCATTTACAAGCATCTTTAAATGAATTAAAGATTTATTTAACTGATTGAAACATATCTCTAAATTAATTAAAGATAACAGTAATTCAATTGTACATATATATACGAATCAGCCTCATTTACACATTGAATTACTGTTGTCTTTACTTCATTTAGAGATATGTACAAATAATCTGAAACAGATGACTTTTGCGAGCAGTTCACAACTTCCGGCTAGACGAGTGGCGAGAGGCGTGTGATTTGAAATGGGTTTTGTGGAAAAGGTTGGACATGTCATGGAATATCAAGTCTATTGATGGATATCAACGGTGCTACTTTGAAACGTAACATCTATTGAGTTAAAAAGGTTCAGGGGTTACAGGCCAAGCGCCCACTGTGGCTGTAGACGTGCCCTGTCATATTTGTGCCTCTCCTACAGCCACTGAACTGGGGCTACCCCACCCCCATGGCACTGCATGGCCATTCTAGCGCTAAATCACCCTAGCCACTGTTGTGTACATCTTTGATGGAGGGGTGATTTAGCACTATGGCCAGTGCTGCCGTGCTTGTGCTGAAGTGCCTAGGTCTCACGAGGTTTAGAACTTTGGAAGAAAATTCAAAGTATGTTTGGAAGAAAATCATGGCGCTCACAAATTTAGATATACACTTGTTTTACCAGGCAAAATATTGGGTGGGAAAAAAAATTCTGCCTAGGATAGGTTGGACATGTATTTGGGATACTTTGATCAATTGGGATATTATATCACATCAACTGGGGAGAATAAAGGAGAGAGCAAAATTATGTCACCAGGGTAACTCTCTAATCTTTTCAATGTACAACATGGGATCTTTATCATGTGATCCCACTGGCAGGTGTCATTACATGGCATACATGCAGGGAATATTTATTTATAAGAAAGTAAGAACATTTTACCTAATCTATTTAGAAGCATTTATCACATGCTCAGTGCTCATCTCTAAATAGAAGATAACAGTTTGTGAATGACCATATTTTAACTATAAGTATGGTTTAGTGAATAGGAAAAGAGCCGATGCACATTTAGCTAAATTATGATTTGACTACTTTGCACTTATAAGTGTTCATTATTATAGCTGTATGGTGAGCCTATACATATTTTATAAAATAGTTTATAATATCTGTAGTGCAATATGTTTCTGATGGGCTTGTGCTATATCAGCACATATGCTAAGCTGGGTAAGCCTGAACAGTATTGAACAGGACTGAAGGATCATCACAGACTTGCTACAGCAGTGGCCTGGGCTCGCGTTAGCATTCGCCAATAGCCATTTGGCGAGAAAATTCGGGATTTGGCGAGAAAATTCGGGATTTGGCGAGAAAATTCGGGATTTGGCGATAAGAACTTCCTGGACACTCGCCAAAATGGCGAATATAAAATTTCAACTACAAACACATTTGTATTCATGTTTTTATCAACAAATGGAACCAGAAAATCCTCGAACAAATATTGGCTAATGTTTTTCCACGGAATTAGCCAAATTGGCTAATAAAAAGAAAATCCTAGTGCGAGCCCAGGTGGCTTTCTGCACAACTATGGCTACTGCTGCAAATGCTAGGAATGTCATTAGGTGATATATAATGTGAAGAAGCTAAATCTGTAGGGTTACTGGCCTATTGTAGCACATATATATGCCAAGTACCAGTGTCTAACAAGATTGCTTAAAATGTTGTGGACATTTGTTGTATGTTGTCTTACCTTGTTGTTTATTTGTTGCAGATAACCTCCTACCCATACCAATCATAGCTGGCTGTTTACCTGGCAACGAAAAACACATTGAAGGCCTCCAAGATATTTTAAATACAGTGGAAAATATGAGTGAGCAAATGTTCATGTCTCACTTCCGGATAGCTAAACAAGTGTATGTCCACTTGCTACGAGAAGTACGACCCTTTTTGCAAGAAGAAAAAACTGGGGGCGGTATTCCCATTAGTACAAATAAGCAGGTATGTTGCTTTTTGAAATATATATATGTCCAGGGACACTTTAAATGTATACGTGATACACATCAACTGTCAGGGAACAACATTGTTTGCTTATTATAATTGTGAGTTGAAGAAGAAAGCTAGGTCCACATAGTGCTTTTATGTATCCATGTATTTGTCAAGTATCTTTCCTCTTCATTTTGTTTTTTCGTGTGTGCTTGTTTATTTTGGAAATGAAGTTACTCCTGCAGTTATTAATGCGAGAATCATTAATGTAGATTAGCCTAAATATGTTCACTTTCCTCTTGCAGGTGTTGCTTTTCATTTGGTATCTAGCAAATCAGTCCTCCATGCGAGAATTGGCAATGATATTTGATGTCAGCAAGTCTACGGTCCACAAGGCGGTGCACAGAGTGGCTAACTCTGTGTGCCAATTACGCCAGAGGTTCATCAAATGGCCGCATCACGCAAGACAGCAGATCATCGCGGCTGCTATTGAAAGGCGCACTCAACTACCAGGCTGTGTGGGCTTCATAGACGGAACACATATAAGGATCGTCAACGCGCCCGGTGGTGACAGGGACTACATAAACAGGAAAGGTTTTGCCTCGATACAGCTACAGTTATGTGTTGATGATCTGGGTTTCATCACCGATGCTTACGTGGGATGGCCTGGGTCCACGAATGACGCAAGGGTACTACGGAACTCTTCTCTGTTCGAACGAGGAGAAACAGGAGCTCTCATTCAAGTCGAAGGAGGATACCTTATCGGTGACTCTGCATACCCGCTTAAAAGATGGCTCGTAGCGCCTTTTAAAGATTTTGGAAACTTGTCACCAGCTCAACGACGCTTTAATCGGGCTGTTAGTTCTATTCGGCAAACAGTGGAGCGAGCGATAGGCCACTTGAAGGGGCGATTTCGACAACTGCGTCATATGTACTGCGTAGATGTCGAAGACACGTGTAGCCTGATAATCGCCGCCTGTTGTTTGCACAATTTGTGCCTCTTGGAAAGAGACGATGTTGGTGCGTACATGGATATGGACCATGCTTACAGGCAAAGAGATGTAAATAGGTACCCTAGACTGTTTCGTAACGATGCTGCTGGTGTCGCCAAGAGAAATGATCTCTTGCAGATATTTCAGTGAACTTCACTGAGCGGCTCAGCCGTCGTTAGTACGATTGCTGCTTGTTGTTGGGCTATTTTGTGTCCTCCGCGTTCAATAAGAACCGGGATGAAAATAGTGGTATAATAGAATTTCCGGCTGGCTCTGTCTGCCTCCACAAACTACACAGAACATCTCTATTCTATACTGATTCTTTAAAATATTTATTCTATAGATATAACCTACACGTCTATAGAAAAAATGTAGTGTAATCAAAGTCAAAACCAAATCCTTTTTACGCATGTATAAATGTATATGAATTGTACCGTGACCCTCTAGTACTTTCCTTGATATCTCGAAATAAACGGATCAAACCACAATATTAAAATATTTCGCTTTTATTTGTGGTACGTTTCATTCGTGGTACAACAGCGGGTTTGTGGAACCCAAATCTCAATATGAGCACAGTAAAATAATAGACAATACCTTTTTCGGGTGTTTAAGCACAACAGAAAGCTCAACGAGTACGAAAATATGTAAATAAAATATGGAATGTCTAAGTAAAAACTAAATGTGAACACAGTAAAATACTGTTATAACCTTAGCAAACAGCGTTATACATTCACAACACGCAAACATTGAATCCCTAATAAAAAGACATCATCACAGAGGGCCTTCGCCCCCACCTCCGCCACATACACGCTATCACGGAGAGCACCCTCCCCCCCCCCCCCCCTCCGCCACACACAATAAGGGTGGTATAGATTTAGGTGTCAACTTACGGTAGCGCTGACGTCACACCGACAAGTTGACACCTAAATCTATACCACCCTTATTGTGCGCGTGTGGAGGGAGGGGGCGGGGGGTGCAACTTGTCATCCGTGATACTACCTTCGGGTGTTTAAGCCCAACAGAAATCTCAACGAGTAAGAAAAGATCATGTAAATAAAATCTGGAATGTATAACAAAAAAATCAATGTGAGCATAGCAAAATAATGATATAAAGTGTGCAAACAGCGTTATACAATAGCGACTCGCAAATATTCAGTTCTACAAAAAAGATAACTACCTTCTTCAGGCCTCGAGCACAAGAGACGATTAAACATGAGGAAGAAAAAATAAAGCGACATGTTATGCCGAAAAGACTGGAATGGGCCTGAGTTACCAGCACACCACAGCCAGTCACTGCGCATCACAGCGGTTTCGTGCATCATTATACAAAAACTCAATCCTTACACAAAAGGAGACCACCTTCATATGTTTACACAGAAACAATAAGTAAACAGCAACTGTTACAATAATTACGTATCACAGATAACAAAGTGGAACTCATTTCTTGTCCAAAATAGTCAACAACCTGTCAAAGCGGTTCATTTTGTCTTGATGCATTTCCCGCTGGAGCTTTTCTGACTTCTCTGCATACGATTCCAGCCTTGATACTGTGGTGTTCTTGACCTTCTTTCGTCGTTTGCGTGGTACGGCATCACTTGATGAAGAGGACTCCTGCTCCTCCGATGCGTAGCCACTCACAGCGTCCACTATGGACGCCCCAGCCTCTGGTAGTTTCGGCGGCCCGTCCACGTGTGAAGATATGGTACAGGTGGGGACTGTACCTTTCCTGAGACCATACGCGGAGTTTAATTCTTCATAAAATTTACATCGTTTGGGATCATTTCCCGTTTTTGCATTGTGATCAATCGTCTCTTTGTAGATCCTCTTCACAGACTTCCATTTGCTGATGAGTTGGTCCTGCGTCACAGTCCAGCCCTCCTGTTGCATCTGGGCTCTAATGTTGGCCCACAGAGCTTTGTGATTTTTGCAGCCATTGAACTGTTCTTCCATGTCAATCCTTGTGGTTACCAGATACTGTGACTCTCTCTCGCTCCAGGTCTTCTGTGTTATTGTTCCATTAGGTGGTGTACAGGGACTCAATCCCTCTATTGTTCTAAACGTTGTAGGTTATTTTGCTTATTACTCTGCATTTCTTGGTAACAAGTAGCTGCGATGACCAGCTTACAGTGGATTTCACATGTTGAAAATTATAGTTGCATATTATTTGTCTAAATAAAAACAAGTGGGTTATTCGAACATAACGTGATAGCCTTATCTAGTGGTTAAGGAAAGTATGATATATACCATGTAACTGTTGCATCAGTTACACATGGCATCATCAATTATTATACCTCCGTTTGCAATCTCCCAATTTTCCCTAATGTCGTTCATGAGCTTTGAATCTGTAACGGTCGCAGACAGAAATGATGAATAGATATATATAGCATTAATGGCATGAAAACCTTGACAACACAAATTTATCATTACAATCTACACTTATAAATGCACAACACCAGGGGTTTCACACATACTAGACTGTATTGGTCATAGAAATGATATGAATGAAATATTGCATTGCATGTTAACAACTGCTATGATGTATCTAAGATATGTGTTTACACTTTATATATATATATTTAGTACGCAGACCCTAAATTTTTACCTACCTCCAATCTTTAAGCGCTGTAAAATATCTAAAGCCAGTGTCACTGTCAAAGCTTTACCATCTGCGTACTTCAGTGTCACTGTTTGTAGCCATCTTAAACAAAATCATAGTGCTGTAAACAATAACATTGAGTGACATTTTTCCCAATTGATTAACAGTGAATTACAACTTTTGAATTTGTTTCATCCATTTTCTATATTCTATCTATACATGTATTACAAAAAGAACACTTTCAATGAAGCAGTACCATTATGCCCTATTCAATCTATGCAATCTAACATACTCTGCCTATGCAATCTAACATACTCTTCTGACTTATTTTTGATTATAACTATTTATCCCCAAGGAGGTACGTGGAGACAGGAGGATGAGGTATTATAGTCACGTGCAGTCCATCAGCAATTACTTTGAGGGCCTGTGAAGTATAAAGTGCACAAATATGAAGTCAAGTATTAAGTTTGCAGATAAAATTCCTAAAAGAAGTAAGGCTTAACATGTTATCAAGGTGGGATGGATAATATCTTCTTTGTTGTAATATAAAGCTGATTAAAAGTCAAAGATGGGTACAGGCCAGATGTAGTTGCTGCAGGCAGAGGTTCTCTAGAAAATGATTCACAGTTTCAGGGATATACACATACTTTTTTCATTAATACTAAAAGGCTCACCCACCACAAATATCTAAGTTGAAGGGTACGGCTTGTAAGGTAATACCTAAGTGCTACATGAAGCCATATTCATACATACAGCCCAAATACAGGCATTGGTAAACGGCCAGTATCAAATATGTGAATTAATAGGACAGATCAGGTGTGATTCATTGGATATTCAGGAGAGCTAGGATTATTCTTTGAATAAATAACCTTGCCTTAATTTTTTTTTATTAAATGAACGCTATAACCTCAACAACATTAGCTCTTTCAATTCCCCCGAAGAAGTACTTCACATGGAAGATTGTTGCGATTGGGGGGGTGGGCTCAACCAATACGTACCAGGTCCTATATATGTACTTTATCGTGAGGTTTCAGGGGCGGATCTAGGAATTTGCAAAGGGGGGGTTGCTCTCTCAAAACTTGTGACCGGGACCGGGGGGGGGGGGGTGCTCACTCTCTGAAAAACTTGCGGCGGGGGGTGGGGGGGGGGGTGGCAAATGGACTTGAACAGTGTCTGTTCAGGTTCATGTGAATTCTTGTGGGGGGGGGGCACAAAGATACCTGTGCCCCCCCAATATTTTGTTAGTGGGGCTTGTGCCTGCACGGTCAACGATACCGCCCCCCCGGCCCTGGATCTACCCTTGTAACTGCATGTATACAGTCATAAGAAGTCATTGTGTACTACCGTCTGAACTTTCAGTCTGCATGGTGTTCACAGCTAGCTCGGATATCAAAACCACCACCCCCATGACATAGGTGGTGGTGGTTCTGATATCAGTGCAAATTTAGTGGTCCTCACTATAGGCCTAATTACATTCACAGACAAAATGCAATTGTCGCTAAAATGGTATTTTTAGACAGCCTCAAAACAGTCTGTGTACCATAATTATGTGCTATAACTTTCCTGCACATCTGTTTCTCATGTCTGGGATACATAAAGAATTAATTTAACATCACATCATGCACCAAAACACGCAAACATGTTGTTATGCTCACTCAATTGCACCGTCGCTCTTTGGCGCAAGTGCCCCCAGGCAAGCCCGCTTCTCTAGGGGCACAACGGTAACAATGTAAAAATCCTTCGACGTTAGTAGGGAATCGACTGTAGCTTTTATTATAATGTGGGCGCGTACAATAATAGTGCTTACGTATTCTATATACCTTGTTCTATCTTCTGACATCAAGAAAGTGTGTCAACACTAGATTGTTGCAGTCATATTTTCGCAAACAAATGTTGGATCATGCGACTTTTCCCTACCATACGCCATGCGTATGCAGCGCCACCTGACGAATCCCGCCACCATTTGAACCATTTGTAGCCTGGGTCCCAAACTTTGTAACAGTCAATGACCTGTGAGCGAGGGCGCTGCTGTTGTCCTTACGTTCAAAGTGAGCGACTGACAAGGTCCTCTAGCGGAGAGTCATATGCTAACGGAGAGGAGGAACCAAGTCGCACTCACAGGTACCGGCATCCGTCAAAAACAAATATGACGGACGGCTGGTCGGGAACAGTTGTGTACACCAACATTTCTTCACGAAAATATAACCGAAACAACCTAGTGTCGACACACTTTATTGATGTCAGATGATAGAACAAGGTATATAGAATACGTAAACACTATGATTGTTCGAGCACACATTGAAATAAAAGCTACAGTCGATTCCCTACTAACGTCGAAGGATTTTAACATTGTTACCGTTGTGCCCCCAGAGAAGCGGGCTTGCCTGGGGGCACTTGCGCCAACGTCGCTCTGCGCCATCTTGTTCCTTGATGACACTACGCGCCCCACCTCATGGGCAGGAGCGCAAAGAGCGCGAACCGGGTTACGAATCTAGGTCACTCCCGGCCGTTCGTGCGAGGAAATTCGACACTAGTGTCGTCCGGTGTCGTCCGGTGTGTGCCGCACGAACGCAGCCTACAATAAGGTACTTTACAGTTTCGCCACTTCCGGCCTGCGCGCCACCTAGCGACTGATGGCGTAACTACCAGAGGGGAACAAACTGGCTTTGCGCACCGACTCTCAACACACGGCTCGGCATACCCAGACCGTATGCGGCTTGTCATCAAGGGCGTATAGGCGTAAAGTGTAACGTTTTGAGACAAAGTATTAGAAATATCATGAACAAGACATTGAAGGGAGACTCTTGATGTGACATAACTGCACAAATACTCCATCTTGTGATTACGCAGACGGTCTGATGAGAAACATTGGCCGTGAATGGGAGCGTCGCGTGTTGCAATGGACGCACATTGGGGGTGGGGTGTTTTTAGATCTATTTATTTGGTAAAATGTACTGCATTAAATACACCCTCAGGCATCAGACATGACTAAGACATTGAGGTACAAACTGAACTATCATTCATTTGACAACATGCTTCATGTATGCAAATGACGCTGCAGGCTGTTCCATTTATTGCACCCCCACCTCAAGTACTCGTATCAGTTTAACACATAGTAAACGTTTTCGAAGGGGGAGATATAGCACTTGCATGAGCAGCGCTGATCTAGCGGGGGCCTGGGGCCGCCCCCGTCCCGTGACCGCCGTATATATGATTGATCGTGCTTGTTCATTAAAATATTGTGACCGGCCATACTCTATATAATCCCCCCTCCACCCCCCCAGGGTATTAGCCAGAGACCCGCCTGCCCGCCGGAGGGGCGGGCAGTTTCAATTTTGGCGGGCCGATTTTGATTTTGGCGGGCACTTAGGTGCTGTTTACCCTCCCAACAAGGGCCCTTTGATCAGAAAGTTTATAAGAAAATCGTACCACTCACAATTTTATATGACATCGAGAAAAAAGTTTGTTTGTAGGATTTCGAGCTCAAAATGCGACCTGATGGGCTCCTGTGCCCTGTTTTAACTAGTACACCTTGGTGTATTAATATATTTTGTGCCCAGTGAAGACTTTTGTTTTTCAAAAGACACATTTTTGGCTGGCAAAAAAAAAATTCTGGCTAATACCCTGTCCCCCGCCCGCCCTCCCCAAACTTTGTCGAAGATCTCTGCATCCCATTCAACATCGCCCCCTCCGCTCGAGTCGCCCGCTTTACAACACCCTGGATCAGCCCGCGTGGACGGTGAGGAACATGGGAGGCAAAATATGTTAACAATCCGGCGGCAAGGAGGGAGGAGGTAGAGCAGACTGAGTGGAGGGGATTATTATAAAAAATCTGGTTGGGCGGGGGGCCCCTGGGTGCCTTGTGATGTCTGAGAGAGCGGACATTTCTCATGAAAAAAATATCATATGGACTATGGATGAAAACGATACCCTATGTAACAGATATTTCTGACGAAAAAGATTCCCTTTGAGCGAAAGTTATCGTCCATTTATAGAGCGGGGTTGCCAAAAAAAAAGAATAAATCGAGCGGTGTATGCATGGAGCGGCGACGATACAGCCGGTCTGGCAATGGAACACAGATTCCGACAGATTTTGATTTTAGAGTGAAAAATTGGGGCTTTACCGTGGAACCTTCCCAAACCCAGCATGGTATTAGGTACCCCACCCCCACGGGCCTCCACTGTCCCGTCCTTGCCAGGTTTGGCACTGGTCCTGAAACAACTACAATTTTTCGCTTTATGTTAGGCCGCAGCCCGGACCATCGGCGAACGCAAACCCGCCAAAATGTGACCAAAAATACTTAAGTCACAATTTTAATGGATTTTATTATCCAAGCTGACAGTCTTGCCATCAATTTTAGATTTCTTAATTACATTTTGTAGTATAAGTGCTAAAAGTAGCAGTTTTCGGCCCAGTGGTTCGGTGTTTCACCGTGAACACAAGGCTGAGAGGCGACGCGGGAAGTCAGTTTGTTCCCCTCTGGTAGTTTTCCGTTCATTCGCTAGGTGGCGAAATCCAATATGGCGGCGGAACCTGAAAGGGGCTTATGACCCACAACTCGGTGTTTTGACACGTGCAATGCATGATGGGTAGCTGCCATGATTGAAAAGGGCGCGTCGTTCCCAAAGTGAGTATCACAGTTGCATTGGTTTATAGTTCCTCTCGTTATGATGATTTGTTGAAGTTGTGGAAGGATTTATGTAAACAGCGTGCAGATTGTTAGATGTAGATCTAGTTGGTTAACATTTCATATGGATAACACTTAGGGTCTGTTCGATTTATGAAACCAAAACCTGAATTTTAGGCTGAAAACCGGTTCGAGGGGGGACGCCGGTCAGTGTACTCGACACCGTGAAACTTGGTTTGACGGTTTCGGTTCCGCAGAGCTGTCAGCTGTGAACTAGTTCACCATAGATAATCATGAATGTAATAAATAGAGATGGACAAACAAAAGTATGAACCTAATTGCATCACTGTGATATTGCAGGTACAAAATGAAAGAGACTGCATATTTATGCACAACTTCATAAGAATGATAAGCACATGGTCATTGCCTAAATACATGCCGAAACTGTAACCAAATGAAATGATGGGGGGGGGGCAAGGGGGGCTGAATTAACAGATGAAAGTCCCTGCATGATATACATGGGCGATTTCCCGATTCATGGTTATTTAATGTTAAAGTTCCCAGTTCATGATTAAAGAAAATCCTTGATCACGACAGTCGGCTAATGCTCCGTTCTCAGTTCACAAAGAATTATTTTTCTCATTCCCAGTTCACGGTGAAATAAAAAGCCAATCCCTGAGGAATGCAAATACCCCCTGCCCTCCCCCCCCCCCCCCTCCCCAATGATGTGTTAGCCTTCGGGTGAACAAACCAGTTTCCAAATGAAACATGCCCTTATTCTTTGAAACAGTCACTGTTTGTGAGTTAGATCTTGACCACTATGCGTTTATCGCATTGAGTGCTCTGGCCACCTGAGAGCCTAACGACAATGGGGGAATGAATGATTCACTTGCTCCAGGGCAGCACATTCAATAAGTATGTGATTTGTTTTTGTTGGAAGGCCTACACCTGCCAAGATTATTTGATCCTAGGCCTATAACTTTATAAGACATAAACAATCGAGAAACGTGTGGTTGGGGGGGGGGGGGGGCGGCTTGCACCAATAAGTGTGCTTACAGCCAAGTTTAACTGCCATTGTCGCATTGAGTCATGGGAGTTGGGTCAAGATAGATCAATCTCAGCCGGCCGGGTATTATTCCATTAGCTGAATGGTGCGAACCACAATAAGTTCACATAAACCTACGATCATGTTTATTTTATTCACTGTCGAAATAGAAAATAATTTTTGACCTTGTTAAAATTAACATGTAAAAAGGATCATCAGTATATATATGTAGCTATTTATCTTCAAACAGGCTTTGTCTTTAATAAACCTGTATCATGCATACCCTTACTTTTCAAGTCAAAAGTGCCAACTAGCATTAGCTTACAAATAGGGATAGGGGCAGAGATGGTGAGGTGCATTTTAGTGCTGACATCTACTCCAGATAATTATGCCTATCCGTGCTCTACAAAGGTCTCACAAAATGGTATCTCACCCATATCTGAATAGGTGCCAACAGGACTAGGTGCTAACACATTCTGGGTATCAATATCTTGGAACATCTATAATTCTAATAGCAGGCTAAACCGAATGTAGTACAAGTGTGACATGTGTTGAGGGGTGTGACATAGCCCAATCTCGAGCTCAGAGCCCCCCCCCCCCCCCGCCCCACGTCTACATTAATGCCTCCATATTAGTGCTGAATCACTCAGTCCAAGGGAACAGAGTGATGACTCCGGTTATGCAAAAGCCGGTGGGCAAACCATACGAGACCCAAAAATCTATCAATCGCGGAATTTTCTTCAGAGATGCGGGGGATTTCTTTTGCTTTTTCAAATCTATGTACCTTTATTGTGTGTAGCGGCTATATCGTCTGACGTTGAAGCGCCGTTTCATTTAGCTATTTCGCACTTTCTCCTCAGCTTTCACTCCAGCCAAATCAAACGTCGTCATGTTGTTACAGGCCCGCAGTGAAGGGATTTAATGAAAATTTGAAAATACCATGGCTTAATACCGAAAACAGTGATAAAGTTCGCATAAGGCCTGTGGAAAGACACGCTTAGCGGAACACGCATTATCAGGCGGGAAAACAGTCACATTGGCAGTTCATGTGCATGTTCGAACATTTTGTTAAGCAAATGTCTGAAGTAACAAGTACCACGGTCAATTCTAGCGCTGGTTCATGCCTCTCTGACCACGCCCGTAAACGGAGCTAGCTAGTCTCACACTAGCTTCGTTTACGGGCGTGGTCAGAGAGGCATGTACCAGGGCTAGGTCAATTCTATCGTGTCATCTTTGGGCTGGCCATACTTGCTGAAAGACAAACAGCTTCAAGCTCTAAAACATCTACTTACGGGAAAAGATACGTTTTGCATGTTGCCAACCGGCTATGGCAAAAGTGATATATTTGTTCTGTTCCCTCTCATCGTTAACAAGGTACGCCTAAATGCACATAATTAACTGCCCAAGTGTTTGTAAGACCGTTATTGACACGTTCAATGCAAATTTTATTGTATAAAGGATTACTGGTAAATAGCTTAAAAACGTTCCATTTACGTATCGCTGTACTTACGTATCGCTGTACGCTGTAATTATTATCACGATTTTAACAATATACTGAAGAACATTTGGAAAAACCACTGAAAGTACAACGGCATATGATCGCTCATAATGCCTCCTGTATTTTCAGCTGCATGGTATTGACAGTTCAACCGCTGTGGTGGTATCGCCTCTGAGGGCACTAATGAGAATACAGGTGGCTGCATGGCAGAAGAGAGGCGTCCCCTGCACGTGCATCTTGCGTAAGGATGAGATGAAACCTAATGAACTGCAAGGTAGGTGTGATGACGACTAGTACTAAAAGATACGTTGCATTGTTTTGCTCTTGGTATGCATTATTAAACCACAGATCATTGGTACAAATTTGCTACAACAAGAATTTGTACATTTCAGATTTGCGACTTGGGCGGTTTCGGGTTGTATTTGCATCCCCAGAGGTCTTGGTTGAGGATCACTGGTTTTCTTGGCTGCGCAACTCGAGGGACAAAGTACGACTTCTTGCCATTGACGAGGCGCACTGTGTAATAACGTGGTACGTTACGTTCGGGTGAAATTTACACGTATCTCTAGTGATATTGCAATTTTTCAGTGTGTGACGATGTACACGTGTTTTATTTCTACCTATTATTAGGGGGCAAACGTTTCGCGCCAGTTATTCTCGTATCACGGAGCTGCGTTCGCTATTCGGGGATGTACCGCTTCTGGCGGTGACCGGGACGGCCACCCCTCATATGGTGGATGCGCTGGCAGACATCCTGTCAGTCTCCAAATTCAGCATGGTAACGGCTGTTCCCGACCGGTATGTATAGAATATTTATCATATATTATCGTTATTTTATGCACTGCATTGATATCACCTCCAGATTATGTATAAGGGGGCCTCCCTGGTGTAGTGGTTAGCGCACTAGACCGCAGATCAATAGGTCCTGGGTTCGAATCCGGGCTCGGGCACCTAATCTGGGGCATGTTTCATTCCTTCATCCTTCATCGTCTCGGGAGGTTCCTTGGCCCAATTTAGCTTGTATGTGCACAAAAGTGGCCTAAAACACCAACATTCCATTCCAGATTATGTATAAACGAAAATACAGACTTAATAGAGGTGCTTCTATTATCTTTATTATTTCATCGTGTGGTCTTTTTCAGATATAAAAAACAAGAGGACGCATACTTCATCTATAATTGTCATGGTACGAAACCAGTAAATGTTGGCTTGGGTGTCTACTAACTACGGACATTGGACTAGCTAACAACATGGATGTTTATAAACGAATTTGTACTTATAATTACAGTCCAAACCTTTTTTTGGAGGTCACGAATGACCGTAAAGCAGCAATAGAGAACTCACTACGATGGATATTCGACATGATTATCAATGAAAAGGAAAATGCTCCAAAGGCTATCATATATTGCAGGTAGGATGGTGATTTATGACGATATAGTGGAAACACCAGCTGCTGTCCGTGTGATACCGTGCACCACATAATGCGGCTTTTAAGTTAATCACTAGGTCGATGACCACCGTCAAACTCAAAGATAGGACGGGTCGCCCTGCCTACCCACTGGGCTTTACTGCAGAGCACATTAGTTGTAATCGCAAATAACTTGTAATGGCAAATACGTACGATATATTAAATGATTGGTAGACTGGGTTTCTAGAACCATCTATATTGTCTACCATGCATTACACTATATATATATTACACTATAAATGTATTGTTGTACGGGACACTTCCGAGACACATCTTATTACCGTGCATTCCTTGTTCAATACTGTACAAGACGAGTAATATATAAGCGAGTATGAATCATTAACTGTATTTTTCTTTTACTTTACCCGAAGACCAGCTATCTCGTCTCCTCAAAGCCCTTGATATACTCTACCGTTTAATTCCTTTATACACAACGAAATTCATGTATCAAGTGACCACATTTCTGACTTTATGCTTTGTCAAAAGGTCTAATGGCTACAATCAATGTTTTACTTTCAGATCGATTGACGAAGTGACTCGCGTATTTGCGAAAGCGTGCGCCATTCTCGAGTCTCTCGACTTGGACCAATCGCTAATTGACATGTTTCATGCGCAGTTGGATGCGGAGTCAGACATCACTATCCCTGAAGACTTCTGCAGGGAAAACTCGGTCGTTCGTTGCCTAGTGGCCACCATCGCGTTTGGTGTCGGGATCGACATCCCTAACATTACCTACATAATCCACTGGGGGCCACCCGGATCCATTGTCGAATACTGGCAGCAGATCGGTCGCTGCGGGCGAAATGGTGCAAGCGGCAAGTCTGTGATGTACACTCCGCCATATAGCGTAAACTCCCGCTGGTGTGAGGCCTCTATGCTGGATCTTGTCCGCCAGTCAAGCAAACGATGCATCAGGTATCTAGCACTAAAAGAGTTTATGCTGGACGGCATGAATGAGACAGTTTTATCTTTGACATCGGGAAAATTAACATGCTGCAGCTTCTGTTCAACTGAGACAACATGCCAAGTAGCCAGCCAGCCGACCAGCCAAGCAGCCAGCCGTCCAGCCAGCCAAGTAGCCAGCAAGTCTCAGAGCAGACCTTGCACAACCTAGTCATCATGACCAACATCGGGCTGGTGGCGGTCATCCGCCTCCCTGTCCTGAGAAAGCGCGTAAAGTTTCCTCCCCAGTTTCTCGGGATCAGCGATTCTTCGCGTTGGTGTAATATCCGGGAAACTGTTCAACGGTCGAAGTGTAGGGAGGTAGTCGAACAGGCCATCGGGACGAAAGTCTGTAACCAGTCGGCGAATGTCGTTCTTGTCCGGCCCTTGGTGCGCTGGATGACCGACAGTCTTCTTCTGTCCCACACTGCCGCGGAAGACCTGCTGGAAGTTTCTGCCGAACGCACCGGACAGCTTGCTGCACCTGAGATGATCGACGCTGTCATCGTACCTTTAAAATCCTTGTTAAGGAATTCATTGACCAAGTCGAGCCCGATGTTATTTCCCTTGCCGCCGGTCAAATTCCCAACTCGCTCCCATGTGAGTTCGTGTCGCAGTCTCTGCGGCAGGAAGCCGGCTGTATCTGTCAAGGCGGAGGTTTAGAAATCGTTTGGAGCAAAGCATGCAGTTATGACGTTTGTGTTATTGCAAAAAAAGTCACAAGTGAACCGTAACAAGTTAAAACGAGACACAGGAATTTAAGTATCGTTATTAAAAATTACCACGTTCGTTAACGACATTCGCAAGGTAAAATATACAGTGACATCCAGCTTTTACGCCTAATCGCTAATGGCGCCAAAATATTTTATCACACTTTCACCGTATGGTGTCTCGGGTTTAGTTTCAATTTTAACTTCCAAAAGTTGAACACAACTTACTGGTTAACCGAATATGGCCCACAATGAAGTACTTCGGGTGTTTCTTGACCCAGAAGCCCAGCATGCTCAGGCGCCATTCTGAAAGGATTGCCGGTCCATCTCCCTCCCTCACTGCGTCTCTGTTTGCCAGATGCTGTAGGCCACGCCAGACGGTGTACAGCGCATATTGCTGTACAGGATCGTCGTTGCCCTCCTCTTGACAGCACTCCTCGCTGCAGTACCAGGGTTCTGCTGTTTCGCCACTTGAACCTAAAAGGTGTAACATTATTTATATGATGAAACGCTCCTGAAAATCGTCTGCATGATTTTATTAAAAGATAGCCTACCAGTTTCATCTGCTGTTTGTAGTCCAACGCAATGGCAATGATACCACTCATAGCGGCGGCAAGACGATTTCGAGGCGCATCGGATCATCTGTTGTCCGGGACGCTTTGTGCGGCATTGACAGTATATGTAGCGCGGAGATTCCTGGCATTCTTGTGAGCAAAACCAGTCACCATCGGGGACTGCCAGCATAGGAGGCACCACACACCCGATATGAAACCACGTGGGCTCACAGTCTGGGTCGCAACACTGAACCATGATTTCTTCCTTGTCTGTATAACCGAAAAATCTCATAGTGACTAAGTAGCATAATTTTTTCCAGTTTGGTAGATATTCTAATTACTATTATCTTACAGTTTCATAATAATAATATGAATATATGATAATAATATTATTATTAATAATAAAACAATTTCTTACCAGGTATGTGACATATTGCAGCATATATGACATTTATATGAATAATAATGTATCAATGGAAGAAGTCTTGTTTGTTTCCGTTTAACATGTGACAATACGAGTGCGAGGTTACCTTCTCGACAATGACAGTAAGGAAATGTGTCGCCAATATCCTCATCTCCTGCTGCAGTGAAAGACTCGTGGGCCAGTTTGACGTTATCCCAAGAAGGATCACTGCAACAACGATCGACGAGTCGCTGAGACAGTTTACTAAGCCACGCTTTCTTCTCCTCCAGACTGCCACCATAGCCATTCGGGACGTCATCCATCTGGTTCATGCCAAGCAGACGCATCGCGAGAAGCACGACAAAGCCCTCAGTGACAAACTACAAGTAAAACAACATGCACAATTGAAGATACATACTCACTGAGTAAGTACACAGCGGTGAAAGGCAGAAAGGCGAATTTGTACTGCTATTGTGCAGTAAAACATTTTCCATGGTATTCTCACCTCAAGAAAGTTCCACACATGGTAGAAGTTGTCCATCACCTTTCCGCGAAGTGACTGATGACGGAAGTAATCCTTGAGCTGATACAGCGTGCCACGGTCTGCAATACTTCGCACTGAGAAAAGGCTGTCCATGGTGTCCTGTAAGTTATAAAAAAATATATACGATTATTGTGCGTATTTTTTATAATAAAACAGGTTTTAATAACATTTAAGTTAATGATTTCACGTATATCAGCGACAGCAAACGATGCCACGAGGTCAATACTTCATGTTCCTTATGGAGGGGCGCTGGGAATGTTATAATTACCTGCAATAGGAGTGCCTCGCGGTGAAATTCTTGGGGTGTTTCCACCAGGCCCTCAAATTGGTGTTGTGGAAGGCGCCCTCCAGCACGTGCCTTCTTTGCGTTGACCATGCTCTCGACGCTGAGTTGATCCCCATTGCACACAATGCTGTGCGTGTGTTCGTCGGACGTTGGGACAAATCGATGTAGGCTATCCATGATCTGAATAACCCCGGCAGTGGAAGCAGGGTTAGCTTCAATGACCCCGAGGTTAGTCACATAGCTTTTCTGTGCCATCTCTTCGGTGTGTTCATGCGGCACGTGCCAAGTGACTTGTCGAGTCAGCTCTTGTAGAGCCGGCATGTGCTTGACTAAGATCCGCTGGACAATGACCTCACAGCGGGTCCGACGTCGCCGGAAGTCATCTGCGGTCGGCAGGATGCCAGACGCTGGCACATCCACCGCTACAATCTCGTCCATGGCCAGCAGGTCTATCGATGGAACACGGTGCTGAACGGCGTATGCTAATGCCCACATTAAAAATGTGCCGCTGACACACAATATGTCTTTTTGAACATTATCCCATCCCACGCTGTACGTACGTGGAGCCTCAAAGCGTAGGCGCCTCCTGGGTGGCAAGCGGTGGTGAAGCTCGATCTCACCTTTCCACGTCTTCACGGTGGCGTCATGAGCGTCGCACACCTTGTCCACATTGGACACGGCGGGTTGTCGTCCTTGGCTGACCCCGAAAAATCGGAGCAGGTCGAACACATTCCCGCTGGTTCCTTGCCGCCACAGCTCCACACCTAAGGCGGACTGGATGAAACGATAGCGACCAGGGGCCCGATGGTACAGCAGCGTCGACAAAAGAAAGGCCACTTTGGCGTCCCGGTGCTGAACGGCTTTAGCCAATGTAATAGATCTGAAGAAAAAAAAATTAGATACATTGTACATATGCAATGATTATATTTTACAATAATTCTACATTTTACGTTCTGTAGCATAGGGTCTGTAAGTGACGTCACAGACAGCGCGCGCTCACCTCTAGAAACAACCGTTCTGGGTACAACGCGTCAGCGGGTCCCTATACTTTACTATGGGCCTCAAACTAGACTCACTGATGTTTGAGATATGAATGCAATGTTAGATTTGAAAACCATATGGAATAAATGTTTGGGGGTGTACCTTCATACTCGTACTAGTTTTCAATCGCAAGACGCTGGTTTTCTGTGCGTTTCACACCATTACAAAGAGCTCCCTATGCTTTGTATATGGGGCGGTGAAGCGTCATGTACCCAAAACCGAATTCGCTGGAGGTGAGCGCGCGCTGTCCGTGATGTCACTTACAGACCCTATTGCATTCATATACGATGATTGTTATCTTTCCTTTAATGATGATAATCATAATGATACTAATTAGCATGTTCGCTCTTATTGTGAATTATTATCATATATTAGTATTACTCTTATTATTGTTAATCGTACCTCTTGGCCCCTCGTCGTCCAATTATCGTTCGGCGCGCCAAAGAGTCCGGCGTTGGCATGGCAGCCTGCAAAAGCCGCGTGGTGAGTGGCAGATGCTGGCGACATTCTGCCGTTGCAAGGGTCCAAGAAAAATCCTCCAGTTTGGCCAGCGACACTGGCCCGTAGAGAGTATCAATTTTGGCAGGACCACGGGGCTTCGTTACTCGCTTCAATTCCGATGAAACCTTGTCTGCGACCAGGCGTTCCATGCAACGCCGTGCAGCCTCCGAAGACGCCCATAGAGACCTTACGACCTTGACGTAATTTTGCTTGACAACATAGCGAAATAATGGCTCACTACGCGTTGACAAGCCTGCGTCCATTAGATCACAGGGTGCGTCTCTGAGAGGGGAAGCTGAAACGGGGCTTCGCGGACCGGCATGGCGTTTTCTTGGAGGCGTTGGCGTAGCGTACAAAAGTCTCTTTCCCCGACGTGGACTTACAGTGTAGCTCATCAGTGGCGTCTTCCGCTTTGGTGTGCTTAAAAGACTGTTGTTGGCAGCTGATGATGAAGGGGTCATTGATGCAGAGGGTGACGGTCCTGATGTTGAGGTCGGCGATGGTGGCCTTCCTGACGTGGAGGCAAGAGCTGCTCCAGGCGGCGAGCGTTGGCTGGAGGGGACGGTCCATCGTCTCCGATTGCTTTTATCTTTCTTCGCAACAGTTTGCTTTCTTAAAAGTTGCACGCAGCTGCCGCACATGTACTTATCACGGTCGCTGTCCGCGGTTTGGAACACCTTGTGATAAGTATAGGGAGATGCCACAGTTTTTATGGCGTATCTAAAAATAGCGATTTTTGTCAGCGCTCGTCTAAAATGAGATTATTGCCTAATGTGTTCAGATGCGTGAAATATTACCTTGTGTTGGGTATTATTCCCAAACTCATCTAGTATAAAGTAAAACGCAAATAACAGTTTCATGCATCCATTGAAGGCTTTGAAGTGCAGGAAACAATTAAGGCTTAGAAAATAACTATTTAAAAAATTAATCGAAACGTCATTTTTTGGCTTATGTACGTGAGTGAGATATTTATCATAAAGTAATTTAATGAATGCAAATGTAGGCCTAGATCTAATATTCTTCAGTATATTAAAACCACTGATCTAATGTATGTAATGCATGGGCGGATCTAGGAATTTGCCATAGGGGGGGGGGGGGTTTGCTTTCTGAAAAGTTGCAACCGGGGGTAATATAAGCAATGTGGGACTGATTTTCAACCGAGGAGGAAAGATGTAGGTGAAATTTTAGGCCATATGGGGCGTGGACCCCCCCCCCCCCCTCCGGTACTTATAAAAATGGTGGAACCCAACGTTTACAATTTAGAGCCCAAGGGCGGATCTAGGGAGGGGATAACGGGGTGGGGGAGCCGGTTTTTCCGACGAAATACATCGCAGAGATATTTTACACGTGCAACCCCCCAACCCGGTAGCAAGTTTTCAGAGATCATCGCCTCCCGATTGCAACAAACATAATGCCCGCCCAAGCAAATCACGAAAGAATTGGACGAGAGGGGGGGCGGGGGGGGGATTGGTTCATTTTTTATGTGTATGTTATGTTTTGTGCATAGTTTTCTCTTCTGCTGCTTTCTGGTGCGTTAGGTTGCATAGCCAAATAGTCCTTTGCACGTTAATGGGAGCGATAAAAGGGAGTTTTTCTTAAGCTGTAACTGTAATTTACAATGCATGACACAGACGAATTGAAGCATCGTAATATAACACATAAAACGTTACAAAATAGACCTATACCTATCAAGACCCTTCTTTTTGATTTGAAATGATTGAGAACAGACGGCACATGATGAGGATGACATGACCACGTGTGCCTAATTCGCGCTCATTCTGCAAAGCGTGCCTACATGTATGTGTTTTCGGTAATTAGCTGCGCACATTCACTGCGGCCCTAACGAGCGAAAACAACATGACGACGTTTGATCTGGCTGGAGTGAAAGCTGCGGAGAAAGTGCGAAATAGCTAAATGAAACGGCGCTTCAACGTCAGACGATATAGCCGCTACACACAATAAAGGTACATAGATTTGAAAAAGCAAAAGAAATCCCCCGCATCTTTGAAGGAAATTCCGCGATTGATAGATTTTTGGGTCTCGTATGGTTTGCCCACCGGCTTTTGCATAACCGGAGTCATCACTCTGTCCCCTTGGACTGAGTGATTCAGCACTAGGGGTTGGGGCTGCCCTAGTTCCATAGATGTAACGTGGTCCGCTCCGATATGGGTCCAGTCGCGGAACTACGTTACATCTCCTAGCAATCTCTTTCCATTAGCAGAATCCCGCCCGAAATCTGGTCGGCCTTTATACGGTCATAAAACTACTTTTTCACCTCGATATTTAGCAATGAACTACATAATTACATAAAGTAACCTATTCTCTGTTGATTTGTTACCAATTTGGGATATGACGTTGCTTGATGCTTGTGTTTTGATAACTTTTCCCTCTCCTGTATGATTTCTGAGCTTTTCTGGCTGCCGCGGGCGCCATGTTTTGATTGGGGTTCACGCGCACCGGAAGAAATAATCGTTGGGCGCGCGCACATTTTTGGTTGGGAAATGTAAAGTACGGATTTTACATCACATCAAACAGCCTGTCATGGTAGTTTAACGGTCGTTTGTTTCAAATGGTCTGACTTTACCAGATCAGTGACATCGTTGCATTAAAATCTTGCAAGCACAACTTAAGTGGAAGTTCTTATAGCGTTCCATTGATGTTTAATTTGCATTCAAGGCCATCTCACCGAGCAAATGGCAGCGGAAGGGGTGTGGATCTCGGAATATTTTAAACCGTCAGTAACCCGGTGGCCGTGGGGAGGGGGAGGCCTCGTATACAAAGTTGGTGGGAGGGTTCCGTGGGGTGCCTTGATGCCTGAGAGAGTGGATAATTGTGATGCAAAAGATATCCCTATAGAGCTTATGTGTAAAAACTTCCGACCGGGGTGGGAGGGCTCTGAAAATGTTGGTTCATAGACAGGTAGCCGCGAAAAATTGAAACGCCCCGACCGAGCGAATTTCGATGGTAATTTATCGACCGAGCGGATGGGGGGCTTTACCGTGCCCCCCCCCCCCCCCCCCCCAACCGAGCAATGAATTAAATACCCTGTCCAGCGACGGCCTTGGCCACGGCCCGTCACGGTGACAGTGGAGCATGCACGGGCCAACAGTAACGGCCAACGGCAAGTTGTTTGTGCAATTCTTGGTTCAACGCGAGGAGTACGTAATTTCAGGTTCCGCCGTACGCCGAAGTTACGCTTGTCAGTCTTGCCCCCCCCCCCCCCCCCACCACGCCCCCTGTCCCCACCTCCCGAGCTTGATACCAACAAAGTAGGCGGGGGCAGCACATTCATTGTTGCTTAGGGATGTTTCAGAAAAGCGGGCGGGTGAGGACTCCCGCTCCTGTGTCAGCCCCTGCTCTCACTACTTTGTGGGTATTCGCGGCATCAGATCTATTCCTCTCCCTCGGAAACGGATAGGGAATTAACGGTTAAGACGAGCATCCACCTTTTGAGAATGCCGGAAAAGTAGCAATTGATCCCGCTCCGACCGTCAGCTACCTTTATTCATGCGGGAGGGGTGGGGGGATATTTTTCATCAAAATACACCTTCAGAAATAAAATATTCCTAAAAAAAAGTAAATCCACAAAACCCACATTTCATATGAAAATCAACATTTGAAGAGAACGTCTGGAAATTTTGGTTACATTTGGGCGGGTACCCCATTAACCCCCTCTATACTATTCATCACGCCGGGGGACCCAGCGACACGAAGCCAGCGAGGAGTCTTTCAGTTATGGCGAGCACACATGTATGTTAACATTGTATTTTAGTGCGCACCGCTTCTCGGCTGGAAATGCAACTGCAAACATGGCGGAGCTTGATTTGTTTTCGGTTGTTACTGGTGCAAAGTTGTTGTTTCTCTCGCTCCAGAACGTCTGAGAACAATTCTACCGCGCAAAATTAGACGCTAATACCTTTTCCTGCAAGTTATATTGGTAAGAGAACGCTGTACAATGTGTAGATCCACTTAAGCGATGAAAAACGTCCCGGGTGTTGTCGTCGCTTCGCTCTGCTAATGAGCGGGGTGCGCTTGGAAGCAAGACGCTGTTGGCGGTAGCCACAGCGGCTTGCTTGCAGGACTAGGGCTGCCCCTCCTCACTCCCTCGTGTAGCAACGGCTACAACCGCCCACTAACAGTGCAACCACAATAGGGCAGTACAGTCACTTCGGGATCTTATCGAGACCCCACGAGACGGGGATACCTATGCTCTGCGTCAATGCCTAGCATCAACGGCCTGTAGGTGCGGCCTACCTTCCGGTTGTTTGCCTTCACTCGCCTCACACACAAGATCGGCTAAAGCTGTCCTTGGAAGCACAACTAACCACTGAAGTTCTGTGCATATCCGAAGTATAACCATCCGAGTAGATTTATGTACTGTATGAGCGGTTAGGCAGTTGATTAAGCCCAAGTCACACCTAGTACGGTTTGACTACGGTTGTCCCCGGACGTCCCGGTTCGCCCCGGTCGAAGAACCGGGGTGAACCGGGGCGAACCGGGGTGATTTTTCGTTTTTTGCGAGACGCCCGGTGCCAGTACGGATGCAACACGGTCCTACCCGGTGCTACCACGGTTGTACTACGGTTACCCCCGGTATCACTGCGGTTTGTCAAGGTGTCACTACGGTTTGTCCCGGTTTCACTACGATCGACCGGGGCGCAACCGTAGTAGCACCGGGGGACACGCCGGTTTGACTACGGTCTGGCCCCGGTCGTCCCGGTTCTCCCCGGTCCTCCCCGGTCGCGCCCCGGTGACAACACGGTCCTAACACGGTTTATCCCGGTGCCACTACGGAGGCGCTACGGTTTGGCCCCGGTCGGGCCCGGTCGTTGCGTTTGCTATAAAACCAGGGGAAATTTTGGTTATAAAATCATATCTCATCATATCACATCGAGAAATGCACACCTACGAAGAAACAATGCCTCCAAAGAAATTGAAAGTTGTTGTGCCAAAGAAGGGTCCTGAAAAGAAGTCTGCGGCAAAGAAGCAGCCAGTTGTCGAAGAAAAGAACAGAGAAGACAGTTCCGATGAAGAGCCCCCGCAGAAGCCCCAGCCCCAGCTCCAAAAGAAGACCTTAGGTATGGTGACCTACAAAAAAACTCCTGATGAATCCAAAATTGAGAGCGAGTTGGACGAACAGCCAAGGTCGCCAACACCACCACCCACAGATGACATCGAAGCCTAGCGACCCTCCAAGAAGAAGCGAAAAAATGCTATCTCCCTCGACGACCAACAGGAGTTAGAAATGAAAAGCTGGCTGGAAGACAACCCGATGCTCTATACGAAGGGACTCAAGGAGTATCATAACACTCAAAAGAAAACCAGGATGTGGCAGAACAAGGCCGAGAAGCTGGGGCTGGAGTCAGGGGTGGATTTGAAGACCTGGTACGAAAGCATTCGTACCAGGGTCGGCAAAATCAACGCCATCAAGTCTGGGCAGCCGACGAAGACATTAACCGAGCGGAACGACTTCATCAGGAGCAATTTCAACTTCTTGGTCGACCATATATCGAGGGTTCGGGGCCGTGTGGCTGTAGATGTAAGTAAAAATACTATTTCAGAAAAACACTTTGTTTAAATATGCGATTATTTTAATAAATAATATGTTCATTTCCAGTGAAACTTATATATGATCATGTATTTAATTTTGCTTTACTTTTCTGTCTTTGCAGTTGAAGTAGAAGACCAGCTCCTGCAGCGAAGCCAGACATGACCACAGCTCCTCTGGGTCTGAGATCGACGATGAGCTCGACGCCCTGCCCAGCTCCAGCACCAGCCAGCCCAGCACCAGCCAGCCCAGCACCAGCAAGAAGATGACGTCAAAGTCAAAGACCCGAACTGACAAAGAAACAAGCAATGAGGCAACTGCAATGATTGCGACCCTCGAAAAACAGCAGAATGAGTCAGACACTCTGCATACACACATCTCGGGGTTGTTGGTCAAGGAGCAGTCCTCTACACGAGAAGCTTGGAGCAGCTGGATCGGGTTGATGTCCCAGCAGATTGACGATCGACTCTTGCCGCGCTACTACAGGCAAACCTTTGACCTCGTCATGGGGATGGTTGAAGAATCGCAACGCCTGTCCCGAGTGCCAACGCCGACAACCCAGATAAACACGCAATACGTTGGTGGGAGTGCTGGGATGTTCAACCCGATGTATTCCACGTCTGGGACCTTCAACCCGATCCAATCCACCTCTGGGGCCTTCGATCCGATGCAGTCATCCTCTGGGACCTTCAACCCGCCCGATCCAGCCCAGAGGCAGCAGTACCCTCAAGACACCTCAACGACGTGGCATCCGATCATCGGGCCCATGGGAACGAACACAATCGGAATATGGGATACTTCGGCACCCACAGCAGGGCAGAGTAGTGCACAACAAGTACATCCAGGCAGACCCTCGAGTACCCCAGCCAACATATCTGCATCTGCGCTTTCAGACATATCCCTGACTGGATTGGGTTTTTCACCAGGCAGTGTATCTCGTCGCGCATCCCCGGACCCCACCAGTCGACAGTGAATTGAATTTAACTTTAACTGCACCCAGTCTTGTTTGCTATATTTGTGATTTTGATATAATTATGTTGTGATATATGTGATGAGAACAAAAGTTTATTCCTTAATTTTAAATTGTGTTTTCTTTGTATTGTACCATTGCAAAAATAGTTTGAAGAGGTATAAACTTTGGAAAGAACAAGTACAAGTTTTCCAAGTTTTCTTGTACAAGTTCTTTGGTGTTAAAATTAGGATATTTTTAAAGAAATAGCAAGATTGAAAAGAAATGGAAACAATTTGGAATAACAACAAAAGTATATTTTCAAAATGTACTATTTCTTTAAAATATTCAAATTGGTCAAGAAATATTAAATTTGAAAATTTGCTTTTGTTGTTATCCGAAATTGTTTCCATTTCTTTTCAATCCTGAAATGTACTATTTTTTTAAAACTTTAGAGAAGTAGTAAATTTAGAAGATTGAAAAAAAAATATGAACAATTTAGATTAACAACACAATTATATGTTAATACTTTATTATTACCATTTCAAACAAATAATTAACAAAGACATATTTCTCTACAATACATCAGTTTTATTATACATTGCAATATTGCAAACTCAACCTTCAAACATTAATATTTGAACAGTTCTTAAATCATGTCCTTTTGCCACGGCACGGAACCAGCATCTGAGTTGTAGTAACCACTGAGATATTCCCTCTGGCTCTTGGCAGCTTTCGTCGATCTGATGATATCCAAGGTGATCCCGTCGACGAGAGGGGGGTCTTCGCGCCACACTCCATGTACGACGTTATGATTCGGGTCCTCCTGGTCCAAGGCGACGTTGTGTTCAGTGCGTTTACGTAGTCTCAGTAGGTTGTGTAGACAGACGCAGGTCATCACGATAGAGGTCGCCGTGTCAGGTACCTGGGGTAACGTAGTAAGGAGGCAACGGAATCGATGGGCCAGGATACCGAAGGCATTTTCGACAATGCGTCTTCCCCTCGACAGCCGGTAGTTGAAGATCCTCTCTTCGTCAGTCATCAGTTTCTTCGAGAACGGTTTCATGAGCCAAGTCCTCAGAGCAAACGCATCGTCTGCAGCGATAAAGTACGGTACGTTTCGTTCATCACCAGGAAGGGGTTCGGCTGGGGGGAATCCAATCGTATTGTCCTCGATGGATTCTTTGAGATCACTGTTGTTGAAGACTTGGGCATCACCAGCAGAACCGTTAGCGCCAATATCCACCCAGGTGAATTTGTAGTCCGCGTCCACCAGGGCCATCAAGATGAGGGAATGGAAGCCTTTGTAGTTGTAGTAGATTGAACCAGCGCCCTTCGGGCACCTGATGGCGATGTGCTTCCCATCCAGGGCACCAACACAATGGTGGAACTGCCAGCGGTCAGAGAAGGCTGTGGCGTTGTCTTTCCATTCGTGAGGCTTCGTAGGACAGGGGATGAGTTCTTCGGCATATTCTGCAATGATGGCTTCACACACTTCAAGAACCAGCAAGGAGATGGTGTTGTGGGCGACCCGGAATCCGTACATCAGGGAGTGGTAGCTGTCTCCTGAAGCAAGGTACCGCAGCGTGATGGCTAGCTTCAACCCTGGAGATAGAGCTTTACGGTATTGAGTGTCTTTCTTCGTGATTCTGCCCTCTATACGTTGGAGAATTTCCATAAACAAGTCTGGATCCACTCGTAGGAAATTGCGAAAACCTTTCACATCTTCTTTCTTCAGTTCTCTCATGAGACGAGCATACTGCCCAAATTTTGGTCTTCTCAGTATTCAGCGTCGGACCCAAATGCTTCTTTTCGCTCTCTGCTTCATCATCAAGCTTCTTATTCTTCGTTCTTCTATATTGGCTTTGGCCATATGTATGGTATTCGCCGTCTTCTGAATGGTCAGCTGCAGCTGGTACTGCATCAAGCGGAGTCTGTTCAGTCTGTTCAGCTGGGACATGATGTGACGCGTCTGATGTCTTCGTGGGAAATGATTATGACATCAAAAATGCTGTCCTTTTTTATGGCCACCGGGACACACAGGGACCATCCGTGAGCAACCGTGTCGCCACCGTGGTGTCCGTAGTGTCACCGTAGCATCGCCGGGTCAAACCGTAGCGTCACCGGGTGAAACCGTGTTGTCGCCGGCGTGAAATGATTAGTCCCGGTCGCTCCCGGTTGCTCCCGGGGGCGCCAAGGTGTACACGGTGGTACTACGGTCCTACTACGGACGCGCTACGGTGGCCCCGGTTCCGCTACGGTTTGAACACGGTTCTCACTTTCCCACGCTTTCGCCCCGGTGCCACTACGGTTCTCAAAAATTTTTAGGTCCGCGCTAAGATTTATTTTTGCCTCCCGGAGCCACCACGGTTCCCCCCGGTTCCCCCCGGTTGTCCCGGTTTAACTACGGTTTGAATACGGTTGGCCCCGATTGTAACACGGTTCACCCCGGTTCAGAACCGTAGTGGCACCGGGGGGAACCGGGGCTTAGGTGTGACTGGGGCTTACAAGAATGCGGTTGTCTCATGAGTGACTGTCAGTGTCAGGCGATCTAATGTGCTGCGCGGGGTTTTCCAGGGCGTATGACGTAATAATCATCATGACGCGCGTGTCTGCGCGCGGTATCTATGGTTACATAACAACGCTCCTTATATGGACTGAGCAGGTGAGGACAATGGTGCTCGGTTTGTCGTAGAACTGTAAACATCGATGATTTGGCTCAAACTATAACGCTTCCAACGGCCTCATCGAATGGATCACATGCATTATGGAGAGATAAATGTCTTATCTTTAACTATATTATGATTTTATCTTTAACAATGCCTGGACCAAACAAAAAATAGTTTCACACACACTCGATTCTTTACGCACAAACCGCGCAGCTGGCCGGTTCCCAATTCTAAAACGTTGACTACAATGAGTGCGCGTCACGCAGTTGCAGCCAGGCACCAGCGTGATGCGCACTCGTTCTAAGAGCAAGTGTTTTTTTGTTGGTCCCCAAAAGACCTAAGCCGGAAATAAAACCCGCGAGAACTGTACAGCCCTATAACACTGACCACTGACCAGTGGACCATATTTTCCCTGGCCAACCCACTGCAGGGACAACATTTGTCTCTGTTTGCAAGTTTTAAATATGTATCCGTTTTATCGTGAATGTCCGCTCTACGGTACAGGGGTATATTTTCATCAGACATGTCAGTCCTTTCTTTATGATATTGCATCGTAGCGACAGATTTTTTTATTTCACAGGAAGCGTAAGAGGGATCGAAACCGGATTCCAGACTACTGTAATGATGTAGTCCCTACCTACAGACCAGATGAGTTCAAAGTTTTTTTTTCGCATGATTCGTCGCTCTGTTGAACAGTTATTGGATCATATTGGGGCAGTCTGTGAAGATCAGGCCATACCGCATTTGACAGCAAGAGCTGTAAGCGGTGGCCGCCCTCAACTCCCCCTGGAACACAAAGTACTCTGCACTCTATGGTATTTTTGCCACTCAAGACCGTTATTCGCAAATAGCTGACCGTTTCAATATCAGCGAATCCACTGCATGTGAAATAACCAAAGCAGTCATTGGATTGATCCAGACGCACATACTTCGGAGAGTAATAACCTGGCCAACCCTGGCTGAACAAGCTGAGACCTGCCGCATATACGAGGATATACACAACTACTCAGGTGTAATCGGCTTTATTGATGGGACACATTTCGAAATCAAAGCCCCTGTTATAGAGAAAGAGGACTATATAAACCGCAAAGATTACTACTCCATAATACTGCAAGCCGTTGTCACTTCAGATCTTCGCTTCGTCGATATATTTGGCGGTTGGCCTGGACAAGTGTATGATGCCCGTGTCCTTAGAAACTCTCCCTTGTATGAGCGTGGTGCAGCTGTCTGTGGTGAAAACCACATTCTTGGCGATGGGGCATATCCCATTCTAAGATGGCTAATGAGGCCTTACAGAAACAATGGTCACCGGACGAGGGCTGAGAAACGCTTCAATACTGTACATGCTACTATCCGAAGTACAGTTGAGAGAGCATTTGGCAGCACAAATGAGACTGTCGCTGCTGCATGTGTCCTTCATAACGTATGCATCGCAGAAGGAGACGGCATAGAGGACATCTACAGGAATGACATGCCTAACGAGGTAGTTCCACTAGGAATGTTCAACCATGCAGCTGAAGAGGACGGAGCATTAAAGAGACTACAGATAACAAGACAAGTGAGTGGTCAATTAACATGGTTATTGCAGGGGATCCACTGCATGATCAATTATGATTAATATAGTGTAGTACATCTGATAATGATACGCTGAAAGTATAAGGACTAGTTGCTTGTTAACAACGGTATAATTTTTTAAATGTATTTTGGCAATAACCAGATTACATGCATGCAACTTTCAATTATATTTCGTTGTCCGCGCCCGGCTTACATGGTTTGGTAGCATCGCCATTGTCTCAATTGGTATCGTTACATGAAAATAAAATAAGCTGCATGAGTGATACTGTTGCTATGCATGTGTTATGTGTCCACATTTTTTTATGTTGTAACAACGAGATATGTATCATATAACTACATTTCCAGTGCGTAGTCGACATATATATACCAATAATAAACGCAATGATCATAGAAAGAAGACATTTGAAAGTAAGTCCGGGTTAAACACATAAACGGTTTATTTAAGTATTACGATACACCCAAACTCCATAAGCAAATTGTAAACTAAAGTAAAACTTAATAGATTACGACTCGCGTGTATAGAAAACGATAATACAAAGTGCACTTAGCATAAAGTAGAGACTAATTAAAGTACGATACACTTCCCCGAAAGTGTATACGCGCACAACAAAACGGATAAAAATAACTAAATTGTATTGAAGACACCTAGCTGTTATATGCAAAGTGGCGTTTGACAATTACTTAAAAAAACAATTACTTCCCGTACGAAAAGTTGGGACGCATTCGCAAGTACTAATTTAGTTTGTTGTATCTGAACAACTCTGACGCTCTCTATTTCTTGAATGCATCCACGAGATTATGTAATAAAGAAAGCTTCCTTTCTTCAATCTTTTTCATCTCCGCCAACCGCTTCTCTTCCTGTTGCTCCCTGTTTTTCATGACGGTTTCCAAAAACTTCACCATCTGGCCCTCTTCGCCAACCCGTTTGCGTTTTCGTTTACATGTGGTATCCCCTGGTGCGGGGTCCACAGCCGCTGAGGTAGTTGGTTTCGGGGCAGGTTCTGCTGCTGACGTACTCGATACAGGCTCATCGGCAACATTATTGCCAACAAGGCTGGTAGGGAAAATGTCATGTCTTTTACCAACTAGTTCGGACATTTGGTTCGCATATTTAAAATATGCTTTCTTTGCGCCTGATTTCTTCTGCTGGAAAGCGTACGATTTGTAATTCCGCAGCAGCACCTTCCACTTGTTTTCGCAGTTGACTGGAGAAACCTTGTACGTTGATAACTTATTCATTGACTCTGCAATGTCTTCTCATATCGCCTTTTTCTTCACCCACTTTTCTTTAAAGCGGGGCTCGTTGTCTTTGTAGATATCAAGAAGGAGCCCTCAGTCCACATCTGACTACTCTGGTCATCCAAGTCGGCTAAAAAGGAACAAACATAAAAAGACCCTTAACGAAGTAAATACAAGTGAAGGTGTACGTAGAAAACACGGTAGTGCATTGAGTGTTACATCGGTATATCACCGCATTGTTCACATGATACAGTTGTGTCCTGAAAATAATGCCTGTTGTAGCCGAATATCATATAGGTCACCAATAAACTTATATCAAAATGATGAATGGAAATAAAGATTTATCAATGACTCACCAGGATCGATGTCATTGTCACCAGCTGCAAATTGCTGAACACCATCTGAAATATTACAGTAACAATTGTAATCTCTGAAATACCAAGTGGTGTGTGTAATCCAAGGTGTGTGTACACGTCATTACTTGCCGATAATATAATAATAAGTTTCATATAATACCAAGACTTTAATTCAATCCGCATTACAGAGACAATTTCACCCAATCCCACCCCTTATTTTATCCTTTCATGGTACTAAATAAGCCATGCTTACCATTGCTTGATGCAGCAGGACTGATAGGTATAATCTGGATTCTAGTATCTACAATGATAAAGGTAATGCAATGCATTAACTGAAAAGGTAGTCACAACTTTTATATATACAATAAATAATTTATATGTATCATGCGCAACTAAATATATACAAAATTGATTAATATCTTTGATGAATATCCTGTACTAGCAAATGGAAATCGATATATATCATGCACATCTAAATATGCACAACATTGACAAGGTTCTTTGATAAATATCATGTACAAGTTTCAACCAAGATGCAATGACAGCTAATATTAGCAATCTATACCCAGAGAGCTTCCCTGTTGATCAACTGTTTCCGGTTGAAGAGGAGTCTTGTGGGGGGAGCTGCAAATAAAAGATGTTACATTAAACAAGCAGTTTGCATATATCTTGCTAAAATTTGTAGCGGTTGGTATATCATCCACAAATCATAATGTAAAGGTAATTATAAATTTAGACAACTTAATGTCATCGACAATGACAATAATGGTGTTCGCTTTAATTGATCATGGACAGATGCGATATCCTAAACTAACCTGCATTGGCTTTCTCAATTGAGATTGGCTTTCATGGTCATGAAATATCCTATATACCGGCTATATAAACATTTTAACATATACAAAGGTTAATATCAGGTGTGTGATAGATACCTACTTCTTTCACTCCTTCTATTTCGGAGATGCGTAAATGCATTCGGAGATGCATAAACCCATCTCGCACTCGACGCAATGTCATATGCATATCATAATATAGATTAGATCAGAATAGTATTTTGGGTGTAAGTTGCATCTGATTTCCTGTCGCCTTAGGGGTACAGACGACTTATACTCCGGTGCAACTTATAAAAGAATGTGTTGACATTTCTCCCCCCCCCCCCCCCCTTTGAGCCTTCCATTACGGCCTGCAGCGAACAAAGACGATTTGCTCCAGTGCCAGTTGCGGATAAAAGCTTTAACCAAGATATAGTGACATAGACCATATAGTCTATATAAATATCCCAAACACATATTTCTAAATTAATATCACGAATACATATTTCTAAATTAATATCCCAAACACATATTTCTGCATTAGTTTCCCAAACACATATTTAAGAATGACTTAATATATATATGGGTGCTAAAAGTACCCACTTCCTCCAGCTGGGTGGCAATTGTATTTGGCACAACTACCTCCAGAATGACACCATCCAAGTAGCGGAGCTGCAATTTTGATAATAACAGAAGACCAACAGATCATATCTTCATAAAATGTCTTTGTATACCGTATTTCACGTATGTTTTCGGACACTTAAAAATATATGAAATTATGTGCCATAATTTCTTTTGTTGTGCAGCAACGATAGAAGTTATTACCCCCTACTCGCAGGGGGCCTCTCCTAAGTATATTCTCCCCACCTGGACCCCCGGGTCCTCCCGTCCCCCCATCGTGGGATTTAGGTCACGTGGGCGTTGAGTCACGCGGCGTCACATGACCCACGCGCATTTGTTGTCCGTCCGCCATTTTGCTACTTCAGCAAGAAACATCGAAATTTTGTTGGCACCCGGAAAAATCATCACACTACCTCGTTTATTGCGCATTACAAGGCAGAAAGTCAACGGAAATCCCCTGCTAGGTACGTAGATACAGACAACATGGTTTTTTTCCGTGTGTTAAGTCGGTCATTCCTTTTCGTCAGGTTTCGAAATATCTTTGCGCAACCACAGAGCCGCGGCTCGCCGTTTAGCGTTGATGCTGACCAAAGCCCAATCTCTATGATCCAGAATCCGGTCACAGTCACACCCTCCTACTTAACATATCTTGCCACGCGCCGTGCGGCGCTAGCCGTGTCCCCGTTTTCTCGCCTCGGGGCGCCGGGCTGCCACGCCCCACAGGCGGGCTCGGCCGGGCCGCTGGGAGTGTGTCTCACCAAGCGGTGTGTGGCGCGGCTTTGAGACTCCGCGCCGGCTTTGACACAGCCAGTGCCGCCCAGCGTTAGGCCCCTGCGTCAGGCTCCCTTGGTACTTCTTAAATGGTCTCGCACGCGGCACCGCTTTGCGGTCACCGGCCTGCTAGTGATGATCTCTCGCCTACGGCTGTGTACTGGGAATACTTGTTCCGCACTATGTCGCTTGTCCCCTGCTCGGATTCTTCGTTTCTTGTTTCTGCCTGCGTTTTCCTTTATTCCGTTTACGTTTTCATATTTCTCCCGCCCCCCCCCCCCTTTTTTTCTTTTGCGGGAGTTTTAATCAATGCGCACTGATACACATAGTATGTTTACCACTTTTTGCTTTATGTGACCCCAGCTGTTACGCTCACTCCTCTATTATTACATAGCTATACAGCTATATGCTTTCTGCTGTGCGCTTAGGACAACCTGACGGTTGCTACACCTGATAAACCGTATCTGTATGCACGGTGACAGCATTATTCTTCTGGGGTCAGTCTTTAACATGAGACTTCAGCCTCGATGAGTGACCGAGTCTCCTGTGGCTTCCATCATAATACCCTCAGCAGAGTCAATATATATATTTGGCTTCAGCACTACTTTTTGGGGCAGAGTCTTCAAGCATGAGACTTCAGCCTCCATAGGTGACAGAGCCCCCTGTGGCTTAGGCACGGGACAATGTCTAAGCTGCAATAGTGGGCCGGTCATCCCATGCAAGCTGATCACAGGCTGGTCATCTCCCACAATTGTGTCGCCTGTCATTGCAGTCATGACACAAGGCATATGAAAAGGCCCCATAGTCGACTCGTTCACCTGTCACGCCACGCAACGTGACCCAAGGCAAGCCACATCCCATTTCAAACCACATTTTCGCCTGTCAGTCTACTTGTGATCCAAGGCATGGGAACTAAGTTAGATTGCGTACTGGGCCTGTCATGCTATGCAATGTGACCCAAGACCATTAATATCCCACATTACATACAAAGTCTGGCCTGTCACTGTATTTGTGACCCAAGGCAGCGTTAAAGTACTGGGACTGTTCATTCGCTTGCCACTGCGCAAGTGGCCCAACGTATGTTGTAACAGTATAATTGTCTCAACGCTGGACGTTTGGCCTGTCACCGTATGGGTGACTCAAGGGAGAATTGGTTGCTACATCCCATTTCAAACCACACTTTCGCCTGTCACTCTACTTGTGATCCAAGGCATGGGAACTAACTTAGATTGTGTACTGGGCCTGTCATGCTATGCAATGTGACCCAAGGCCATTAATATCCCACATCAGACACAAAGTCTGGCCTGTCACGGTATTCGTGACCCAAGGCAGCGTAAAAGTACTGTGACTGATAATTCGCGCAAGTGGTCCAACGTATGTTGTAACCCTATAACTGCCTCAATGCTGCACGTTCCCCTGTCACTATCGATGACTCAAGGGCGGTAAGAATTGATTGTTTTTGACTAGGCATGCAACTTGTTTCTCAATGTCCCAAGCAATCTGCCACATACGTAAAGTGGCCACCGGCCACATCGCTAATACAACACTAAACCGGGCTCCACCAGTTTTATTCGCTGTTAATGTGCTTCTGCATTTTCTTAAACAGTACTTCAGATGGCACCCAAACGCAAGCCACAGGATGCGGTCCCGCAACCACAGTCCAGCCGAAAGAGAGGGCGCATCAGTGGCAAACAGGCCAGCACCCCGTCGACTACTGGCAGCAAGGCAACCAGCGCCCCGCTTGCCACAGCCAGCCAGGCATCCACCACACAAGCGACCACTGGCAGCGCAGCGGATGGCGTCCTGCGCAAGACGTCTGACATGTTGTCAAAAGTGATGACGTGTATGGAGAACATGGCCTCGCTCACAGCGTCATTGACCGCAGCCCAAGGCAATAACCCAACGCCAGGGGCCGCCTCCACCTCCGCCCTCCCAGACATGGGGGGCTGCATGACGCACGGCCCAGCACCCGCGGCAATCGGCTCGCCATTGAACGGCGACCACGACCCAGAGGAGGACAGCCACCCAGCTGCGGGTGACGGCATCGACCACATCTTCACCAGCTGCCAAGCCGAGGGCGACCAAGGTGAGCTACCCCTTGGCGCCGTGTTGTGCCAGGAACGGATACGACCACGCCCGGTGGTGTCGGCAGGCGCTCCCATCGGTCAAAACATTGACCTCAAAGTCAAACAAAAAATCTGGTGCCATAAGTACATTGACGTCAATGAGCTACTGAACCCCCATCAGCAGGCCACCTACACCCTATCGCTAGAAATGGACCATCAACAGCCGGCGCTTAAGTTTAACCAGGCCCGGCACCGGGTTCCTACCATACAGGATTGGGGACGGGCCTGGGACATCTTTACCGCTATATACGTCCAAAAGTTCCCTGGGCAGCTCAACGACATCCTCACTTATACAAGGGACGTGAAGAACCTCGCGGAGCAGGGAGCGAATTGGTTATTTTATGACCAGCAATTCCGCCTAGACAGGGAGTTCACGCATTGCACATGGTCCACAGTTAGGCAGGATCTGTACCATCAGTGCACCACCAGGCCGTCGTCATTCACCCCAGCTCGGAACCATTTTCGTCCCTCCTACAATAACAACAACTACAACAACAGATTTAACTCCCACAGCCAAACTCACACTTTCACCCAACATCGCAACGCCACTCCACCCGGCTACTGCTTCGCATTCCATGCCCGCGAACAGAGATGCATCGCGCGTGGCCAATGCAGGTTGAAGCACAGTTTTTACCGTTGCCAGCAGCCACACCCCGCCTTCAAATGCCCCACCTCACGCCCCGCAGTCACCCGTCCCCCCACTACCCACGCCCGTAAAGATTAGGGCGCTTGCCCATCACCTAGAGGGATACCCACCTCAGCTCAAAGCCCGCATAGAAAGCGGCTTTACCTCAGGTTTCAAGGTTGGGTTTGAAGGGGAA
Organism: Arenicola marina; assembly: GCA_964019135.1. Classification (NCBI taxonomy): domain Eukaryota; kingdom Metazoa; phylum Annelida; class Polychaeta; family Arenicolidae; genus Arenicola; species Arenicola marina. The sequence continues at coordinate 125,570 of CAXHSH010000680.1, forward strand.
GAGGGTGATTTACGCTGTCAGAGCAAAAATCAAACAGGAGTTGGAGGCTGGGCGTATAGCTGGCCCCTTCAACAAACCACCCTTCCATCACTTCAAGTGTTCCCCATTAGCACTGCGGGAAAAGACAACCCCTGGTAAATATAGGCTCTTACACAACCTGTCTTATCCCTACGACTCCCGGTCGGTCAACAAAGGCATACCCTCACAAACCACCACTGTTACATACCAGAACATATCCAACGCTATTCAACACATTCAACACTTACACCACCTCACAGGCCACGTCTTCATGGCAAAATCTGACATAAGCAACGCGTCTAGGCTTCTACACCTTCACCCGTCACAATACCATCTGATGGGGTTCACCTGGGAAGGTGCGTACTACTATGACAAATGCCTTCCCATGGGGTGCGCAGCAGCATGTGCCATCTTTGAAATGTTCTCTGACACCATTCAATGGATCCTTGAAACAAAGCTACACATCAGTCACACAACCAAAATATTAGATGACTTCCTCTTCTTACACCCTACACAGACAGGTTGCCAGGCACAATTATCAGCCTTCGTGCAGCTTACAAATGAAATTGGGGTGCCTTTAGCACCGGAGAAGACCGTAGGACCCGCGCAGACCATTACATTCCTAGGCATCGAACTGGATACGAAAAAACTCCAGGCCCGACTGTCAAAGGACAAAACTCGAGCGCTACGCTTCGGACATTGACAAATACACGGATTCCCATAAGATCACCCTACGGGAGCTCCAGTCCCTTGTAGGAAAACTCCACTTTGCCACGTCGGTCGTACAGCCGGGCCGCCCATTCTTGCACCGCCTCATTGACCTGTCAAAAGGGGTAACAGGTCCCTCACACTACGTGAGGCTCACATTGCCAGCTAAGCAAGACCTCCGGACGTGGCACGATTTCTTGAAGTGCTACAACGGGGTCTCCATCATATCGCACCTTTCTCTCGGTACATCCCCTGCTATAAACATGTACTCAGATGCTTCCGGCTCTGGATACGGCGCGACCTTCGGGTCTTCTTGGATACAAGGAACATGGCCCCCCACATGGGCATCTTGCCACATTACAATCCTCGAGCTCTACCCCATCCTTCTCTTACTGCAAGTTTTCGGACACAAACTGCGTAACTCGGTTGTCACTTTTCACTGCGATAATATCGCCGTAACACACATACATAAGACACAAACGTCCAGTGACCCGAAGATCATGGCTATCGTAAGACCTTTGGTGCTATTTTGCTTGCGCAATAATACCAAGTTCTTAGCGGTACACATTGCCAGACATAAGCCATATCTCGTTCACAGGTGACTCCACAATTGCTGCGTCAGTACAGCATGAAGCCCCTGCCGGAGCCTATACCCGACAGGTTCCTGCCCAAGAACTTCAGTCTACAATAGACACATTGGTCGGCAGATCACTGACGAAGTCCACTGTCAGGGCATACCACTGGCAACAGTGTCCACTTTATCCGGAACACCCTCAGGCACAACGTGAAACTTCCACTACAGCCACAAGCAATAGCTTCATTCATTGCCCACTTATACAAAACTGGAAAAAGGTACTCCACCATTCTCACATACATAACGGCAGTGTCGTTCGCTCACAAAATCAGATCACACCAGGACCCCACAGCTAAATTCATCATCAAACGAATGCTAATCGGCATAAAAAAGACCACTCAGCCGACACAACGGCTGCTGCCGATAACAGCCGATGTGTTGGAATCATTGCTATCCCAAATGAAATACGCTACCGCCTCGCGGTACCAGGACCTGCTATTCAAGGCGCTATTCACGCTGGCTTTTCACGCTTGCCTTAGAATCGGGGAACTCGTCATTTCCAACAATAATGCAGATAACATACTGCGCCTGGAACACATTAACATGCCTCCTTCGGCCTCCAGTGCCCAACACATGGGCATCACATTCCACTCCTACAAACACAGCACAGGGGAAAGCACACAGATCACGGTCCAGGGGGTTCCTGGTTCGGGCTCGTGCCCTATCATTAGCCTCCGTTCCTACCTGGAGGTACGACCCGGCACCCCGGGTCCACTCTTCCTTACCCAGGCCGGCCCCCCACTCGATCGCCAACAAGTGGTCGACTTCCTGAAGCTTACCTTGCGATTAGCAGGGCTTCCGGAACACCGATACAACACTCACTCGTTCCGAATCGGCCGCGCCACTCAGCTTGCACAGGACAACATATCGCCATTAAACAAGCCGGACGCTGGAAATCTAACGCCTACACGGCATACATACGTCCTAAACAAATCTTGCTTCCTACGCCCTCACCCTCTAAGTCCTCCTAACCATGCGATATGGGCCCCTACCTTTCTCCCCGCGCCTTTCACTCCATCTCCTTGCCTGCTTTGCTTCCTCTTCTTGGGTGCCAGCTCTGACTCTGCCGGTCATTTCCCGACGAGTCAGACCTTCTTGGCGCTCCTTATGAGGAGGGCACCCATCACTACACGCCACTCCACCTAAGTCTCATACATTGCCTCATGCTAGTCACCACCCTCATTCACAAATGGGTAGGTCAGCTTTGGTTGCCTGCCCAGGTCACCCTCATAGTCAGGCAAAGGTCACCCCCATGCCGGGGCTAGCCCGGCACGGTGGACAGGGGGGAAGGTCAGCTTTGGTTGCCTTCCCAATCATTAGCAATTCTGTGTAACTGTGGGAAGGGTCGGCCTTTGTTGCCTTCCCAATCATCGGAATAAGCGTGTAAATATATAATGTTATACCAGTGATGTCTGTGACGCTAGCCATGATGTATCTGCGCGGATGTAATACAATACTGATGTTTGCGAGTATCTATCCAGCTGTACATAAGTTACTTTTACGTAGCGCCAGACCGGGACTAGCCCGGCATGGCGGTCATCTGTATATACGTTCGATAAAACACAAGTGCGCCGCCAGGCGGCCGCCTTGCTAGAAATAAGGTTTCACCCACTATTGGTGTATTGAAATTGGTTATTAATAGAAATAAGGTTTCACCCACTATTGGTATATTGAAATCGGTTATTAATAGAAATAAGGTTCACCACTATTGGTATATTGAAATTGGTTATTAATAAACAAATATATAAACCCAGTTATCGTGTTATGTCGTTGCTAGCGGAACAAATATGATTTGCTCATTTTATTAACACAAACACTCGGTTCTACCGACATAGCACGTAAACACACCCGATTCTACTAATACACAACCAAAAACACTCGGTTCTAGCGATATACTACTCCAAACACTCGGTTTTAGTTATATACCACACAAAAACACTCGGTTTTACGGATATACTACACAAAACGGTCGGCTCTATCGACATGATGTACAAATAACTCGCCTTTAGCAATATACAACGGTAGCATATCGGCCGTACCGAGTGTTTTGGGAACTATAATGCTAGACGATGGTGTGTTAGTGCTGTATATTGCTAAAAGCGAGTTTTTTCGTACTGTGTCGTTACAACCGAGTGTGTTGCGTAGTATGACCCTCAAATCGAGTGTTTGTGTAGTGCATCGTTAGATCTTAGTGCTTTGGGTGGTATCATATCGCAAGAGTCGACTGTTTTGGGTAGCATTTGGGCTGTACCAAGTGTTTTGGTAAATGTCATGCTGGAAGATGATGTGTTACCGTTGTATATTGCTAAAAGCGAGTTTTTTGTACAGCATGTCGATAGAACCGATGGTTTTGTGTAGTATATCCGTAACATCGAGAGTTGTATGTGGTATATAACTAAAACCTAGTGTTTTGAGCAGTATGTCGGTATAACCGAATGTTTGGTTAATGAAATGATCAAATCATGATAGTTTGTATTGTACATCGCTGGAACCGAGTATTTTATAGAGTACATCGCAAGAATCGACCGTTTTGGGGTAGTTTATCGCTCGTACCGAGTGTTTCGGGGAGTGTAATACTGGAATTTGGTGTGTTTCCTTGGTATATGGCTAAAACGGAGCGTTCTGTACAGTATGTCGTTACAGCTCGGTGCTTAGCGTAGTATATCGCTAGAACTGGTTGTTTTGAGTACCATATCACCAGAACCGTTTTTAGCGATATACTACACACAACACTCGGTTCGATCGACATACAGTACAAAACAGTCGGTTTTAGCGAAATACGGGGGAAACACACCATATTCCAGTATTACACTTCCCAAAACACTCGGTACGAGCGATATAATACTCAAAACACTCGACTATTGCGATATACCATATAGAATACTCGGTTCTAGCGATATACAACACAAACAAACATGATTTGATCATTATATTATCCAAAACACTGGGTTCTACTGACTTAGTACATAAACACACCCTATTCTAGTATTACACTTCCGAAAACATTCGGTTCTGGTGATATGGTAATAAAAACAAGCAGTTTTAGCGATCTACTACACAAAACACCCAGGTGTAGCGACATACTGTACAGAACACTCGGTTTTAGCGATATACCAGGGAACCACACAAAATTCCAGTATTACACTAATAAAAACGCTCGCTACGAGATATACACTACTCAAAACAGTCTGCTCTTGCGATATACTATGTAAAACAATCGGTCCCAGCGATATACAACAGACACAAACATGATTTGATCATTTTGTTATCCAAAACACTCGGTTCTACCGATATGCTACTCAAAGCAATAGGTTTTAGTTATATACCACATAAAAATCTCCGTTTTACAGATATACTACACAAAACCCTCGGTTCTATGGACATGCTGTACAAAAAACTCGCTTTTAGCAATATACAACGGTAACAGACCAACTTCCAGCATTACCCTTCCCGAAACACTCGGTACGGCTGATATGCTACTCAAAACAGTCGACTCTTTCGATATGCTACCACCCACTTACCGCTCAGAGCACTCGGTTTTGGTGATATGCTACTGAAAACAACCTGTTTGAGCGATATACTATACAAAACCCCCGGGTGTAGCGACAAACTACAGAACACCCGGTTTTAGCGATATACCAGGGTAACACACAAAATTCCAGTATTACACTTATCAAAAGGCTCGTTACGAGCGATACTCTACTAAAACAGTCGGTTCTTGCGATATACCATATAAAACACTCGGTTCCAACGATATACAACACAAACAAACATGATTTGATCATTTTATTAACCAAAACTTCCCGAAACACCCGGTACGGCCGATATGCTACTCAAAACAGTCGACTCTTTCGATATAGTAATGTAATAATGGAATGCGTTGCTGCCAACTAATACCATATGTCACAAGTGTTTGCAACAGCGTTGCAGGGGCTGTATGCGTGCTCAATAACTATTTTACGCCCTCTGTTTCTACATTCGAAATATTTTGGGCTGATATCCATCAAGACTTCGTCACTTAGTGCCATGCTCATATTTCCTTCATGAAAATCAGCTACCAATAGCAGTTTTCTGATGGCTCTTTTTAACTGACATGCATAAGGCTGAAACGTTCGAGGTTTCTGAATACGGCCCCTGCTCGTTGTTGTGGTGCTCAAGATAAAACAAATAGTTTTCAATATTATGCAACCGTTATTTCCGAAAATCACCGTGTGGTTATTTAATTTTAAAGCCGTTATTCGGTGGACAAATGTTCCCCTTAGCGCTAAACACATATGCGTAGCGTAAGTGGGAATGAATAACAGCACATGTAACCCGCCAATCGCCTGTACTTTTTGCACTCGTGTTTAAATATCAACAACGTTAACACGGCAGGAAAATTACATACCTTTCTTAAGCACTTAGACTAAAATCACTTACTCAAAATTAACAACAATTCATCCTCAGTAAAATTACGGGCAGTTGTCAGTCCCAAGCCTGTAGGTGACGAGGGAAGTTATATTTTCCCAAAGTTACCTAGAAGTGGGAGGGCATGTGTATTGAATTATTGCGATGCTTAACTGATGTAAGTCTGGTATGAAGCTGAAGCAACATGTGCCACGAAAAGTTCTGCATGTTCTTACGTCTTGTCGTTCATGGTGTGGATGAACGTCGGGCTAAGAATGGCGCACACGGTTGTGGACATACCACCCATATTGTTTCAACAAAATAGGGTAATCGGAAGCGGGTAAGTGATTTTCTTCTCATGTACGTGTCCACTTATGATTTATTATCGGTATCCTAGCACAGTATTTCCATTCAAACACGTACTGCCCCGCCTGGTTGCTCAAGTTCCCAACAAACATTGCCATATTGGCCCAATACCGGTGTTATAGCGGCCTATTCTGGCAATGCCGGCCTTCCGGATTTACAACATTGGCCCGATACTGGCGTGCCTGAATGGATGCGTTTGCAGTCACTATCAGGTTACGGCCAGTATTGGGCCGATATTTGGCCAATATAGACCCAATATCGAATCACTGAATTGGGCCCATATTGGCGCAATACCGGGCCGTTATGTTGATCAGTGGCGACACCTAGCGAGGACCCAGGTAATCAACCCCCGGGCCACCTGGTGAGTGATGTCAGCTGAAGGAGGACCGCTGGTAGCCTGGTTCCGCGGTCCCAACTTCGCTCGCTCGCTCGCTTACTTGTATGAGTTTGAGCGGCGGTACCAGCTTAGACCGCTGGCTGGGTTCCTACCACTTGCTTGCCGGTCCCAGCGAGGAGAGCCAGCCAATCACGCACCTTCATACACCGGCAGTGGTGACCTCCTTAGAGGTTATTGGGTGAGGCTTGTGGTGGTGTTCTATATCTTGGCGGGACTTTATGTCTTGGACTTGGCGTCACAGACAAAAGGTGGTTTGAAAGAAAACGGTCATTTTTGCACAGTTTTGGACACTTATTGGACAAGAAACTACAGCTGAGGTAAGTAAACAATGATGCAGGAAGTTAAGAAGTAACAGTGTGTCGTTTACAAGTAATTATGTTTATGTATATGGACAGCCCAGCTAGCATGGCATTATCGGCCCTACGTTGGCCAGCTAACCGTAGTCGTTGGTATGTGGGCGCAATGTAGCGCCAACTCTATCAGCCTTTCGATGGCCAACCGTTGGCACACGGACACAGAAGCAATATTGGCCCAACGCCTGGCACCCTAGTGCACAGCGGCGTCTAGCGGCCGCTTGAAGAGTACATTCAGCGACATCTACTGGGTGTTCGTGAAACTTTGAAGTTTAGAGTTTCCGGCGGGAAAGAACACATTTTCGGCGCCCACATTTTCAACATTGGTCTGATCGGTTCATATTTGATTTCATTCTTTTCTTTACAAAATTATGATGTTATGGTTTATACACGGCATTGAGTAAGGTGTATTAGCTGCTCATAATAGAGGCGTTAGTTTGATTAAACGTAATCAGCCAGGCTAATGTGATGTGAATGGTGTGAATCCTAGTTGATCGTCTCGTCTCACGTCTGATTTGTGTTGATTCAATGATTGATGTCACTTGCATGTATTGAAACAGTTTTAAAGTAAAGACGTTAGGCCTATGCTGCTGGATAGAAGCTGTTTTACTTGCTACTTTTTATCAATATCTTAACAGCACACTGCACAGTGTTGCAATGTTGAATGGTCCTGGTCCTGGAGGTGAAATAATTAATTTAAGGTGTTTGTGTACTGCTCTGAATTAGCATGATTTGCCTAGGCAGTTATGTGATATCACTAGGCCCCTATTCGCTATTGTTGTTCTGACTTTAAAGTAACTTCTGCGTCTGATCACTCAGTTATTTTATGAACCGCAGCCTGAGTCGCAGGATAGATTTCACAAAGTTAAGGGCAATTTAGCTGACTACTCTGCTTAGGGAACTAAAGTTACCATATAAATAATTGGCGATTTTACCAAACTAAGTCCAGAAGCTGGTTAAATTATGTACATGAATTAGGCCACAGGTTTATGTTTAATATCCGTTTCTCGAATTATTATTTTTCTAACTCAATATTAGAAATTGATTATGAGATTTCTTACTAGATCTGCAATTGATAATTTATTTTCATTTATAATTATTAGAAATCGCAAAGGAATCTAACCAGTAATAATATTTTCTATCAGCTTTTTATATGATTTCTTCATTTCTCTCTTCATAAGCTGATAACCTACGTTAAATAGTTTGCAGTTTAATTACATATTAACTTAAATATTTAACATATAAGTGAAAAAAGTCAATTTGATATTGCAAACCAAGACATTGTAATCGTTATATAAGATATATCACTTCAGATACTTTAATCATATCAGATATAGGTGGATCTGATACTAATTAGATATAAACAAAAGTAAATATATATCACTGATTGATAGCATCTTTTTTAAAATTTCATTTATTATATTTATGTATATATAGCCTAGATGCTTATATTATCTATTTACTAGTTTATTTTTATTTATACTATATGCAAAAGTGAGTGTTTCTGCTGATGTCTGATATGAAATGGTAACTTTCGATGAATAAGATGGATAATACACAGCCAATACATGGATATTCATACTGGTCTAAGCAGAGACGAGCACATGCAAACCAGGCAAGTAATATCAAATTATTCCTGAATGCAGAAGTAGAAGTACAAGAAGTCAGTGCTGACAATGATGACTGGGCAAGTAGGAATTTAGACGAAGCTCATGAGCCAGAACCTACAGAAGGTATAGATGAGCCAGAACCTACAGAAGGCACAGATGAGCTAGAACCTAGAGAATGCATAGATGAGCCAGAAGCTGCAGAGGGTGTGGATGATTTAGCTGATATTGATAGACAAATTCCTGCATTATCCTGGGAGGACTATGTATATGAAGAAAGTGATTCTGATGCAGAACTACTTGATGATATCCAAGAACAATTGAGAGCATGGGTTACAAGATATTCAATACCATTGGTTGCTACCTCAAAGTTACTAGAGATCTTAAAGCCCCATTTCACTTATTTACCAAAAGATGCACGGACACTTCTTCGTACTGTTAAAGCATGCCATGTCAGAGAAGCAGCGGGTGGTTCATATCACCATGTTGGTATTGAAAATGCAATTATGTCACACTTGCACTCTCTAGAAGTAGTATTGACAGAGGACATCCATCAGCTTTCTTTGCAGATAAATATTGATGGTCTTCCACTTTACAAGAGTTCAAATACTCAATTTTGGCCAATACTTGGTCTTGTGGATGAGTTACCCGAAAAGATCCTTTTCTTATTGGCATTTTCTGTGGTGAATCAAAGCCTAAATCTGTGGATGAGTTCCTGCAAGAGTTCGTGGAGGTGATGTCAGCACTGGAAGTGAATGGTCTCCTGTATAACAACAAACAATATGCAGTTGCAATCTCTGCAGTGGTCTGTGACACACCAGCACGTGCATTTGTAAAAAAAGTTAAGGGTCATGCTGGTTACTCTGGATGTGACAAGTGTTGCCAATCAGGAGTTCATGATGGTTCCAAAATGACTTTTCCTGAAGTAGATGCAGCTGTGAGAACTGATGTTCAGTTTGACGAAATGACAGATGATGAACATCACCATGGTCGATCACCGCTTACGGGGCTTTCCATTGGCATGGTTTCGCAATTTCCTCTGGATTATATGCATATGGTGTGTTTAGGAGTCACTAGAAGAATAATACTTTTGTGGATGAAGGCTCATTGGCGTATAGGGTAGGGAATCGAGTTGTAAATCAAATAAGTGAGAAACTAATCAGCTTTGTAGGCCATGCTCCTAGAGAATTTGCAAGAAAACCAAGAGGGCTTCAGGAAATCCATAGATGGAAAGCCAGTGAGCTGAGGCAGTTCCTTCTTAATACAGGTTCTGTTGCACTTAAAGATTTATTATCAGATAAGCTGTACAACAACTACCTACTATTTATGTGTGGGATATCCTTTCTATTGAGTCCAACACTTTGTGCAAGTTACTGTGACTATGCCAATGATCTCTTGCAAGCATTTGTCACCCACTTTGCCACATTATATGGACGGGAAAATTTGGTATATAATGTTCATGCACTTGTGCACTTGGCAACTGATGCAAGAAGATATGGCTGTCTTGATAATGTCTCAAGTTTTCCATTTGAAAACTTCCTTGGCATGTTAAAGAAAACTGTTAGGAAGCCACAGCATGCTATTCAGCAGGTTGTCAGGAGGCTGTCTGAAGGGAAAACATTTTTGGGTTCAAGGAAGCAACAGCGGCTGGGAAGAATTCATACAAGAGGTCCGTTAATGCAAGGTGTAGTTGTGTGTATTCAGTATAGATCTATGCAAATGCACAATTTCTATATCTCCACAGCAGATGGAGATAATTGTGTCTCTGTTGGACAGGACATCTTCCTTGTTAGAAACATTATTTCTGAAAATTACACATACCATATCATAGGCAACAAAGTGACCAGGAAGGAAGATTTCTTTGTGTACCCATTTCAGTCTAGTCCTTTGGGTATTTACACAATCCTGGAAATCTCTGAAGCTCTGGAGATTGTTCCTCTGGCTGACATTTGTAAAAAGTATGTGGTGCTTCCCTATAGATGTTCCCATGTTGCCATTCCCCTCCTGCACGCATAGTGAATGTGACAATGTACATGAAATGCACTGTCGATCTGTCCATTGTCAAATATCACATGTCCTGTATAGTGCCTGATGGAAACCTTAACCCTGTGCTGTAATGAACATTACAATCCAATCTTATTTTACATATGTTTTTGTAACTTGTAACCCAATCATTTGGCATGTAGGGCAAATATGTTTCTCATAGTCGAGTTCGATCAGACCAATGAAGTTGAAATTGTGCCAACCAACTGGCTGACAGACAGCAACAGTTGTTGTTGGCCCCGAGTGAGATCAACAAGCCGCATATCAAAGTTCATTCAGAACAGAGTTCCCCCTGAAGAGGAATGGAAACTGTATACAGTCCGCATTCTGCATGAGGCAGGTAATAAATAGTACAGTATTTCATATACCATCGGTATAGTGTTAATAAATCTGACACATTTATGATTAGGTACTTACATGGTTTAATACATTTAAATATATCATGCAGTACGTAATTGTTCATTATAATGTTATAGTTCTTCACTAGTTTGCAAAGAAACTTCACCTTTTACCAATAACATGATACATTAATTTGTAGATAATTATGATGTCGCAAGAAGGAAGCTTCCGCTGGCAGAAACGCAGTCTGACTTACACACTGATGTAGATGAAAAGAGGAGTAGAACTAAGTAGGTGTCAAGCTCTGTAACGCCATTCTAAAGCAACAATGAGTACAGTTAACTCAGTTTTATTCATAAGCGAGTTTGTCAGTGATATATATATATATATATATAATCTTCGGAATCTGAACTACCTGAAAACTACCCGAAAGTTCCATTGCCTTACGCAACGCTGTCTGCCGCAATGACCGCCCGCGGAAGCAAAGACGGAATGTCTGGAGGGATGGCAGCAACTGCCTCATCGTGCCCGTCGCGACCAAAGACAGGTATATTTATGGTCGTGGATACCGATTTCATTTTGAAAAAAATTTCTTATTTACCCTGAAGGGAATATCATCAATTTTATCGATTTTATATATATATATATATATATTATAACTATTCTGTAATTTTGCAATTCTGACCTACCGGTAATGTAAAAATATTGTTCACTACATGTTTAGTTTATGGGTAGGATTTGAGCAAATCTTGTTTCTTCTTTTCAAGACCGAAACGCCTATGTTCAGATTGGTCTGACTCGGAATCTGAACTACCTGAAAACTGCCCAAAAGTTCCATTGCCTTACGCAACGCTGTCTGCCGCAATGACCGCCCGCGGAAGCAAAGACGGAATGTCTGGAGGGATGCCAGCAACTGCCTCATCGTGCCTGTCGCGACCAAAGACAGGTATATTTATGGTCGTGGATACCGATTTCATTTAATTTTTTTTCTTATTTACGCTTCTGTTTTTATTTACCCTCAGGGGAATATAATCAATTATAATGTTATAATTCTTCACTAGTTTGCAAAGAAACTTCACCTTTTACCAATAACATATGATACATTAATTTGTAGATAATCATGATGTCGCAAGAAGGAAGCTTCCCCTGGCAGAAACGCAGTCTGACTTACACACTGATGTAGATGAAAGAAGGAGTAGAACTAAGTAGGTGTCAAGCTCTGTAACGCCATTCTAAAGCAACAATGAGTACAGTTAACTCAGTTTTCTTCATAAGCGAGTTTGTCAGTTGTATATATATATATATGTATATACAACTATTCTGTAATTTTGCAATTCTGACCTACCGGTAATGTAAAAATATTGTTCGCTACATGTTTAGTTTATGGGTAGGATTTGAGCAAAACATGTTTCTTCTTTTCAAGACCGAAACGTCTATGTTCAGATGGGTCTGACTCGGAATCTGAACTACCTGAAAACTACCCGAAAGTTCCATTGCCTTACGCAACGCTGTCTGCCGCAATGACCGCCCGCGGAAGCAAAGACGGAATGTCTGGAGGGATGGCAGCAACTGCCTCATCGTGCCCGTCGCGACCAAAGACAGGTATATTTATGGTCGTGGATACCGATTTCATTTTGAAAAAAATTTCTTATTTACCCTGAAGGGAATATCATCAATTTTATCGATTTCCGTGGCCACATAAGTTTTCAGGAGTAGCAGTCACGTTAATAAAGGAACATTTAGCAGCGTTCTGGTATTACCAGGCCAATGATTCAATTTTGATTGATATTTGCTTCAGCCAGCCAAGAAAGACCTACTGCACTGCCGCATGGTGCGCCAGGGATAGCTCACACGCACGTGCAAAGTACACCGCAATCCACGCCACACAGGAGTTCTTTGTTTCGCCTTCGAGCTGCAGCAGGTATTTGGCATTCTTATTCTATCTTTACCTAACGTACCGCTTCGTTGGCTATATTTGGGTTTTAAAATATTTATGATATATATGATGAAAAGGGATCGGGCCAAATTCTTTTTATAGTTTCCATAGAGTTTCCAAAGAAAGAGTATGGTACATTTACAAACCTGCAAACGTCCCGGATCATAACCGGCTACGAGAGGGAAAAGATGATCATGTCGAAATATTAAATCTCTGTGCGTTTTATAGAAACCAATCGCTCTAGAGAAGTGTTCCATATTCTATGGCTACCCAAGACAGCATCGGGGCGGCCCGACAGCTCAGTGGGCAACAGCGCTCGCATTGAGTGCTCTGGCCACCTAAGAGCCTAACGGCACGTGGGTCGGTGGTTCGAGCCCTGCTGTGGTCATGTCTATGTGATCGCAGGATAAAGATCCCATGTCCTTCTTCGCAAAGAGTAGGGGGTTACCCCGGGGACATGGCTCCACTCTCAATTCCTTCTCCCATTGACGCGATATGATCAAAAGTGGTTAAAGCGTCCTGAACCAATCAAACCAAACCCAAGACAGCATCAACTATATATATGACTGCAGTTTCTGATCCCATTCCGCCCCCACATGCCTGCATGATTATACAACCCTATATGATATCATAACATACTGGGAGCCAAGATAGTTAGGGCCGGAATCTAGTGTAAAGGGTCCGAAACTTAATATTATAGACCCGATCCCCTGCAACAATATCTTAGTCGTGGTATGATCTCCAGTTACGTATGGGATTCTAATTTTTCTATTGCCAACTATTTCAGTGACTGAATACGAGATTGCTCTGCTGCAAGTCGTAGAACGTATGCAGCAACAGAATGAACACAACGGGGCGCTCCTCGCGCATATTAGCCAGCAACTCAACTTGACCGGCGCCGCAGCACCAACCCCAGAGGGAATCACATTCCCGATCCAATCGTTGGAGGAACTTCATGCTGTTGACGGGCGTCTCGATCAAGAAGATACGTTGCGGCAAACGGTATATACGACGTTGTACATCTATGGAGTTATAATTGTTATAAAGACCTAAGTATTTTGCAGCGTGTTAAAATAAAATGTGCGAAAAAAAAGGCCTTGGCTGAACTTTTCTTGGCCAAGCTTCAGTACCTGGGTTCAAGCAAAAAGTAATTATAACACAATGATTAAGAAAGTCACGATTGTAAGTTGTGACTGCAAGACCCTATTCAAAGGTCTTTTAAACTTAAGCATGTTTTTTTTTATCTCTCTTGCACGCAGATCAGCAGCATATCTTTCATTGGTGGCCACTCAGTGGAGAAGACGGTACGTCGCCTGATGGCCCACCTATTATCTAATGAAGTGGCCAAGCAGCTGAAGTGGGTGGGAAAGGGACGCAAGGAGGCATTTGCCATTCTGAATCTGCGCCATCTGGTGTATGGTAAGTATTGCATTGACGGATCCACAGGGTGGACGAGGGGGGTGGGTGGGTAGACCTGCCCCAACTTTCAAGCCCAAATTTCTCTTATTTTCTCCTAGGACAGATCACATATTTTGGTCACAGAAACACTCCCATCGCTGTTAAGAGCAAGCCTCCTTTCAGACTTACCTGCTTCTGATCATACAGTACAATTTTGTCTCCGGTAATCTTCAGTATGGTTAACCTTGTATCACCAATGTCAAGTAGTAGCGCCATTTCTTACATTGATACGGGCAGATAAATACAGAATATGGGTATCACGCGAGTAAACGAATTAAGGTGCCAATGAGAAGTATTACTATTACTTAAGTATATTCTGACGCTTTTTCAAAACAGGAGCTACAAGACGCAACCCGTCCACTGCCAATGCCAGCAATGCCGACATTGAAGATGTCATCAAAAAATGGCTGCGATTCTCGGGGGATCGGGAGGGAGGCAGGCGACAGCGAGAGGAAGCTGCAGGGCGACAGCGAGAGGACGCTGCAGGGCGACAGCGAGAGGACGCTGCAGGGCGACAGCGAGAGGACGCTGCAGGGCGACAGCGAGAGGAAGCTGCAGGGCGACAGCGAGAGGACGCTGCAGGGCGACAGCGAGAGGACGCTGCAGGGCGACAGCGAGAGGAAGCTGCAGGGCGACAGCGAGAGGACGCTGCAGGGCGACAGCGAGAGGACGCTGCGAAGCGACAGCGCTGTGATTGATCAAGGAGTAGCTGAGCGGTACATGGTACACCGTTATTGTGTGTGTATGACCTCACTGCGCCGTTTATTTAGCGCGGACTATTCTGATCTTGATCGTCTGTTTACTCTTGTTTATTCATATATGCGATATCAAGGGCTAGTCCGGCTTCCTGGCTTGAGGAAGTCATTATTGTGGTAGCCGAGTTGCACTGATTTCAGTATTGCCTCTGGGAATTACTTGCATTTAAACTGTATTGTACTTGTAATTTAGTCGAATTTTATATGTAGAGATACCAGGTGCTGAGGTCATGGCAAAATGAGCGTTTTATTGATAATGGTGCTGTTGAAGTATTCGTATCTATGCCTTGATGATGATGCTGTTAAGTCGTATTTGTGGATATGTATTACGTCACAAAATGGGACTGAAATATTCAAAGCAGGATATCTTGAATATGGTGTCCTGGATTGTGATTGTGCGTTGGACCATATTCTGCCATCTCGATAGCTGATCTTGTCAGTTGCTTTGCACTGTCGTGCATTATGATCAACTAGTTTAGCTTCCAGAAAATGGAATTATATTTTCTCGTTTGTAATATGTCCGGAACATCTAGTGTTTATGGATGGTGGCACCAACTGCTGGTGTACCTTTTCTCTGACGTTCCTTTCGTGATTTGTCCACACCAGCTTCCTAGTGGTAATTAGTGTAATTATAAAACTGAGTTAAGCAATGGCCATTATTTTGTTATCGAGCCAAATAACTATACTTATATTTTTTCATAAATTAGTGTATGGACTACAGGGTCCTAAATATGAAAGGTAAAACTGGTAAACCTTTTAAATTTTGGTAATGTTTGCACAAAAATCAATAAAGTGAATATTGTGAAGACAAGTACCTGTGGCTATTTGATTTATCTATTTACTGCACTACGTTGCTTGCTACACGTTTTATTGAAACTACATTGAACCAACGTAGGCACAGTGTTGTAATTGTTGTAGGGCCGATGTTGGCCCATGGTTGGTGGACAGTTCGCAATTTCCGTAGGACCAACTGATCGCCAATGAGCACGGAAATGTTGGGCCATTGTTGACGTCCAATGTTGGGCCAACTTTGTTGGATATGTTGGCGGATGGTTGGCTCATAGTTACCATGCTAGCTGGGAGGCTTAGGTCCAATATCTGATGCTGTTAACTGCATGAGAGCGCAAACAGTATGTTCTTATTTTCGGGCCCATATAATGATACATATATATATATATATAGTCTTGCTAATCATGTGTCGTTGTTGAAGACCTCTAGCACGTATCACTTACATACACCACCGGCATATAGTAGCTACTGCTTGAACAATGAATTTCGGAAGAATACTGTGTGGGCCTATGGCTATGCGTACATATATATTTGCGTGATGCCCTGCTTGCCAAACCAGCATATAGCACCGAAGTTTCGCGCCTCGCTGAAACCGGTTTGCGCCAGTCTGGATCAGTTGAGCCCACCCCGCTCGTTTGACCTGTGCCTGTGGTCACTCAGCTGTCATCACTTCTCTCCCCCCTAATCGCTTTTCCACCCACTACTGATGGTCCCTCCCACTCCTGTCCCGGCTCCCTCCCTGTACCACCTAAATCCCCTTCTGACCCGTCCACCCCACCCTTCACCCCTCTACCGCCAAGCCCCTTACCGGCCCCTCCCCACGCGCCCAACCGCCTGCCGCCTTCGACCCTCCCACCCCTCTAACGCGTAGTCCCTCCCTTACCCCGCTGCCCCCCTCCGCACCCTTCCTTATGCGCTATATTGACCCCCCACCCCCCCGCCACTCCTCTACCTGCCAGTGTCGCCTCCACCCTACCCCTAGGTCGCCTGTAGGTACTCTTTGTCCCCTCTGCCGTCGCTTAATCGTCTACATGCGGTATATAGGTTCGCCCCCACCCCCTTCTCCTGTACATGCGGACCTTTCCCACCCACCCCTCTGTCGCTTATATATATATACCCTTGCTTCCCCCCCACCACTCTAGTCTGCTCCATTGGCGGATCTAGGGGGGGGGGGTAAACTGGGGTTGCCACCCCGCCCCCCCCCCCCTTGGGAACCAGAACATACAACATACATGTTAAAGTCCCAAGTCTTCAGAGAGCAACCCCCCCTCCTCCTTGGGAAACTGAACATACACTGTTAAAGTCGGGTTCTCCAAGCCCAAGCCCGCCCCCCCCCCCCCCCCTCCGGTCGCAAGGTTTTCAGAGAGCACACCCCTCGATCGGAAGTTTGCAGAGAGCAACCCCCCCCCCCTTGGCAAATTCCTAGATTCGCCCCTGTGCTCCCTCCCCACCCTTCTATGCCTGGTCCTTTCTTACCACTCCTGCATTCTTACGTGTATACATTTTTTTCGTATTTTCTGTTATAGGTGACCCTGCTCGATGGCATCCATTTCAGGGGTACCTCAGAAAAGAAATGATGTTGAAATAATATAGAACACTATATAATTGTGCTTATTTTTACAGTGCGGCGAACATCGATCCAAGTGAAGAAAGTCGTCGTGACACGCATTTTTGTTTGAAACATTTAAACAATACAGACAATACATAGGTTAGCCCACTATTATTAAGGCACACTGATACTTGATATGATGTATGCAAATGGTCAATAGTATGCGCCTATACTGGCTGGAGTATATTACAGTTTTATCTCACGATAATTATGTGGATGTGTTAGTAGACCTTGATTTGTTGATCTTTTGAGCTGACCTTTGTCACCGTGTTTTGAGAGATGGCGTCTTATTGGACTAAACGGCGCAAAATTTTGGCCGACGCTGACTTCCACATGCAAAACATAGCGCGTCAAAGTATTAGTATTGAGAGGTCTAGTTATACGTCGGCTACTTGTGAAGACCGTGGAGAATCATCGCGAAAAAAAGAATCGGCCTGTAATGTTGATCATGTTGATCTAAACGATGATTTGCCGTACGACAGTGATGTATCACAGTCTGACTATGCTGTCGACAACGACGAACCAGACTCTGTTGACGCTATATTGTGTGACTTGATCTGTAGTTGGGCAACTGAACAACATGTTACACATTCAGCTTTAAAAGAGTTGTTGAAAATCTTGCGACAATTTCATCCTCTACTTCCGAAGGACACCAGAACATTATTGAGCAGTAAAGAGGTAAAGGATATAAAAGAAGTTGCAGGTGGTCAATATTATCACTTTGGTATTGTCAATAATTTAAGAGAACAATTGTCCTCGTATCCGGCACTGAAAGAGTGTGCCGCGCTCAAATTGCAACTTAACATTGACGGGCTACCATTGTTTAAAAGTTCCAACAAGCAGTTTTGGCCAATACTTGGCTTAGTGCTGGGCGTAGACTTTAAAACGAAACCATTCGTCATTGGGCTCTTTTGTGGCGACAGCAAGCCAAACTGTCTCAATGCGTATCTGCAAGATTTTGTCACAGAAATGCAGCAGCTGCGTGGTAATCCAATTCAGTACGGAGAAAGAACATACGAAGTAACAATTCAAAACGTTATCTGTGATGCGCCTGCCAGAGCTTTTGTTAAGAATGTCAAATCACATTCCGGATATGGAGGGTGTGACAAATGTATCCAGAAGGGCGTATATAACAATCGAATGTTATTTCCTTGTTGTGATGCTCAATTACGGACCGACTTGGCTCTTGATGAAATGCAGGATGAGGTTCATCACAAAGGGCCTTCACCGCTATCAAATCTTGGTCTTGGCATGGTAAGTCAATTCCCCCTCGACTACATGCATCTTGTTTGCCTTGGGGTGGTAAAAAAACTGCTTTTGCTCTGGTGTAAAGGTCCTTTAAAATACCGTCTTGGTACGCAGGCAAAGCTACGTTTGAGTGGATTCTTGATGTCCCTTCGATCATTTCTACCTAAAGAATTCGCAAGAAAGCCGCGCGGTTTGGATACACTAGAGAGGTGGAAAGCTACAGAATCCAGATTATTCTTGCTTTATACCCGGCCAATTGCGCTGTCAGGCAGAATTGCCAAAGAAATGTTTGATGCTCCTCTTCGTTGGCATTTTTATTCTAGATAACCCGGAGTTATGTCAAGAGTTAAATGATTTTGCCAATGAAGCACTCGTCACTTTTGCAAGCCATCTTTCGAAGTTGTATGGATCAGACCAGATTGTATATAACGTTCATTGTTTAACTCATTTGGCTGGTGAGGTAAAACACTTTGGTAATCTTGCCAACTTTTCTGCTTTCCCTTTTGAGAACTATCTGGGGCAGATAAAGCGTTTGGTAAGACAACCAACGTTTCCGCTGGTACAGGTGGTTAAACGCTTAGCTGAAATGTCAATATTCTCAGGCAAACAAGCTCCAAAGTGTAATACAGATCAATATGTTAGAGCCCTAAGACAAGAGCATACAAGAGGGCCTATCTTGCAAAGAGCTCCATACGAGCATTGTACCCAGTTTCGCGAAGTTGAATGTACAAGGTTCACTCTGGGAATCAAGCACTCAAACAGCGGTATTAAAGTTGGGACTAAAGTTGGTATTATACGTAACATACTTCGGTTACCATCATCTCAAATATTACTCCTGTACAGCTGCTTCACTTGTTATGACGTTTTGTTTGATTAGCCAGTGGATTCCACAAAACTGGGCATTTTTACTGTATCAGTGGTGGAAAGGGAGTTGCATGTCATTAATATTGAGTCTGTTAAGACAAAGTATGTGTTGCTGCCTTATGGCGACAAACATGCTGCCATACCTCTTCTTCATACGGTCGGTTGAAGTCATTGGGTACAAAGTTGGCAATATGTACATTATTAGTTGATTATAAGACTTGTACTGTGTACAGCTTTGAAGGCAACTCAAAGATAAACGAGGTGTGCAATATTGCGATAGACGTCGGGTAGGCGCATACTGACTATGTGATGATATTTGTTGCTTTACTGATATTTACACTGTGTGTAAACCTTTACGTATATTTCCTGCTTGTTCCGAGCAATATTTGGTGGATCAAGCTTTTAAGATAATTTCGTAACTCAGTGTGGAAAGTACTTGGGTTTACGTTTTTGAAGTCCATGCTGATAGTGAATTGGCCTCATGTGACGGCAACCATGTTCGCCATTTTTATTATATAAGTGTATACAAGTACAATTGCCAAATCGTCTTCCATATACTTTGAACAATTGCGCCATGTTTAAATGATTTGTATTGACTTCGACACTATTATTCCCTTAAAGATTTGGCATACGTAGTCGTTATCTTTCCCGAGACCAATGAGGTCGAAGTTGTCGCATCAAATTGGATTGTGGGGCGTGAAGCTGCTTTGTGGCCGCCATTCAAATCGTCGGGTGCGATAATCAAGGCGGTGAAAGAGTCACTCCAACCAGACCTGGCTACATGGCAGAGCCATCGGATGAGGGTTGTGTGCATGTGGTAAGCTCTACTTGTACGCTGGTATTGCAAAGCTATAGATATGTAAAAAAAAATGATCGAAATCTTAAAATCCGCATTTAAGAAAAGAGAAACTTGCGGAGAAGCTTAGATCTAATCCACCCTCGTATTATGGAATGACTAAACGGTCGGAAGTGACAATTTTATTGTTTTGTCTGTAAGGTTCTTACACGTGATCAGTAAAACATAGCGAAATATTCAGTTTTAGAATATGAAGAATGTTTCACTTAAGCACACACATGATTTCAGAAAACTACTTGGATGCACGGCAGAAGGTAAGGCGTGCGGAAGATACGAGTGATGTTTCAAGTCCGGGTGACATGGGGCGAGGCGAGGCGAGGCGACAGTAATTTTTGAACCATTTTGAAATTGGTTTCACAATGCTGATGTTATTTATGCAAACCCACGATTTTCTAAACATAAATAAAATAATATAAAATAAATGTGTCCAAATGTAGATCTAAACCAAGTCGCTACCTGGTATCGGAAGATAGCAGCAGCGATGGTGACGGCCCAGTGACGCCGTCGACGTCCAGGCTGCCAGAGGCACCACGTCTGTCTGTCCCGATACGACAGCCTCACCTGCCAGTTCCGGCGCGGTCGATGGCCGATGCCGGCTCCTCGGTATCTCAAGGTATGTGGTTACGGGTGGTATCCGGTTGCTGCTCCCTTTCTCCATTATAGAATCGCCACTGTGTGAGACTTGTGCGCAGAACTCCGTCAAGACTAGAAATAGGTCTTACCGTGTAGAACAACGATATAAGCATGGAACACTTTCTGATTGTCAGGTCTTAAATTATAACCACTTTCCATTTTGATGCGATTTGCCATTTACCATTGCGGGATCACAGTTTGAGGTGTAGATAGTGGAATTATTGGGTTTAAAGTTGTAATACCAACATGATTGCTTAACAAATCTTTTAGCCACTTCGAACGAGCTGATCACCATGATGGCTCGTCTCCAAGCAACCATGGACAACCTACAGGTGTCGGTCGCGTCCATTGCCAAGGACATGAGAAGGGTCCTGGCTAGAGGCCCCAGTGATGGTGGGCCCCAGGACGAGGACTACCTCAGAGATGTGGCCCTCCCAATAGAGACCATGGGTGTCTTCCAGATGATTGAAGAGCGGCTCAAGGAAAAGGGATTTATGCTGGCTTGTGTAAGTAGGCCTACACGCTGTTATTATTGATGAAACGCATTTGTGCTCTTGTGACAGAAGCTATGGTGTAGTTTGTGTCATTGTGTTATGTTACTTTTAAACAAGTAGTGGAATCGATATATTAAGCTCACTGATTTATGCGGAGTCGGATATAATCGGGAAGTCAATGCTTTGACGTGCAATTACACCACGTTTTTCTTTTCCGCCCCGAAAAGGTCACCTGGCTGTCTAAACTTGGCGGCATGGACTTAAAGCAGGCGGTGAAGCGGGCGCTCTGCGCCACCCTTGCCCATTCTCTCCAGCTCCATTTCAACTGGATGGGGAAAGTTGGCTGGAGGTGTCCTTCGGGGCAAGAGAGGGTCGCCTTTGGCACAACCATGATGTGCCAGATAATAACAAGTAAGCTCTATATACATGCATTGTCATTCGTTTCAAACTTCACTATAATATGGATTTCAGATGCCGAAATATGAATACGTTTATGTGAATACGGTCATTATCTGGCGCAGTAACAAAAGGTGTGCTCGACCTGCATATACCATGTATTCCTCTTCCTTTTTGATGCAAAGTTCCTCAATTATTATTTGTTTATCATATCGCGATTTCAGCAGCAATCCTGAAAGCCAACCGGGCATCCACTCGCAGTGAAGTGGAAAACCACATGAAGGTGTACTTGCGCAACGCGGCGGACCGATGTGGGGGACGCAAGAGGCGTCTACCGGCGGTCAGCGCTCAACCGGAGGCCGAGGACTAGGCGGGCCGAGCAAGCAACTCCACCAAGCTGTCTGAGACATTAAAATAACTTGTAATAAATCAGTCATGTTTAGATCATTGTGGTTTGTTTTGGTTTATACAGAAAATGCAGTTAGTACTTTTCAATGTCTCTGTAGCAGCATGCTAACGCCAGATAATCAGATATAGTCTTCAATTGCCTAATTGCGTCAGGAGTACTGATTAACTCCATGGACCTGGCAGGGCATAAATCTGCTTCATGATATTTTTTCAGTCAATCCTGCTATGCCTGGATTGTATATCGGGCGCAAGGTTAATAGCCAGCAAGGGTCAGTATTAAACTAATCCAATAGCCAACATTGGGCCAGTATTAGGCCAATCCGAAAGCCAACATTGGGCCAGTATTAGGCCAATCCGATAGCCAACATTGGGCCAGTATTAGGCCAATCCGATAGCCAACATTGGGCCAGTATTAGGCCAATCCGATAGCCAACATTGGGCCAGTATTAAGCCAATCCGATAGCCAACATTGGGCCAGTATTAGGCCAATGCGAAAGCCAGCATTGGGCCTGCTTGGAGCCGACATTGGGCCAATCCGACAGCCAGTATTAGGCCGGTTACATTGCCAGCATTGGCCCAGCATTGGGCCAGTATTGGGCCAACACGGTAACCGGCATTGGCCCGTATATTGGCCCAATGTGCAAACGGTGCCGGCCCGGCAATGGCCCAATGCCGGTTCGGACTGTGATTGTGGCATGCCGGTACTGGCCCAATTCCGATTTACCGGATTAGAGTGATTGGGCCAATGCTGGCCCAATAAAGACATGTTCGTTGGGTCATTTACGTTTTTTCAATTCAGATGCATCGCCGGAATGACAGCATTGCTGTAATCATCTCCCCGCTTAAGACCATTATGCGTAACCAGGCCTCCATATGGCGGGGGTTAGACGTGAAATGCGCGGTACTTTTAGAGAGGGATGAAATGGAAGACAGAGATCATCACGGTAGGTACAAGCGTATTAGTTTTAATGATAGGGTCTCCTAACATGTGCCCTTGACGTAGCCCTGGTACATGCCTCTCTGACCACGCCCGTAAACGGAGCTAGTGTGAGAGCCATGCCGCTAAAACGGCCGAAAACAAGAAATCGGCAGAAATCGCGGACCGGTGGCTCAAGTTGAAGTTCATAACAGAAAAAATATACAGTGACTACCCGCCAATGTGCGCCACGACGTTCCTAAAGCTTTTTGGACTTTCGTCGCACTTTCATTTCTTTGTTTGGTAACGTATTTTCTTGTAATCCGGGTGACTTTTTTCACCTCTCGCTTCGTTTTAAATGTTCCGCCGCTCGCCGGAAGTAAACAAACTTAGCGTGAGCACTCGCTGCCAGACGGCGTTTGTTGACTTCCGGTGAGCGGCGGAGCATTCAAAACGAAGCGAGAGGTGAAAAAAATCGCCGCTGGTATATCGACATAATGCAGGAGGGCAAACTGGAGGCTCCCAAGGCCATACTATATTGCAGGTAAGGTCATCGATGTGTGTATAAAATATTGATTCACACCGTATTTTGTCGTGCTAGTGAAATAACAGCATAACTAAAATAGATCTCACTATCATCAAACTAAATTCGGTCTGAATTATCAGAATGAATAATGTTGCGTATTCAGAAGATCAGAATCATACCCAAGTCGCTCTTATCAAAACGACCTTTTTTAATGTTTTTCTATTTTCTATTGCCAACATGCTCAGATATATTGACGAGGTGACAAGATGTTACGACCAGGTGGCTCGAGAGCTGGAAATGGTGAACTTGGAGCACCTGATCACATTCTTCCACGCCCACGTGGACAAGGCAAGTCAGTTCGACATACCAGCCGCCTTTTGTCGACGAGATTCCACCGTGCGTCTCTTAGTAACCACCATCGCCTTCGGTCTTGGAATGGAGGTTCCTGATGTCCGGTACGTCATTCACTGGGGACCACCCAGTAGCATCATAGACTATTGGCAAGAAGTAGGGCGATACTCCAGAGATGGTGTCCAGGGTCGTTCTGTCCTGTATAAACCCCCGTACAGTCTAAACAAAAGATGGTGTGACCAGGAAATCATCGCTCTTGTGAAAGAAGTTGGCAGCAAATGCATTCGTAAAGCGGTGCTCACGCACCTTAAAGTGGAAGGCATTGACGATGACATGATCGATGCTTGCTGTTACACCGTGGGCTGTTGCAGCTTCTGCGCTATCCACAGTGCCTGAGATGGGGAAGACAACGAACGCGGGGCGCTGCGCCTACACAACGTCGTCATTCCGCCTCAAAACTCGGTTTCGCCAAACGTCTCTGCGCTCAGAGTGACGACGCAACTTCCTGCCAAGCTGTACAGGATCCATACATGTATCTTTGACTCTGAAGTCGGGGAAGCCGTTGTGGAACCTGCCAGGCACGTAGCAGAATAGTCCATCTGGCTGCAGCTCTTCTACCAGCGAGCGGATCTCCGCGTCAAACTTTCTGACCCTGGCTCTCTGGGGGTTTTGAGGGCGCATGCCAATGCCGCTTCGGAACACCGCGTCAAAGTTCTTGCCGAACTCTCCCCCAAGGCGACTGCATCGTCTGACCTGAGCCTCCGACAGTTGGCCGTGACACCGTCCAAGCATCTCTGGAATGAAACCCCAGTTAACTATTAATATTGTGCACATTTAACTTTTTCTCCGGATATCTCAAATAATGTAGTTCTATGTGCTCATTCATGGTGAATCCGAAAAATCATAATTACCTTTAAAATCGTTGTTGAGATGCTCATTGACAAGGTCAAGGCCTATGTTGTTGCCTCTTCCACCTCGTAGGTTTGCAACCCGATCCCAGACTAACTCGGTCCTCAGTCGTTCGGGAAGAAATCCCCCGATGTCTGAAATATGTGAACACATCGTACATTGCAAAAAGTGTGCTGAACGACACATGTTTATACTCTACTTGTTTAAGCATTGCAAAGCTATAGTTATTATATGCAATATTTTCTTTGGCGGGGGGGGGGGGGATTGGAAATAATGCATTTATATTTTTAGCATATAAGATATTTACTTCTCATAGAATTAACATTCACACAGTACGTCATACAATTGTTCAGAACGTTTTTCAAAAATATTTCGAAAACCATAATGTAAGTGAAACATTGCAACGTACTTGTCAGAAGCTTGTGGCCCGCTATCAGGTACTTTGGATGGTGAGTTTCCCAAAACTGCAGCATGGCCATCTTCCATTCTGACACAATGGCAGGTCCATCGCCCTCCCTCACGGCGTCGCGATTGGCCATGTGACACAGCCCCCTCCACAACACCGCCATGCTATACTGCTGCACGTGGTCATCGGGGTTTTCTTCTTGGTGGCACTCCTCACTGCAGAACCACTGTCCATCTAAAATTATAAAATTAAAAGAAATCTGTCATAATGCCACAACGTTGTCAAGATTACATGCGTTATGTAAAACATATTATACAGTTGTTTATCTCAACGTAATGATATATTGTTCCGGTACCTGCGTCTCGGATTCCGTCTGCACCAATGCATTCTGGGTGGTACTTTTCATAACGGCGGCAGCTGGACCCCCTTGCACAGTGCGGCATGGCTTGATGACCCGGCCTCTTGGTGTGGCACGAGCAGTATGTGTAGTCGAGGGACTGGCGACATTCGTTAGAACAATACCAGTCTCCGTCAGGTTTCCTCTGCAAGGGCGGGTTGACGCAAGCAAAGTGGTACCATCGGGTAGTGCATCCACCACAACAACACTGCACCATGTCGTCGTTCATGTCTAAAACAGGAACATAGTTTTGTTTTTATGTCTACGGCCTTGCTATGCTTGAAGAAATTAAAGCATTAGCGTAAGATGTTGTCATTTTATTATCTTTTGGTATGTATTTTATTGTATTTTTTTTACTTAGCATAGAGCCTACATTCATTTTGATCTCAACATACCAATCAGTCTAGTACGAATTATTAATATAAATAGCTAAAGATATTAATCTGTCTATAAGGTACGCACCTTCTCTGCAAATACAAAACGGATAGGGTTCCTCGTGGGCTTCCAGACGCATGGCCTCATGGGCATACACGACGTCGTCAATGGGTGGATCGCGGCAACACCGGTCGACAATGTCTCGAAACAACTTGGCAAGCCATTCTGCTCTGTCGCCTTCGCCAGCTGCCAATGCCCCCAAGTCATCCACACCCGTCAGACGCATAGCCATAAGGAGGACAAAACCCTCAGTCACGAACTGCAAAAAAACTACTTTCATGTACACTACGCTAAAAAAAAACTTTATATACACTACGCTAAAAAATAACTTTATATAGACTGTACGATTTATAAAGATCTCTACATGTATGACAATTACTATAATATGAGTAAATGACAGCCTTCCCTCGAGGCGGATTGAGCGTGCCACGTAGCGGAGGTATGTGGAGGAGGCTACTATACAGCAATAGGAACGAAGCAGTATCAAGGACAAACCTGCATTCAATGTATGTTTTCATACCTCGAGAAAATCCCAGACGCGTTGAAAATTCTCCATGACGTTGGCTTTGAGACTTCGCTGCCGGAAGAGATTTTTCAGGTAGTATAGCGTACCACGGTCTCCCAAACTCCTTTGGCTGAAGAGATTGTCCATCGTGTCCTACAAAATAATATTATGCATGTTGTAGTATATCTATTCATAACTTAATTATTGACAAATATATATTAATAATATCAATATATAATATGTTTGCATGTTTGATTAAATTTATTTCAGTTTGAACATCCTCTAATCCACGTAAAATTAACCAAAAGACACAAGTTGGTGCCCACCTGCAACTGAAGAGCCTCTCTGTGGAACTCTTGGGGCGACTCGATGAGGCCTTCAAGGCGAGCTGTCGGGTTTCGTCCGACAGTGCGCCCTATCTTGGCACCGGTCATGCGCTCAACGCTCAGTTGATCACCGTGACACGGCAGAATGTGAAGCGCTCCGTCTGGTCCGGTGGGCACGTAGTGTTGGAGCCTCTCAATGATGGTGATGACACCAGGTGTGGAGGCCGGATTGGCCTCGATTACACCCAGGTTCATTACGTTCGACCTTTTGGCTGTGGCATCCGCGTGCGCGTGGTCGACGTGCCACACCACCCGGTCTGTCAGGTTTCTCAGTGCTACCACATGATGAACCAAGATGCGCTGGACGATGATGGCACGTCTTTGCCGCCGTCGTTGAAAATCTGTCAGGGTCGGCAGAACGGCGTCCGTTGGCACGTCGACTGCAGCGATGACGTCCGATCCATCCAAACGCAGAGAAGGAATGCGGTGTTGGATGGCATTAGTCATTCCCCACATGAGAAATCTATTCCCACGCTCCAGGCCCCGATGCTTGCAAAGTATCTCTTTTTGAATGTTATCCCAACCTAGGCTATAGGATGCATTCAGCCCCTCGTCATACTCAGCCATGTTGAAAGCCTCCTCGGCTCTGCGGACCGGCTCGACTGCAACGTCCACCGGCTCCTCGGCTCTGTGGACAGGCTTGTCTGCAGCGTCCATCAGCTCCTCGGCTCTGTGGACCGGCTCGTCTGCGAGTGTAGCGGGATCTGACTCTGTGTCGCTCTACAAATAATGAAGTGTGTGTTATCACTGTGAATGCGTCATATCGCGGAAATTACCGTAACATAGTGTCTCTTTATCTAGGTGTTTACGAGTCTGTCACAACTTACATGGTAATCCCAAAGCACCTCGTCATGTGAGCGTACGCCGAATGCCAGAACTCTGCGGCATGAACTTCCATGGTTCGACTTGGCTCTCGACGCCTCGGGGATGTCTACGGCCACCGGCTCCATCCTTCTCTGTCTCTTAAACGAAGGAAATATCAGTTGTGTACATTACAAGTTAATACATATACATTGTAATCAGATTAGGCAATATAAAAAGGCAACACGTGGCAATATTCGCGAGACAAGATGGCGCGGACGTATTAGCGAGACCCAATGTATGGCCGTTACGTTTCGACTATAAAAAGCACTAGCGGGGAAGGAGCGTGCCCCTCGTAGCGCTCCAATTAACGTTCTTATATAAATTATAAGGCAATATCAGTTAAATAGACAACTTTCTAGTTGTTTGTTTACCTCGATGTTGTTTTTTAGAGCCATAATGTGTGCGTCATATAAGCAGATGATTCGATCCACGTTTGCCCTCGCTGACATGCGGCCTTGTGTGAGGCCCATCCAATGTAGAATCTCAAACATTTTGGTCGAACACCCTTGACGCCACATTTCCATTGACAGAGCAGACTGGAGAAACTTATACCGTGATGGTGCACGCCGGTACAAAGATGTGGCCATGAGGAGCCCTAGCATTGCATTCCGGGAGGCTTTCGCTTCGTTGTCCTTCAGCTGTCTGAATAAAGAAAACCATTGATAAAACAGGACATCTTAAACGCAACGCAGGACATTTTTGCAAACCATAAGGCGACTATTTTTTGGCTGCTATTTTTATTCAGTACCTAATATATATATATACCTAATATTGTGAACTAACCTCCGTGAACTTTTGCGGCCAGCAAACGAACGCTTCCCGATGTCTTTGACGGATGGCAAACAGCTGTCGAAGAATGCCGACGCCACAGGTATGAGCGAAGATAATTCCTTTATGAGTGTGTTCCACTGGAAGTCGTGCAGTGCAACAAGAGTCGCTGTCCCACACACAGACTGAACCTTTTGTGTGCTGCCTCGACAGCACGTCTTCCGGAATTCTTTAGCCACACTTCCAACAACTAAAGAGAGCATTTTCTTCTTAGCTACCACGGAGTCGGTCCATAACAAAGACACCAAGCGGTCATACTGTCCTATTGCGGCCACCTTGTCGATCTTGTAGCGGAGCCTGTTCTGACAGGACGCCACCTTATGACGTGGGGATTTAATGGTGGAAAGTTTCCCTGGTGGCCGTGGAGTCGCCTTGACATCTCTTCGTTTTTCCCGAGGTGATATACCGGGCGTCACGGTCCTTTCTCGTTTGCGCACTGATCCAGTTGGTGTACGAACAGGTGCTGGAGTCCTGGGGCCATTCCATGTCCGTCGATGCGCCTTTTTCTGCCCTTTCACTGGTTCCGTACAGGAAGTGAATGTCTTGACGCAGTCCATACAAATAAAACTGTCAGGGGGTATAATCTCATCATCATCCAGGCGAAACGCCCTCCGTAAAGTGTACGGAGAGGACAACAGCGACGCTCTCCGTCTGTAACAGGTAAAATAATACCATGAGCATGAGAGGCTATCTATTCATCATGGTAAAGCAAACACATAAGGGTGGTGATAGTACATGGTCTTAATGTTTGTGATGAAGACTGGGGATGTATACCCGGAAGTAAAGACCAAGGGGTGAAATTCTATCAATTTAGACCAAGTACGAATAACTAGGTATATACATATGTGCCGCCCAAATGACCGCTCTCAATGCCTGGAACAGAAATGTGCAATTTTTCTCGATGTATCCATCTGACACTGAAGTTTTTTTTCACAATTGCGGCTCTTGACTATATATTTAAAGTGATATCGAGTCTTCAAATAATTTACCTCGATATACTTAGCCATGACTATCATTTTGGATGCCTTTTTCTACCACATATTTCTCTCCCAAAGTCCATAAAATCTTTTCTCTCGCTCTACATGTGCCACCTATGGAATGTGCGGCATACCCCCACAACTGTACTAATGTAGTGCCCCCACCTCCTAGTAGGGGGGGGGGGGGCGTGGGCTCAACAAAAAATTGCGCACAGGGGGTCCTCCATTTTTTGAAGACCTTGTGTGGGTGGGGGGGGGGGTGGAAAGGGTCTGCCAAGTTCGCGACGGGGGGGGAGGGGAGCGACAATGTTTTTGTCACGAACGGGGAGGGGGGGGGGGCACTCCTTCAAATCCACCATTCTTCCTCAAAAAGGGAGGGGGGGGGGACTCCACAACCTGCATGGCCTTATTTTTGCATTGAAAAACACCATTCTTTCCCAAAAAGAGGGGGGGGGGGCGGGGGCGGGGGGGTCCGGACCCACTGGATCTGCCTTTGTATATGGCAAAAGGTCGCTGGGCATACCAGGGGGCGAATACCAAGGGGTGAATATTTAGACTAAGCTAAGTTATATATACACAAGGGTAACGATCAAGAAATATAAGGCGCGGTCAAAGGACGGGGGTGCGGTGGGGGGGGGGGGGGGGGGCACGCAGTATATAGGGTAAAAGGTCGCTGAGGCATACCAGGGGTTGAGGACCCGGGGGTAAAGGCCATAGGATGAATACCATCGAATACATGCCATGGTTGAAAGTTTGTGTGATTTTGCTGATAAGGTTTTTGACGAGTAACCATTAGGACCTAAGGGATTGCGTAAGATAGGCGCACATATATATGTGTGTAGTCTTGTATCAAGGCTTCGGTTGTTATACCTGTTGAAACCTCGTTGCACACGCACAAACTGGGCGTCACAAACAACACAGTTATTGTGTCCATCCGCCATTTCCAAAGAGATTATTTAGCAACAGATAGCGTGAGCAAAACGCCGGACGGAAAGCACGTTTTCTGCTCACATGTCAGTTCTTGTTGACTTGCATTTCAGACACTAGGTGGCTCCTGTCATAATTTTGCCACCTAGCGAATGTCCATGCAGTAACATAAAATTTCATAATTTCGAAAATAAACGACAAAAACATTATTTTGCGTCTACATGTATATCTGCAATATATAATAGTACTGTATTTCTAATTTTTATGAACGCAGAAACGAACTTATCTCTAACATTTGAACGAAAAATACATTTAAGTGAACAAAACGTATCGGTGAGTTTGACGGCTAAAATTGACATTTTCGGTCTTTAGGTAAAAAAATAAAGCAGAAAACGAGCATAAGCCCCTTTCACGTTCCGCCGCCATATTGAATTTCGCCACCTAGCGAATGAACGAGAAACTACCAGAGGGGAACAAACTGACTTCCCGCGTCGCCTCTCAGCCTTGTGTTCACGGTGAAACACCGAACCACTGGGCCGAAAACTGCTACTTTTAGCACTTCTACTACAAAATGTAATTAAGAAATCTAAAATTGATGGCAAGACTGTCAGCTTGGATAACAAAATCCATTAAAATTGTGACTTTAGTATTTTTGGTCACATTTTGGCGGGTTTGCGTTCGCGGATGGTCCGGGCTGCGGCAGGTAACATAAAGCGAAAATTTGTAATTGTTTCAGGACCAGTGCCAAACCTGGCAAGGACGGGACAGTGGAGGACCGTGGGGGGTGGGGGGTACTTAATACCATGCTGGGTTTGGGAAGGTTCCACGGTAAAGCCCCAATTTTTCACTCTAAAATCAAAATCTGTCGGAATCTGTGTTTCATTGCCGGACCGGCTGTATTGTCGCCGCTCCATGCAGACACCGCTCGATTTATTCTTTTTTCTTGGCAAACCCGCTCTATAAATGGACGATAATTTTCGCTCAAAAGGGCATCTTTTTCGTTAGAAATGTCTGTTACATAGGGGTATCGTTTTCATCCATAGTCCATATGATATTTTTTTCATGAGAAATGTCCGCTCTCTCAGGCATCACAAGGCACCCAGGGGCCCCCCGCCCAACCAGATTTTTATAATAATCCCCTCCACTCAGTCTGCTCTACCTCCTCCCTCCTTGCCGCCGGATTATCAACATATCTTGCCTCCCATGTTCCTCACCGTCCACGCGGGCTGATCCAGGGTGTTGTAAAGCGGGCGACTCGAGCGGAGGGGGCGATGTTGAATGGGATGCAGAGATCTTCGACAAAGCTTGGGGAGGGAGAGCGGGGGACAGGGTATTAGCCAGAAATGATTTTTTGCCAGCAAAAAATGTGTCTTTTTAAAAACAAAAGACTTCACTGACTTCAAAGATATTAATACACCAAGGTGTACTAATTAGAAGAGGGCACAGGAACCCATCAGGTCGCATTTTGAGCTCGCAATCCTACAAACAAATTTTTTTCTCGATGTCATTGAATGTCATAAAATTGTGAGTGGTACGATTTTCTTCTAAACTTCCTGATCAAAGGGACCTTTTTGGGAGGGTAAACAGCATCTAAGTGCCCGCCAAAATCAAAATCGGCCCGCCCAAATTGAAACTGCCTGCCCCTCCGGCGGGCAGGCGGGTCTCTGGCTAATACCCTGGGGGGTGGGGGGGGTGGGGATATATAGAGTATGGCCGGTCACAATATTTTAATGAACAAGCACGATCAATCATATATACGGCGGTCACGGGGCGGGGGCGGCCCCAGGCCCCCGCTAGATCAGCGCTGCTCATGCAAGTGCTATATCTCCCCCTTCGAAAACGTTTACTATGTGTTAAACGGATACGAGTACTTGAGGTGGGGATGCAATAAATGGAACAGCCTGCAGCGTCATTTGCATACATGAAGCATGTTGTCAAATGAATGATAGTTCAGTTTGTAGCTCAAAGTCTTAGTCATGTCTGATGCCTGAGGGTTTATTTAATGCAGTACATTTTACCAAATAAATAGATCTAAATACACCCCACCCCCACTGTGCGTCCATTGTAACACGCGACGCTCCCATTCACGGCCACTGTTTCTCATCAGACCGTCTGCGTAATCACAAGATGGAGTATTTGTGCAGTTAGATCTATGTCACATCAAGATTCTCCCTTCAATGTCTTGTTCATGATATTTCTAATACTTTGTCTCAAAACGTTACATTTTACGCCTATACGCCCTTGATGACAAGCCGCATACGGTCTGGGTATGCCGAGCCGTGTGTTGAGAGTCGGTACGCAAAGCCAGTTTGTTCCCCTCTGGTAGTTACGCCATCAGTCGCTAGGTGGCGCGCAGGCCGGAAGTGGCGGAACTGTAAAGTACCTTATGGCGGCGTACGCTAACTGAACTCCCGTAAATGGCTTATTTTTCACATGTTAGTGCATATTGTGTTGGCATTCGACTGCAGGAAAGCGCCGGGAGTAAGAATAAAGTTTGTGGATTGCAAAAAGGTACATAATTTAAGCAGTAGATAAGAAATTTTACGCCGGGAGCTTTCGAAAGGAACTCTACATCAAAAAGTGTTGTGCTGTTCAAAACCTTTACCTTGGTGGTGGTTTTGATGTCAGAGCTATAGTCGACTAAGCCCCGTAGTCGGCTAAACTGCATTCGTGAAATCCGCCCCTGGCGAGCTCCGCAGCCTGGGTCCCAAACTTTGTAACCATGAATTACCGGTGAAAGAGGGCGCTGCTGTGGTCCTTAAACTTAAACTTAGCATCTGACAACGCCCTCTAGTGGAGAGTCATATGCTCACGGAGCAGGGGAACCAAGTTGCATTCACACGTACCAGCATGTGCCAAAAACAAATATAGCGGACAGTTGGTAGGGAAAATTCATGTGTTCCAACACTTCTTTGCGAAAATAGAACCGAAAAAACCTAGTGTTGACACACTTTCTTGATGTCAGAAGATAGAACAAGTTATAATGAATACTATAATTGTTCGCGCACACATTATGATAAAAGCTAGTCGATTCCGTCTAAAGAGTTTAGCATGGACATTGTTGATGTTGTGAAGCGAGCTTGCCTGGGGGCATTTGCGCCAAACACAAAACATGCTGCGATTTTACTGCAGTTACCTGCATAACTTTTCCCAATCCTGGAACTTCTTTGGATCGCTCGGGAATCGAAACAAAGAACAATTCTGCCCGCCGCTGTCGCCTCGATGGTTGCACCCGAATACAAAACACAATCCCATGTCTGCTTTGTAGATCTGTTCATGCTTTACGCAGCGAAAATGGTAAAACATGCATCCGCGAAGATGATCACACCGGGTACGTTTACCCTGGAATATTCTGCGTACCCCATGCACTTTTTTAATTTGTTCAATCTTTGAACAGTATTTATAAAGAATTTAAGAAATATCAATACCTTAGCTACAAATCTTATTTAAAGTAAATAATAATGAAATAATAAAATAAAAACATGTAACCATAATTTTACAAATTAACAAAACAAAGAACTTAAATGATTTTTCCAGATTAAAATTATACATTAATAATAATTAGATACTATTTTGGTGTTTTAAATTGTGTAATGTAGATAAATATGTCTGAGAAGAATTAAATTAAAATTCTTTATTGTAAATCAAGGTATAAGTTACAGGTCTACGTTTTTTTAAATATAAGCTTGATAATAATTTAAAAAATCAGTGACCTCATTCAGACAAAAAAGAATCGAAATCATTATATATGAAAATGTCAATAAGACTACACGTTTTTTTGTCTGGATTTTGTCACAATGGTGAATGAATCGATATCGAAGTCAGCTTGTCCATGAAAATATTCGACTTTGTACCCCTGAGAACTTTACAGCGGTGTAAACATTGGAGAATCACCCAGCTGTTGTGCGCCAAGTTTACTGATCGTGGCCAGTATTATGCAAAATGACAAGTTTAAAGTGTCATCTACCAATATATAGACACTAAAAAGTTAACAATTCTTTATTTATGTCGCATGCAAGGCGAATTGCGACCCACCCCTTGCTCGCCGCACCGGCCGCGCAGCTTGCCTGGTTCCACGTCCTTTGTCATAACTAGTATGACAGCCCTCTGCGCGTGGTATCCATTGTTACGCAGGGGGCGAGTCAGACTGCGCACTGAACAAAAAGCACGTGTTTGTTTGTTTGTCCCCAAACTCCCAGGCCGGAAGTAGAACCCGCAAGAACTGACATGCCCTATTGGGCCCTTTTGACAGTTTGATAAGCTTAGCAGGCCCCCTGTCTCAACTTATAATAGTATAGTGTCAGCCCAAGTCTATGATATATCAAGTAAGCTAAGTTACTAACTTATCATGCTTATATGTTTATATATTAATAAATTCAATATAAGCTTATTTCAATCCTCATCGACCGGACATATTTTTTAAAATGGAAATGAGGGAAGTAATTCTTTTCAATGGAGAATGGGCTTTGACCGACCGCTGTTCAGTAATCGTGAACTGGGAATTTTAAAATTAAATAACTGAATATCCAGAAATAGCCAATTCTCCTTTTAATTCATCTTGACCTCCCCCCCCCCCCCATAGATCTACCGGTACTGAGAACTGTTACCCGGCTAAAAAAACACATCTGTGGAATCCTTCATAGCCATAATTTGAAAAAAAAACTGTGTTTAATTTTTATTTCAGCAAATTACAATATGTGAATAAGTATTGAAATATGTCTTTTTTTAAATTTCAGCTCCTTCAGCTTGAAGAAATACCAAGCATTAATGAAACTTCTGTTCTTGAATCACACAATGAACTCAATGACCTTTCTGTGAAAATCAGTACACTTTTTTTTTACAGTCATTTTTACATCAGAGCAAATAGATAATTTGCCATGATTAACAAGTCCATGTTAAATGCACGTTTTTGGCTAGTTTAGGGTTGATATGTCATGAGGAATAGTGTGACGACATTTTTAGCATCTTAGAAGGTTCATTGATTGGAGTATGATGATTGTATTAAAAAATGGCTGCATGAACAGAATTACACAAGAGATACTGTATAGTATTTAATTACATATCCTTGACCTGTTGACACATATTGTGGGGGGAAATACAAAACCCTGGATGGGTTATTCTCTACAACGTGGGATATACTGACCCTATTGTCTAGGTAAGGTTAATAATGATAGTTTGATAAACCTTTTTTGATTGCACGTGGATTGCCAGATGCAGTTACCTTGTTTGGCAGAATGAGACCTGACCTGAGGGGGGTAAATATAACAGGTTACATAAGATGCCAGGTCCAGATTCATTTTATTATGGTTTAACTGTATCGCATATATACATACACAAGCCATTGATTTGCTTAATAAGGATATTGTAACCAGTGTAATTATTCATCGACTGGTTGGTGAGACTGACCCAGATCACTGGAACAATGTGCAAGGTCTATTCAATGTTGATCATATACACAGTAGTGTTCTTTTGGCTAATTGAATTAAAAGCCATTAATTTTACTGTGCCAATTCTAATTGCTGGATGGCAGTTATTGTGACTTGGATAGAGCTTGCTTGATCTTGATATCCTTCACATAATGAATTGGACTCAGCAGTGACTTGCTTGATAAATACTCCAAATGTATCCTTATGCTTATCAGAATTTGAATAAACTGTGCAAGGTGCGTTTGATATAATGCCCATGAAAATGTAGCCATCAGTTTGATTTGTTGTGATTTTTATCAAACAAATTCATAGAAATGGCCTGACGTCACAATTTTGGTGCGCATGCGTAGTAGGTGAAAATACGGAGCCTCGTTATCGCGCAGGTGAAACATTGCCACGTGGTTATAAATCTGCATACAAATCTCGTGTTTTGTGTGTTTTGTACTGGTTTTGTTCCGGGTTTGCGTCTGTTTTTCTTTCGTTGTGCTATGTCCTAAAACTATTTGGAAACCCTACCTGGTGTAGTTAGTGCCAGGTACTCAAAAAACTAAAAGTAGCTGACCTAAAGCCCAACGAAGCAACAGAGAAGTGGGCGACCGTCTTCTTGGGATGAAGCCTGTTGTTATGAGTAGACCCATGCAAAAACTGAATGCAGAAGCAACTTTATGTAGGTCAGAATTAATGCATATTGAAACATCATAATTTCCATTAATCCAGTGGATATCCCCATCCCTCATTTGTTCCTGCCAAGTTCTCACCTCCTACTTGCTGACACATAATTGGAAACGTACCTAATTAAGTTGTCCTAATTAATAAGGCCCAAAGCAAATGCATACCCTGAATTTGGGGGAAAGACGTTTTCTCTTGCCCTCAATTTGTGGATAAAAAATATTCTTGTTGAACTCGACAGAAAATTATCTCCTTAACAAAATGGGGGGTAGAACAGGGTGGCTCGGTTCTCTGATCCCTTTTTTTGGGGTTGGCATGTTCTCTAATCTCTGATTTTTTGGTTGGCATGTTCTCTGATCTTAGGCAGTATCTTTGATCTCAGATTTTTCTCTGATCTCTGATATTTGATTTTTCCCAAGGTCTGATCTGAGATCTCTGATGTTTGTAGGCCCAACTTCTATGATCTTAGATTATTTTCCACTGCCCCCCCCCCCCCAAAAAAAACACC
Source organism: Arenicola marina (assembly GCA_964019135.1). Lineage (NCBI taxonomy): Eukaryota > Metazoa > Annelida > Polychaeta > Arenicolidae > Arenicola > Arenicola marina. The sequence continues at coordinate 162,897 of CAXHSH010000680.1, forward strand.
TTGCATTGAATTTGACAGAATTGCTTTAATTTTAATGTTTCCTTACATTTATTGAACAAGTTGCCTTGAACTAGACGGAAAAAATTACTTCCCCTCAATCTTATAACCTTGTGGTGAAAAATAATTCATATTTATTTATTTTTGGTTTGGTGGGGGGGGGGGGCTTTTATTTGCGTCATGGTAATGGACTGACGTCACAATTTTTGTGCGCATGCAGACTAAGCGCACTGATCCTCGTTATCGCGCCCTTCAAAACTTTCCCGCGGATACGTAAGCATAGCGTCTTTCTCAGTGTTTTCTGTCGAATTTGTCCGTGGTTTCGCGCCCGTTTTTGTTTATTTAACGATGTCCTACGAATTGTTGGAATGCTTGCCTGGTGAGGCTAGGGCCAGGGGGGTGACTCAAAAAGGGTTGTATAATGCTCTATAGATCAACCGACTTTTACCCCTAGCTAACAATAATGCTTGCCATAAATTTGGCAAAAAAATAATTAAACCCTTGACCGGAGAGAACAAATTTCCCTTAAATTTTCATTTCTTGGGGTAAGGGTGGGGAGGGAGTTTGCTAAACAAAAACAGGTTACATTAATCTTGCTCCCATATTAGATAAAGACAAATTCTTGCTCTCATATTACCAAATAAAAATAATATTGCTCCCATTGCAGCGCAAATATTTGTGGCCCAAGCTAGAAATGATAGCCAAGAAATAGTCCTGCCCCCACGCCCAGCGTGGATACAGAAATTAGCAAAAATGGACGGCGGGAAGTCCAATAAAAGCTTGCGACCGAGGGGGAGGGGGGAGCACTACAAAAGGGCGGGGGTCCACACCCCAGATGGCCTAACTTTTGCATTGAAAAACAGCATTCCTCCTCAAAAAGGGAGAGGAGGTCCGGCCCCGCCCTGGTTCCGCCCATGCCCCCCACCCTTGTTTCGTCTTGCATATTGTGGTTGGAGCAACCCTAGACCTTGCACTGCTTCAGCATGATTTTTTTGCATAGGCAGAGCTATATATATAGGGAAAGTACGGCGTCCGATTTGGGGAGAATCAGAGCGGAACGCATGCAAATGGCTGGGCCACGTGCGTTTGTTTTCACCTGCGCTCGGTGCGCCGCCTGGCGAGTATAATGCGCATGACCGGAAGTCCATTTCTATGAATAACTGCTTCTGTCGTAGTTGCAAATTAATGTAATGATTGTGGCGCCCCAGGCGAATGGACACCACACCGGAAACTATAATGTAGCCTCGTCGTCTGTGACATGACTTGGCATTTTTTGAATAAACGCACTCACTTTGGGCCTGGACACCGAACGCAATAGTCGCGTTATCACTTAGAGCATAAAAACTACATGGTGTCAGAAGTGAAACGATAGAATTCAGAAATGGATTCACTGAAGCCTCCTGAGCAAGTTAATTTCGTGTGCGGGAATGTTGCGGACAACTGGAGACGTTGGCAGCAACAATTCGAAATTTATTTCATAGCACGTGAGCTGGACACGAAGGAGAAGAAGACACAGGTAGCCATTTTGCTTCACACAGCCGGACCGGAAGCACAAGAAATACACAAGACATTGGAGTATGGTCAAGGTGAGGACAAAGACAATTATAAGACTGTATTAGCTAAATTCAAATCTTATTGTCAACCTCGAAAGAACATTGTCTTTGAAAGACACCAGTTTTGGAGTCGAAATCAGCAAGACGAATCTATTGACCAATGGGTCACCGAACTTAGAAGTAAAGCCGCCACGTGTGAGTTCGGGGACCAGGAGCTATTGTTAATAAGAGATAAAATAGTCTTCGGCGTTCGAGAGGACAGAATAAGAGAGAGACTATTACGTGAAAAGAACTTAACTTTAGAAAAAGCTTTGGATATTTGCCACGCAGCAGAAAGTACCAAGCAGCAACTCAGCGTCATGTCTACTCATAGCCGCAGACTCCCCTCTGGGTCGTATATGCCCACCGTCAAGCGCCATTAGAAACAGAAAAGTTCGGCAGTTCGGGCGAAAGCGCCCATTCAATAAACCATGGCGGGCCTGTTCATGTGCCTTTTCTGAATAAACTATCCTTAATTAACAGGCTGATCCCCTTTTCGCTTGCAGATTTACCTGTTTAGTGAGGAATTTTGCCAGAAAAACATCACCTTCCAGCAGTCTCGCTCATTCAAAACAACTGGCGGAAATGGCTGCTGGTCGCTGTGCGCATGACCGGAAAGACGGGCACCGTGCTACTGCGTAAATATTACGCGGCGCTCTGCATTTAGCAGCACGTGGCTGGTGTAATTAGTTGTTATTCCAGAAATGAAATATTGATCATGCAAGCATTCTACTACGTAGAAAAATGTATATTGAAATAAAAGCAACGTTACGTACAAACATGTGTCATTTTGGTCATTCTTAGCTCGGCCTTATGGAATAATTAATTATCCACAGTGAAACAAAACTATAAGTTTGGCTTCTTTTTTTTCATATTAAAACAATGTAATTCGTACATCACAAAGCCATCAATACGATAATGAATTGGCACATTTTACCGTTTATTCAGGCCTATATGCGTGGTCTTTATATTTGAAACGCCAGTAATTTAAGTGCCGGACCCTTATTGTTAAATCGCACCAACAACCCAAAAAACGCGGGAATATTACAAATCTGCCGCCCACTCTTGTCAGCTAATTAGTTCCGTATCCCGGGGTGACGCCCGATTGCCAACTGTTCAGCCTCCTTCTGATTCTCGCGACAGAGCTTTGGATCTGGCAACCAACTTGAATATGGATGAGGCAGTCGGTGTTGTTTTATCAGATTTAGGATTAAACTATGAATTAAAGGCTGAGCAGCTGGACGGCATAAAGAGGGTCTGTGCTGGTGAAGATGTGTTTGCGGGGCTGCCGACGGGATTCGGTAAAAGTGATATGGCAATTTTGCCTGCACTCATTCTTGACAAGGTATAGTCGCGCTCCTTCTTACAGTACGTTACTAATATTAAAAAATGCTTGCAACATTCGTATGCCTGAATAAAATAACTGGGTTCATAATAATGTGAGGGGGTGTTGGGTAGCGAGTAGCATGAACAAAACCTATTGACATTTCGCTGTCAAATATCAGTGTTTATCAGCATCCCTTTACAACCACATTTAGCAAAGGAAACCCTTTTGCCCTGGGGACTTTGCGATGACTCTTATCCATCGAGCTCCCTGCGCCACCCCCGCAAATCGTTGAATGGAGATGTTCGTACCTGCATGTAGCTGATGATTCCCTCTTGACATGACACTTCATTAATAATTAAATTTTGTCGTCAGACGGATAAATCCATAGAGAGGCATCTGACTGTCATTGTCAGTCCGTTGACGGCACTAATGCGGGACCAGCAGCAGCGTTGGTCGGAGCTTGGCGTGCTCTGTCTCGCCACCAACGACGTCCAGCCGGACGACCAAGGTAGGTCGTGGCACGTGTAGTATCATGAGCAGAACTGTATTTAGCAAATTATTATGCCTCTTGCTTTCGTATCTGTTACTTTTTGTTGCTAACAATGTCTGTAATTTTAACTTTTACTTTGCAAACGCTTATAATGTGATGGTCTCAGATACTTCTTGTAATGCATAGCGTTACTTAACATATTAGGGCAAATTTTGAGATCACGATCATGACAAAACAGAAAACAACTGACGCATGCACACACACGCTGCCGTTTGCTAAACATTTATCGTAATTAAGGTCGAGATGGCGAGATTCTTTTCTCGCCAAATGTGTAGTTTTACTTGGGATACGGAAGCTGTTCAGCATATCACATTTTACTCATTACTCACATTGACTCTTCAGTCGTAAGAGCCAACGACTACTCAGTGGTCTTCTCATCGCCGGAGAAGCTACTTTCGGACCAATGGGACCCAGTAGTGAAGATGTGGAGGCGAAGAGCGTGTCTGTTGGTGCTTGATGAAGCACACTGCCTGAGTACATGGTGAGACTTCTTTATATGCGAGGAGATTTTTAGCATGACCTCTGTTCTGAAGCCAATGACCTTTAGGTGTCATCTATTCGGTTATGCCTAAATTCTTTAAATTCGTTTAACTGTTACATGTATATGCCCTTGGTAAAAAATGTGTGTACATTTAGGTTTCAATGTTTGCATACATAAGGGGTCCAAACTTCCGACCGGAGTATTCTGAGGTAGGACGACTTCGGGCCGTGCTCACCTGCCCAGTCCTGGTTTTGACGGCCACTGCCAGCCCCAAGATATTTGAAGATATCGTGGACAAGATGCACCTCGACGCGGGCAGGGTTTACACAATCGGCCTAGTTTCTGACAGGTAAATAGTATGGTGATTGATCATTCCTCAACCATAGCCAATGACAATCCGAACAGCCATGTCGCCTATAATGTCTGTGGGAATCAAACATCTATCGATGTGTTACCTTCCCTTAACTTACATACTAGCCACTGAATTTGATTAGAAATTGTGGGGTCATAAGTCATCGAATGAATTATTAATTGTAAATTAGGGAATTCATTAATGTTACATTTTGTATGCAGACCGAATGTGTTCTTGACATGGGAGCAGAAGGTCGCTCTGTCGGCACTTGATTGGTACCGAGTGCAACTGGGGAGCTTGAACAACCCTGCCCCTAAAACCATCATCTTCTGTCGGTACGTCAAAGGCCTATTTCTAACCCAAATTGGATCAATCATATGTGCCTGTATTCACTGTCCCGTATTATAAATCTATTCATAATACAATAAAAAAGCAATTACAAAGTTTTATAATATATTGTTCTCGTTGTAGAACCCTGACAACACTGACTCAGGTATTCAATTACCTGGCTCGGACGATTCCTTTCCGTCCGCGAGATCGTCCTAGGGGGAAGTACCACATTGTCATGTATCACGGGCATCGGGATGTAGACACACAGCAGGGGATCCTTGAAGAGTTCAAGTTGGCGAACAGCGGCATTCGTTGCGTCGTTTCGACCGTGGCCTTTGGGATGAGCGTGCACATACCAGACGTCGAATATGTGCTTCACTGGGGACCGCCTTCCAAACTTGTCGATTACTGGCAAGAGGTGGGCAGATGCGCACGGGATGGACGGCCTGGGCAGGCTATCTTGTATATCCCACCACACTCTGTCAGTACAACCGTCATCGAGTCCGAGATGAAAGAACTTGTGGTGGTTCTTGGCCAGACCTGTCTCCGGAGATACGTGTTGGGTGGATTGCGGCTTCCGCAGGTGGACGAAGGTGCCATAGAAAAAGCCTGTCACGGACCACGGTGCTGCAACTTTTGCTCTACCAGAGACGATGAGTCTGTCGACCCAACTGATGACGGCGAAGGGCAAGTCTGACGCAGCGTGAAGCACCGGCCCGCAAGACTGAGAGCCCTGACGCATCTGTGAACACCCGGCGGCAGGGAGGGCAGCCATGACGCAGCAGCGTAGAACACGCGGCGGCAGAGAGGTCAGTCACGACGCAGCAGCGTAGAGCTACCGGAGGCAGGGAGGGAAAACCCGGCGGCAGAGAGGGCGGTCTTGACACAGCAGCGTAGAGCGCCCGGCGGCAGAGAAGGCAGTCACGACGCAGCAGTGAACACCCGGCGGCAGGGAGGGCAGACATGACGCAGCAGCGTAGAGCGCTCGGCGGCAGAGAGGGCAGTCACAACGCAGCAGTGAACACCCGGCGGCAGGGAGAGCAGTCATGACGCAGCAGTGAACACCCGGCGGCAGGGAGGGCAGACATGACGCAGCAGCGTAGAGCACCCGGCGGCAGAGAGGGCAGTCACGACGCAGCAGCGTAGAACACGCGGCGGCAGAGAGAGCAGTCACGACGCAGCAGTGAATACCCGGCGGCAGGGAGGGCAGTCGTGACGCAGCAGTGAACACCCGGCGGCAGGGAGGGCAGACATGACGCAGCAGCGTAGAGCGCTCGGCGGCAGAGAGGGCAGTCACGACGCAGCAGTGAACACCCGGCGGCAGGGAGGGCAGCCATGACGCAGCAGCGTAGGGCAACCGGAGGCAGGGAGGGAAAAACCGGCGGCAGAGAGGGCGGTCCTGACACAGCAACTTAGAGCGCCCGGCGGCAGGAAGGGCAGTCCTGACGCATCGGTGACCACCCGGCGGCAGCAAGGGAGAAGCTGCTACAGGAATCCGGTATGAGAACGAGTGGCCCAGTCGTCCATGTCTTCGCTAAGATTTCTGAGACGGCGGCCCATGGCGACTGGATCCCGAAGCTGGTTCCACATTGGCACGTCATTGAAGGCTCGATGTGACCGTGGGCCGTGTGCATTGTGCTGCATCAAGCGATGTTCCCGAAAGTCTGCGAGAAACGCCCGGATATCGCGGCGGTAACTGGGCAAGTAGGGATTTCTGGCAAATGCATGACGTGATGTGCCCAGCGAACGAACCAATGTATCCAGTTGTTTCCCGAAAGCGCGTCTCATTTTGCTGCATCGCATCAGATGACGTTCCGTGTTGGTCCCTCGAGATCTTTTCAGCACCTCTGCAACATTGGTGAGCGTTAGGTATGTACGCCTTGTATGAAGCTTTACTTATCTCGTTAGCCTCCTTGAACAAATGTTTATTTCTTTAAACCTAAAAAACAGGTCAGTCAATTGTAACGCTAGTTTGTGTGGCCCGTTTTTGTTCGCTTTGACGTCATCGAATATCAATTCGCGGTTGCCTGTGCCATAAAAAACGCCGCATGTAAACATTCTCACCAATACATTGATTTATGTGCAGAAGATTGAAATTCATTATAATAATTGGCGATAAAAGACAGACATAATTCATGAAATCACCCCTTTTCCCATTTAGGCGAACGTTAGAGAATTGATGTCATTCACGTGGAAAAGGTTTCATAATTTGGTCCATCTATGTTTTAAACTTATGTAAATTTATATCGATCCTATCAAATAAAACTCACCCTTGAAATCGTTATTCAAGAACTCGTTGACCAGATCGAGTCCGATGTTACCGCCCGGTCTTCCGCTGAGATTGGCGACTTTCTCCCAGGTAAGCTCGTGCTGTAGACGTTCCGGGGCGTGCCCCCCCGTATCTGTAGACAGGGTCTGCGTACCTGACATGTGGCTATATTATGGCGAGTGCTCTATGGCTAGGCTACGTCACATGAACCATTCACGTACTGATACTAAGATTGTAATACATTTCGTAATTCAGTGGCATTATTATTTGACGAATATGTGGCATAATAACTGCTTTATAAATAAATGTTTCCATAATTTTCTTACATGCCAGTAACTTGTGACCAATGACGAGGTACTTGTAGTGCCTGCGATGCCAAAAATCAAGCATGTGCAACCTCCAGAATGACAGCATTGCTGGCCCGTCGCCCTCGCGGACTGCGTCGCGCAGAGCCAAGTGCTGGAGACCTCTCCATAACAAGGAGAGACTGTGACGTAGGACGTTGTCACTATCGTCCTCACGGTCTCGGCACTGGCCGCTGCAGTACCACTCATCTGCAATTACATGTGCACAAAAATCGGCGTATAAAACTATACTTTACATCAACACAAATGGAAATTAATATCGTTTTCTGTTATTACACTGTACGTGAATATATTATTTATTAGCAATATACTGATGACTTACCAGGAATGTTCTCCCGTGTTCGTCCAAAGCAAGAAGGGTGGTACTTTTCATGCCGCCGGCATTCCTTCTTCAGGTGGCAGGTCACCATTTCCTCATCCTTCTTGGAGTGACAGACGCAGTACGTATACCCATTGCTTTCCTGACATGCCCGAGAGCAGTACCAGTCACCGTCTGGCGCTTGGTTGAGGGGTGGATGCAGGCACTCCAGGTGGAACCAGGAATTTGGACAGTTGTCATTGCAACACTGCACCATGCACCCTGCTCTCTCTAAAACAGAACGTGTTGTCTATACATATGATGAGTTTGTAATATTCTTTAACATCCATTCATATCCATTTCGGATTGTAATAACAGGTTCGCTGTTACATTGCTGTCACTAATATGATTATGGTATTTATTATTATTAATACTACTAATATCGTTATTGTATTCTTTATAAATGTAATTAGTATTACTATACCATTATTTACAGAGGCTTTTGTTGGACACATTTTGTATTCTTCTCTGTTGATGTCATTATTATAAAATTCCACCTGTTGGTCACTCACCGCGTTGACAAGTGCAGTAAGGATAAAAGTCCTCGTTTTCTCCCCGGTACGCTGCCATCACGATGCGTACTTCGGCCGAATCCACCTGCTGCCAACATCGCTCTACAATTCTGTCACTTAGGCGCCGCACCCAAGCTTGCTGATCGTTTCTGCCTTCCGGGAAGTCCGGTGGTTTGCAATCTTGGTTCTCCATGTCGGCCTGTTCCATAGCAAGCAGCAACGCCATGCCCTCTGTTGTGAACTGAGCTCAGCCAAAAGGAAAATAGAGTAGCATCGTTTATAATAATATTTTACTTACAGGTGGCAATTTAAATATGGGTTATCTAAAAATGTTAGGATATTCAGGACCATTTCGAGAGAGTTCCTCTCTGCTTCCCAAGGTCACTGTGCCTTTATTCTATTTCAGTTGGTAATTGCCAATCCTACTTCTTTATTTACTACTTCCCAATTGGTATTAACCAGGTAATGGATATGCTTCGCACAGTGCTTTGCAACCGGTCGCAACTCTCTAGCGCCCATATTGAGCCATTGCAGCTCGCAAGAGCCACCAGTCGTTTTCACCATTGACTCATCATTAGTGGCCGAGCAGGTAAATGGGGCCTCTCTGTTATGCGTTGTGACATCCTTACTACGCATTTTATTGAAACTGAATGTCTTGTATTATATGTAGGTGAGGTGAATGTTCTCCAGCATTTGGCTCCAGGATCACAGCTGTAGGACGTTTCCCGGATTTTTGACGCTACTTTTGAAACGGCAAGAATATGTATGTTAATCATTGAGTAAAGGGAAACAGATGTGCGATCGCTCTGCTATTTTGCAACTGTGATGATAATACCTCACTGTGTAGTTAAGAAACCCGAAATAGCTTCAACAGGAAGGGGGGGGGGCATTGGCCAGACTATGAACCCAATTGTGACCGGAGGGTCCACCAACACCAATACGACCGGGAGTGGGGGGGGGGGGAGGGCGCCGCCTCAGATACGGTTCTAGGACAACTCCCCCCGCATATTTCCCCCCCGGACCATTTCTCCCTGGCTGGCAATTGCCCGGAGGGAGATGTCATGGGACGGAATTTTCTCGGGGTGGTAGTTTCGGGAAAAAACATTCGGAGGGAATGGTGTCGGGGGGAACTTACAGGGGGGGCGGGGATTACTTCTGTCAGTAATATTGTCTATAATTCATGTAGGCTACTGTGATATTGACCCACTCACCTTAACGTTAAGGCGAACCTTATGTGATCTAGGTTCTACTTATGTATGACTACCTGTGTCAATTTTATGTTATCCACGTTAACTGTTGCTGGACTGTAGCATATGTAATGTGTCGTTTTAATGCAAATAAATGTACCTGTCGGCACACACTATGAACCATTGCGTATACTTCACCTGATACGTCACAAAGGCGTTTGAGATGCACATATAGACGTAATTATGTGTTCTTTAATAATCGCATATACATACCGTTTGGCCCCCTTCGGTCCTTTATTTTTGGCCCGCCGGAAAGAGCCAACAGAAGGCATTGCCGCATCTAAACAAGCCGCCAAAGTGGGCAGCACCCCGTTCGCCTCTGTCAGCACCTGATCCCAGGAGAAGTTCCCCAGAGTTTCAAAAGTCACAATCTCCGTGAGAGAGAAAAGCTGCCCACGTGGACCTCCCCGCCGCACCAAAGCTCTGATCTCCTTGGCAACAAAGGAGCACACTACGCTTATGAGGGCTGCTTTTGCGCGCTTGCTCATCCTCGCCAGCATCCGAAACAATCGGTGGTATTGCGATGACGCCAAAGCTCTTATGGCGTTTTTCTTGACCTCACTTGGTTCCTGGCTATGTCCCTGCCCAACACGCATAGGAGTTCCCGGCACATTCGTTCCTTTCTTGGGTGTGGCCTTGAAATTTAGTCTCTTGGGGGTTCTAGGCCTAGCGGGGGATCCCGCAGGCCGCTTACCCCAGGCGTTCCTGTGTGTAGCAACTGTTGACACGTGCCTTTCACAACGGTGGCAAATAAACCCGCTGGAGCTGCCAAAAAGGATATCCGCATCGGAGGCCGAAATAAACTTGACCACTTTCTTTCTCCGATAACCTTTCTTTTTGGCCTCAAATTCGCCATGACAATTCAGGCATAAACCTTCGTTGACCATGTTGTATCGAGCTACTCAGCGCATCTCTAGAGCGTCAACACGGCCCTGAGACCTGCGGTGTAAGGGAGAGGGGGGGGGGGGGGGGGAGGGGGGCTGTTTTTTTCAAATACAAATATGGAGGTTATTTTGAGAGCAGGTTCCACAAAAAGGGGTGTTTTGGGCCAGAGACCTTTCAACAAAAAGGAACGTATTTTGTAACACTGATACAAAAAAGTGTTTTGTCACCGGTTAAGTATAGAAGCCCAGCTCCCGGAAACAAGGCATGCTGACTCGGTATATTAATTATCGTATTTAATGCTTTGTTAGCTACAAATTACACTAATCTATTTAATAACTTTTTGGTTGTTGGTGCGATTTAACAATAAGGGTCCGGCACTTAAATTACTGGCGTTTCAAATATAAAGACCACGCATATAGGCCTGAATAAACGGTAAAATGTGCCAATTTATTATCGTATTGATGGCTTTGTGATGTACGAATTACATTGCTTTAATATGAAAAAAAAAGAGCCAAACTTATAGTTTTGTTTCACTGTGGATAATTAATTATTCCATAAGGCCGAGCTAAGAATGACCAAAATGACACATGTTTGTACGTAACGTTGCTTTTATTTCAATATACATTTTTCTACGTAGTAGAATGCTTGCATGATCAATATTTCATTTCTGGAATAACAACTAATTACACCAGCCACCTGCTGCTAGATGCAGAGCGCCGCGTAACATTTACGCAGTAGCACGGTGCCCGTCTTTCCGGTCATGCGCACAACGACCAGCAGCCATTTCCGCCAGTTGTTTTGAATGAGCGAGACTGTTGGAAGGTGATGTTTTTCTGGCAAAATTCCTCACTAAACAGGTAAATCTGCAAGCGAAAAGGGGATCAGCCTGTTAATTAAGGATAGTTTATTCAGAAAAGGCACATGAACAGGCCCGCCATGGTTTATTGAATGGGCGCTTTCGCCCGAACTGCCGAACTTTTCTGTTTCTAATGGCGCTTGACGGTGGGCATCTACGACCCAGAGGGGAGTCTGCGGCTAGTCTACTCACAGTCAGCAGGTTAATACTGTGAAACCAGCTCCACACGTGAGTAACTCAAGCAAAGCTCAAGCCGGCGCCAACGACTCACATGTTAAGCAGCGTTCACACTGCAGGTATTGTGGTCAAACTCACCCGCCTCGGAAATGTCCGGCATATGGACAAAGATGTCGAAAATGCAATGTGTTAAATCATTTCGCAACTGTGTGTAGAGGAGGTGGACTCAGAACACACAAGGTAAAATCAGTCCATGCTATGCAAGAAGATTCAGAAGATATTGACATGAATGATAGACTATTTGTTGGAACGTTGTTCATTGGTGATATTGGACGGGATGAGGATTGGTTGGTCAAATTGCAGATACAGGAACAGCAGGCAGCGTTCAAATTAGATTTTTTTTTTTTTTTTTTTTTAATAAAATGCTTTATTTAAGAAAGCGGACAAGTTACAGACAGTTTATACAACAAAACATCGGCAATGTAATTAGACAGTACTAAAGTGCCTTATTTGGCAGTAAGGCATCAATTAGATCGCATATGGGCAGTTTTACAGTCACAGGCACCTTTTTGTCTCACTAGGGTCAAAAAATAAAGTTCTTTATTTAAGTGTGATTATGTTACATTCTGGTAGGATAGGCTTTCTAGTGTCATGAAAAATGCATTACATTATAAGTAATCACTTACTTACTAAATTATTGGCTTTTGAGTAAGGAAAATGGAAAGTAATAACATAATTATACAGACTAGGAAATTTCTAAAAAAAATGTCAGCAAAGTATCAAGTAACATGAATAACATCATTTAGATTGATTTAATAGATATATGTCTTGGCTGCTCCAGCAAAAACAGCTTAATAATATCTTAAAAATTCTGTCTATTATGAATTTCAAGAAAGTACATGAGACAAAATTCTCACATGAGACCATACCAACCTTTGTCACAATCAATTGAATCACTTTATATACATAGAAAGTCAAATTCCTGTTTTGATTTGATGTCTATTGCAAACATGTTTTGTTGTTTTATTAGCATATGTGTCACTATCTTTTACCGAGCTGTCAAAGAAACATGTCCTTTCCGCAGTATTTGGGTCGGAAGGGACAACTTTTTTTGACACATCATATATTTGAGAGAATAAAAGTATTGTATAGTTTAACAAAAAATAAACCGAATTTGTTTATATACCTTAAATACAAAAGCCACAGGCCTTACATTATGTTGTTATTCACCGGGTAATAACCATGATTTGTCCTAGGCAATTAGTTAAATGCATAATTATATAAATATTGGTGCCATTATATATACCTTTAGTTTAATCATGAGTTTTGAGCACTAACTATACATGTTGTAGTCAAATAGTGCAGTGATTGTAAGGTAAATTACAGCTTTGGTTGTTTTTATGGAACCCATATCATGACATGGAATGTGTAGGAAAGGACATATTTTTGACCACATATTGTAGAATCATAGTTTTGGTATTAAATCTATTCTAACCTTCATGTAGCGTTGAAATAACTAGCTCATTTTATTATACATACAAGGATTTAATGCCTGACCTGGCATATCTGTCAAAAATAACTAACTTCAGGTGAACCAGACAAGAGGTGTAAATATATATATCTAATATGTCATATTAATCACTTAACATAGTCTTATCATCAGTATGTTCTCATCTTCGTAGGGTATAATGACTATTACTTGGTATTAAAAACCTGCATGCATATGGCTATATTTCTGCCGACTTAATTACTTATGGTAGCATGTGCTTCAAATGTGTCGGAAAGGACAATTTTTGACAACATAATGTTTATTTCAATACTGTTTAATGCCTTAAAAACTAGCAACATTATATGCCAGTTGCAACGTCACAATACCATTCACTAACCGGCAAAACAATACTTTTAAACGGAACATCAAATTATCTAATCACCATAGTCATTCAGAAATTACGACATTTTCAAACTTATTGTATATGTGTCGGAAAGAACAAATGTTTTACCACATAACAGGACTCTAAACAATAGCAATTCTACGGTTCATAACCTGTATTCGCAGGACATATATAGCAACTGTTCTTATTCTATCCCTAAATACTGATCTTAGTTTTCACAAATAGCTAAGCATGTTAAGGTGCAGCAACACATAATGCACCGAAGATTAATTTATTTTCCTTTCAATGTGGCCAAACAGTCTTCCAGTTCAGCCTTGTTGAATTGAAACTGGAGACCTCTTCCAGGCAGCAATTTTGGTTGTGAAATCTTGATCACTTCTTCTGATGGTATCCAGGACTGATCTGTTGCATGTGGCCGGGAATAGATGGTTCTGTTGGCAGTAATCTCCCCATCCATGTATCGCACCAAAAGTTCTCCAGACTCATCCACCTCCAAAACCTAAACAGCAACATCGAAAGATAAATCCATGTTCTGCTACTGACTTAAACTCTTTATGAAATTATGAATTAAATGCTGCTGGTAAGGCAATCATGTCAGCTCGAACAAATTTCTTGCTTCTGGAACAACCTACCTTGGCTAGGTACAGACATCTGCTTTTCCTAGACTGTAAACAGCATGCGACAAAGTCTTCCACTTCTGTCATCAGTATGGCCCTGCTTAACAGAAATAATGTTGATTTTAATTTGGGGGGATTACGGACACAAGTAAAATTGAAGATAGTAGATCGCTATATTTTCTAAAATCATATCTGTTTGCCTACCTTGAGACCACTGGGTATTTGATTGGCTCCAGGCTGACATAATGCTTCTGGCGTTTGATGAAACCCAGGGAAAGTGTGGAAGTGAATTCTTCACCAAACGTGTGTTGCCTTTCAACTTCCAGTACACATAGCTTTACTTTGAGCATAAGTGCAGCACATTTGACAACAATTTCATCTGCATATGTTCCATCGCATGCCATTTGTGCCAAGTACTCCTCCATGGGTTCAGTTATAAATGCCTGGAGATCTGTCTTTTGAGTCTGAAATCAAGTAACACGATGATAAAGCCAGGTAACATGCTATAATAACTGACTAAACTGTAAGTAGTAATAGTGCATTCCCTACTAGTTTATCTGCTGCAATATATATATGTCTACGGACAGCATTAGTATTTTAACTTACCTCAGGTAAGTCTCTGATGTATTGAACTAGCATATGCCTCAGTTGATGATGAGAATAAACCGTCAATCCCGCCAAATCAAGCTGATCACTGAGGGCCCAGAAGAAGCAGTTCCCATCACTGGGTGTTGCGCGAACTGATAAATCACGTTCTGTCTGTGAGGCATGTTCAAATGCTGACATCTGTCGTGCTGCTTCAAGGTTTGCCAAAGTCTAAGTCCAGGGTTCGTTTATTTACCTAAATGTACCACCAATGCTATATCAAAGTTGCCAATGCCATCTAAACAAAATGAAAATGTGCAGCTGATACTGGAAAGTGACTAAGAACATCTGTCATACAGGACAGTAGCATGAAAGGACCCAAGGAGAGAGGTTATGATCCAATGTCAAAATAAATGTCCTTTCCGACACACTTACTGTCAATGGCATAGCTGCTGCATTATGATACATGCAACTTAAAACTGGCACCAAACTGATGTGCAACTCATGATAGCCATATTGACTCAACCAAACACCACAGAAACATATTGAAAAGTTCATATATTTGTTTGTGGCATTTGGTCAAGATTGTCAAACAACATTTTACCATCATTAACTGGTGAAAAATTATAATTTACAGTAACAGCCTTACAGTAAACTAAACTTACAGAAACACAGGTTGCTAGTACTCCAGTTAACAACAGTTTTTTATTAAACTGCACTGAATTTTCAGTTGTAAGGTCTTGGAAGAGAAAAATACAATGTGCCGGAAAGGACATTCAGATCTTTGACATACTTTAAGTCATAGAACTTTTTCTAAAAAGCAGAAAGGCACTTAAACTTATGTTAGAAAGATTAAGCAGTTAACAAAATATCGGAAAAAAGCACTGCAGTTCCAAGTACAGTGTATGGTAAAGAAACAAACAAGAAATATCCATGTGTCGGAAAGGACATCATTTTGACGGAAATTTGAGTCTCTATGTTCAGTCTTATTACTCATGTACTGTTCGTACTTGTATCTGGTGACTTATATTTTTCTTGTAAGGACTCCTTGCAGTAACTTATGGACTTACAATCAATCCATAAGTAGTTATCTATTAATAGTTAATTATCAGATAAGATCAAGTCGGAAAGGACTTTTTGTTTGACGGAAACATCATGTTATGTGAAAACCCATTTTTTGTGGCAAGTTGGCTTATATGTAATGTTGAAAGATTATCAGAGACAAAAATATAAACCACACTGTGTAAAGCCATTCCATTCTCAACCTATAATTTGAAAATAGTGATTTGCGCAATCATCTAAATCAATTTTGTGCTAAATGAGACAAAAAAAGTTGCTGTTTTCAAGACTAAAATGACTATATCTTTGCACTCAAAAGAGATAATATCATTCTGTCTTCTGTTTTTATGTGCTTGACCAAGGTACCAGTTGGTGCAATACCACATTGCCAGCCCTTGTGTACCGTTAATTTTTATATACACCAAATGATGTCTAATTACAGAGGTGCCTATGACTGTAAAACTGCCCATATTCGATCTTTTTTTATTAACTTGTAAACAGTTCTTCTGGAACGTAATTCTGACATATAAAATGTTCTTCTAGTCGATGATGCATGTACATCTCTTAACAACAGAAATTCCTTATAGATCAGGTAAGATATCAGGTTGATAATAAAAGCTTCATCAGTCGGTAATCCTGTTAAGATTACATCTTCTAAAGTTATGACTCGCTTAATGACTGGTTCAACCTTTGACCAGATATCTTTGGCATGCTTACATTCAAACAATAGATGTTTGACATCACACACATTTTTACAGAAATCACATGTATTATTGTTGCGTAGCTTCCATCTGTACAGATTTGACGGACATGCAAGTATATCGTGAAGTACCTTAAAATTGAATTCTGTTATTTTTACATCGAAAACATTTTTTACTTTTCTGAGGTATATACTGTCAAAATTTAACTTATTTTCATCAAATGCGTTCTTCCATTTCGATTCAGATTTTGATCTCGATATCTTTCTCTTACTAAAAAAGTTGTAATACAATTTGCTTTTCACACTGAAGCATTCCGGGTTGATATAAGTGTTTTTCTCTGTCACGAGGCGTGGATCACTGTTTCCTATTATGGTGCTCAATTTCTTAGTGGCTGTTTTCAGTTCATACACGTCTGCGAAGTATTTTCCAGGAAGTCCTTGCTCGAATATATAGGACTCACATAGCTTACCATTGCGTATTCGTAGATCGCAAAGTCTGTGAAACCCTAAGTTATACAACTCCTTAGAGAATATACACTGATGTTGTTTAGCTTTTTTGTTAAAAAAAGTGACATTTTGGTTGCCCCAGAGATGTTGGCCAAGGGCAATGTCCCTGTCCATAACCGGAGCCGCCGGTTGGGACTGATTAAATGCAACAATAACCTCTCTATAGAAGCTTGGGATCTGACATAATATCGGGAACGATTTTTCATTTGCAAACGGGTGACGGTTATACACGTATTCAAAACCAACTGATTGCATAAAGTGGTTTGCTATGAGTGCCCACGTTTCATCTTTAGAGGTAATAATTCTTGGCAGCCAGGCTGCTCTTAAAGACTTAATGTATGCTTCAATATCTGTCATATTTAAACCGCCTTGTTCAACTGGAGCAATCACGAGCGAACGTCTCAGTCTATCTCTTTTTCCCCATATGAAATCGTAAAAAAGTTTAGTCAGCTCTTTCATCGTTTCAGCTGAGATTGGCGTACAACTAGCGATAAACGTAATTTTTGACAGGGCCAGTGTTTTTAAAATTGTTATTTTCCCGAAAAGCGTCAGGTTTCGTTTTTTCCAACTAGCTAGCATGCTTTCTATGGATTTAACTTTTTTTTCCCAATTCATGCAGTAACATTCGTCCTTGTTGTGTCCGATATACACACCAAGGGCTCGTATAGGCTCGTTTGTGAAGCATATATCGTGTAGTTTGCCTCAGAGTCCCCGAAGGCTCCCTATTGCCAAACCATAAGTCTTATCAATGTTTAACACAGGTCCTGCGAACATTGAGAACAACTTGATTTCCTGAATGGCTTCATTGATAGAGTCCATATCGTTAAGAAACAGCGTTGTATCATCTGCATATTGCGAGATTTTAATTACTCTGATGCTCCCTTTTGTCTTAATTGTGTAACCAATTATGTTAACATTTTGTCTTATTTGATTAGCCATTATTTCAGCCACTAAAATGAAGAGCAGCGCCGATAGCGGGCACCCTTGTTTGACACCTCGACCGAGAGAGAACTCTGCTGATAGATGACCGTTGTTTTTAATACATGCATACGGTTCTGTATAGAGCGTTTTTACGAAATTAATGAATTTCTCCCCGAAATTAAAAACATTCATGGTTTCAAATAAAAAGTTCCACTCCACTGTGTCAAATGCTTTCTTAACATATAGAAATAGCGAAGCGCCAGGGTTATTTTCTTGATTAGCGTGCGTGATCACATCTTCAACCAGACGTATATTTTGACCAATAAAGCGTTTTTTAATAAAACCCGTTTGATCATTATTGATGATCCTGCTTATTGGTTCTCGCATTCTATTAGTGAGACAGAAGGTAAGAATCTTATAATCAACGTTACACAAGCTGATTGGTCTATAATTTGCTATATCCTCCCTACTACCTTTTTTGAATATAAGTGACACTATTGATGATCTTTGAGATCTTGATAATATACCGTCTTCTAGACATTCGTTTAAAACATCTACGAGAAAAGGTATAATATGTGTCCCTAGACACTTGTAGAATTCCCCCGTTAGGCCATCATTGCCTGGGGATTTGTTTTTCTTTATATTGTTTGTTATTGCATCCAGACATTCTGCTTTAGAAATTTCTTTGCTCAGATTAATTCGTTCGTCATCGTTAACTTTCTTCTTTATATTAGTTTTACTCAAGTAGCGTATAACTTCTTGATTATCTTGTGCTTTTGAAGTATACAGATTTTCGTAGAAGCGGCGCGATTCTGCAAGTATTTCCATATCTGACTGTACCCTGCCATCTGCGGTTTGGAGGCTGTTTATAACATTAAACGTTTGTCTTCGCTCTTCAACTTTCAAGAAATAAGTGGTATTTCTTTCCCCGCTTTCTACCCATTCTGCTTTGGCTCGAACTTGCGCGCCTCGGGCGTCACTTAAACATATATTATCGTATTTCATTTTTAGGTCATTACGCTCCTTTATCAGGTCAATATTGAGAGGTTCATTGTTAATCTCTTGATCCCTTACCATTATCTGACTTTCTAGTGAATGTTGCTCAGATTTTCTATGCCTGGCTCGTTCTATGCCATAAGAAATAGAGTACTCTTTAACCCGTATCTTAAACAAATCCCATATGTCGCGCCTTTTAGCAAAATCGGAATATTCCTGGATGGTATTGTTCAAGATTTGCTTCACATGGTTTATATATACGTCACTTTCAAGCAACCCGTTATTTAATTTCCAGTAGCCTCTCCCCCTTGTTTTAGCACCTTTGTTGATCTGCAATATTACTGCTCTATGGTCAGGGACCGGAGCCACTGTTACCTTGATACACTCTATGCCTGACGCAAGGTACTGGCTGGTTAATATGTAGTCAATACAACTCCTGGTGTAACTTGGGGCATGGCCAATATACGTAAAACCTGGGAACGTGGGATAGGTAGAGTGCCATACATCATTCAATTCGCAACATTCGCTCAGTCTCAATAGATGTTTTCCACATGCTTCAACCTTTCCTGACGATCTGTCTAATTCCCGCGTTACAGAATTTAGGTCACCACATACTATCAAATTGACATCGGTAAGGCTATTTTGTTTAATCCATTTCATTGAGCGTTTAAAAAACTCTATTCTAGTCTTAACGTCGTTGGGGGCGTAGAGATTGACGATCGTGTAAATATCGTCAGCGAGCCTGAAATTAACCATAATTCTTCGCCCATCATGCGACTCGTGAGTATTTATCATTCTGAAGTCGCGTGACTTTTTTAGAAGCATCGAAACACCTCTAGAATGGGGTGAATCAGTAAGACAGTGCAACTGTAGTCCTGTCCATGTACTTTCTAGCTCTTTTGTTATGTTGGCATGTTTTTTTTGTGATAAAAGTTTCTTGTAAGCATAAAACATCAATGTGTTTGTCGCTCGCGTATCGTGAGATGGCATGCATCTTGCCGGGCTTATGAATACCCCTGACATTTAAGGACATAATTTTGAGTCGTATTTCAGTCATGACCAGCTGAGCATGTTATGTTCGTTACTAGTGACATCATCTAAATCTCCAAAAAACATGTAAAAAACACAGACTGCCATCTCGCGACAAAAGTGATGGCAACCATTGACATATAATAGAGCAGAGTTATCGTATGACGTGCAGTAATATTTTAGGCAATAATTAATTTTTCAAGTAATGGTTGTATATTCGTATCTAAGCACAAAAATGCTGAAAAGCAATGGTTCTAGTACAGTCACCGTTTTAGAATGTGATCCATGGCGTTGTTCTTTATTCTTAGTCCGGTTCGGTCGTGATGTCCGGCTGGGGGATATCCGTCCTGTCGCGCGTCTGGACACATCACGGTGGTTGATGCTTTTCTTTGTTCGTGCATTTGTCGGCGGGAGTATCCGGTTTTTGCAATTTTGCTTCGCTATCCCTTGGTGGTGTGCTTTCTGTGGTTTTGCGCTTGATGCTCGTCGATCTATGGGTACGATCCCCCGACGTTCTTGTGACCCGTCTTCGTGAAGTCGGCCATTAATGTTTGCGTTCTGTCTTGGCGAGAGCGTCGGACGGTCGTTCTGCCTCGCTCTCGTTCGATATTGTCATGGGTCGGTACCACATCCTGTGATTGGGGTTGTTGATCTTCCGGCGCTGATGCAACCGCTTCTTGGTCCTTCATCTTAGGCGGCTCAGCTTGGGCTGCGGAGCGAATCTCCATGAGCATTGTGCCTAGATTGTTTGATCCTGGCCAATATTTTGGCAGAGTTTTGCATGTGAGCTCAGCGGTTAAGCCTGTGCCCCAAAAGCGATTCCGTGTGCTTTCTGCTATGAATTCCTTGCTGTTCTTCCGAATTTCGCAGAATGGTGGGCATTGGTCGGCCTTGAGACGTAGCTTTCTCATGAGCGCCAGATCTGACGTACGGTCAGCGTCTTTTGCAAGTTGCTGGCCAATCTTATATGCTTCGCCAGCGTGGCGAGATTCCACTATTTCTTTGGCGTTCTCAACTTGCTGTTGGTCAGTGGCCTTCTTCCATTGGTAGGCTTGTTCCAAGCTATGGAAAGACTTCCCGAAAGCTTCAAATTTAAAGGCAAAGAAATTTGAGAGCGGCGACTGGTGGCCACTGCACGCTGTGGTATTGTCATCTGAGCTGATGGCAGGGCAGTGTTCACTTCCTGATTTGTGACCTTGCTCATTGCACGCTCTGCATGTGTTGGTGAACTGGCCGTCGTGGAACACGCGGCAGCGCATGTCGGCTATGGGCGCTGAGCGGTTCAGTATCGGTTGAACGGGAGCCTTGGCGTAAAAATAACGATCGCCATTTTTGTAGTTTGTAAGTTTACCGTTTTGATCTTTTTCCTTGGAGTATTTTATATCGCTGGTCAGCGTTACTCCCTTTGCCATCATATACTTGTTAAGATTCATCATTTGACACGGGGAGTGGCAAGTCTTTCACCGTTATCTTCTGGGCTTTGTCGTCGGGGTTCTGCATTCGCTTCACCGCCGGGTTTTGCTCGTACAGGGGTACTTGTACATTTCTTACTAAAAGAAACTTGCGCAGAACTAGCTCTAATTTAGCGGCTCGGTTTGTCAGGTAGATCCGCCAAATGCCTCTGATGTTTTGGGCGCCGTCGATGTTGTTTGCTCCTATAATCCGCTTCACGGCCCTGCATACATCGAGGGGTGCTACGGGAGCCGCGTTTGGAGGCTCGGTCGAGTTGCTCTGAGCGTAATCCGAGTAATCCGATTGCTTGAAGAACACAGATTCAACGTATTCACCTTGGGCAGTCTTGTCGCCAGTGGGGCCGGATCTTGTCGTCATTGTCTTGTAGGTTTCACAAATGTATAAGGTTGTGTGCTTCAAGTGCAGGAAAAATATAACAGTCCAACAAAGGTGCAGAGAATAAATCAAAAAAAGGAAGCGAAAATAGCGATATTCGTTCGCATATTTCCTCCCAACGTTGTCTACAGTTATTCACATATCGCATGAACAAAGTATATATTCCAAATCTTGTCTGTCGCCTTCACAATTGTCCAAGAAAGTCAGAGCTCGAAGCGCCGTACGTCTGTCGAGTCTGACCATCACGTGACCCATCAAATTACATACAGGCGCTGATACTAATGTTCTGCCGCTGTCTGTGTTCAACCGTCTGAGCCCGCGGAGACCATTGGTAGAGACACATACTGTCTTGACAGCCTTTGGAAACCACCAGATTTTACCACGAGGTAAGACTAAATGAACAGTGACGTGTCCCGGAAACCGGCAGCGGGAGGAATTAACTTTCTATGTCACCGAGGAATCCGATCAAGGTATTCTCGGCAGACAAGCATGCCAAAAGATGAATCTAGTGCGACGCGTAAAGGTGGACAAAGTCAGTTCAACTCTCACAAAAGAATCGTTTGTCACAGAGTATAATGACTTATTCAATGGGCTCGGCGAGTTCGATAAGGATTATCATATTGAAATTGACACTTCTGTTCCTCCTGTCATTCAGCGTGCTCGGAAAATACCTTATGCCATCTATGACAGAGTCAAGGACACACTAGAGAAGTTGGAGGAGGATGGTGTAATTGCCAGTGTCGACAAGCCAACAGACTGGGTGAACAACTTGGTAATCACCGAAAAGCGTAATGGCCAACTTAGGGTTTGTCTTGACCCTAGGCCACTGAATCAATCCATCAAGAGAGAGCGGTACGAAATGCCAACACCAGCTGATGTGCAGAACCAGCTGAACGGTAAGAAGATTTTCACGGTGCTTGATATGAAAGATGGTTTTTGGCACGTCAAGTTATCAGAGGAATCGTCCTACTTGTGCACTTTATACACGCCCTGGGGACGGAAACGTTTCTTACGCATGCCCTTTGGTATCAGATCGGCTAGCGAAGTATTGCAAAAGCGGAACAATGAAGCATTTGCTGATATCGACGGAGTGAGTATTATTGCAGATGACCTCATTATAGCCGCTACAGATGACGCTGAACATGACGTAATTCTACACAAGGTGATGCAGAGAGCGCGCGAGCGAAAGGCGAAGTTCAACAAGAACAAGATTCAATTCAAGGTAAATGAAGTCACCTACATGGGTAACATTGTCACAGCATCAGACTTGAAGCCGGATCCGTCGAAGGTTGAAGCCATAGTAAACATGCTAAAGCCACAGAATAAGCCGGATCTCATGCGTCTGCTAGGGATGATAAGATATTTGGCCCAGTACATTCCCAATGAATCGTCAATCACAGCGCTTCTAAGACAACTGTTGAAACAAGATTCGGAGTGGAACTGGGAACATGAGCAAGATGAAGCCCTAGTAAGATTAAAAAGTGAGCTTACAAAAGACAATGTTCTGCAATATTATGACGTTTCTAAGCCAGTCACCATACAGACAGATGCCTCACAGAACGGACTTGGTTCCTGCCTAATGCAACAAGGTCGACCAGTAGCTTTTGCGTCAAGAGCCCTCACAACTGCAGAACAGAACTATTCTCAGATTGAGAAAGAGATGTTGGCGATATGCTACGCCTGTGAGAAGTTCTACCAGTACATCTACGGGAAAGAAGTAGAGGTTCTTACGGATCATCGACCGCTGGAATCAATCCTGAAAAAACCTATAGCCAAGGCGACCCCGAGAATACAACGGATGACACTACCACTGCAGCACTTCAACCTGAAGGTCAAGTACGTACCCGGCAAGTATATGTATATTGCTGACACGTTGTCTCGTGCTTTTATCACAGGTAATCCAAAGTGCGGTGCCCCAGAAGACATGGAAGTGATGGTTCACAGTTTCACCTCAAACCTGCCGGTGAGTGACGAAAAAATGCGCACGTTCCGGGAAGCCACTGATGAGGAGGATCCACTACAACTGCTCAAGAAAACAGTCTTGAAAGGATGGCCCAGGAAATGCAACTCCGTCTCGCCGGAAGTCAGGCCATACTGGAACATCCGTGATGAGATACACACTATAGAAGGTTTGCTGTTTGTTGGTGATAGAATTGTGGTTCCACGTAAACTGAGAGGAGAAATGTTGAAACTAATACATGAGAGCCACTTGGGAGCGGATAAGTGTAAATCGCGAGCGCGGTCAATCTTATATTGGCCCGGAATGAACGTTGATATTGAACAAACTGTTGCTAAGTGTTCCGTTTGTCTCAAGTTCAGAGCCAGTAACAAGAAGGAACCGCTCATGCCTCATGAAATACCCGACAGGCCGTGGCAGAAGATTGCCACAGATATAATGACATACAGGAATCACGATTTCTTGGTCATCGTAGATTACTTCTCGAAATACCCGGAAGTTGCTAAGCTTGAGAACAAGACGGCTAGCTGTGTAATAACACATCTTAAATCAGCGTTTGACCGTCACGGCATTCCTGAGAAAGTTATGAGTGACAATATGCCGTTCGGTAGTAAAGAGTTTCACTCTTTCGCAAAGGATTGGGGCATTGACTTACTAACATCGAGTCCAACCTACCCTCAATCAAATGGCCAGAGTGAAAGAATGGTACAGACAGTGAAACTGTTGTTTCAACTGCCGACTAAAGGTACGCTGTTAAAACCAAAGGTTGTGTGTGTTAAAGATGAAATGCAAACACGCCAGCAGCGACAAAAGCGTGTGTATGACAGAGGGTCAAAGGAGCTTGAAGACCTACAGCCCGGTGAGGTGGTGCGTGTGCGTCGTCACGATGTGTGGGAACCTGCCGTCGCATCGAGAAGATCCGAACAGCCACGTTCCTACATCGTCACACAAAACGGACAAGAGTATCGTCGTAACAGGCGACATCTGATGAAAACAAAAGAGCCGCCGCCGTTGTCTTGTGGGGATGATTAGAAGTCATCAGAGCTGACGCCGACGGAAGACACTGACCCACAACCTGAGCAACAGATTCCTTTAACACCTAAGGAGACACCTGAGACACCACGACGTTCGCAGCCTGAACCGACGACAACAGTGTCGCCAACAGCCATTCGACCTGAGCCATATACCACGTCACGCGGAAGTTATATCTCGACCGGCCCGATATGGCGATAACGTGTTCGACTAGTATGAGCTGGCGGTAATGGTCACGCTCCAACGGGTGCTAGACGACCCGGGCATGTGCTTGTAACCTCTGCCTAAATGTCTTTCTTTTTCAGATCTGTTATGTGATATATCTTTATTTAAAAAAAATACAGATATTTAAAAGAAGGGAAATGTCGTAGTTGCACATGAATGTAATGATTGTGGCGCCCCTGGCGAATGGACACCACAGCGGAAACTATAATGTAGCCTCGTCGTCTGTCACATGCCTTGGCATTTTTTGAATAAACGCACTCACTTTGGGCCTGGACACCGAACGCAATAGTCGCGTTATCACTTAGAGCATAAAAACGACAGCTTCCTTTGGACACCATCACAGTATGGGTGAATAAAATATTTACTTCAAGCGTAATATAAGTTTCATGTTTTTTTTTTATTTCTTTTGCAAAATGTTATGAAATACTTTCATTTGGGAAAATCAGTGCCTTGACAAAAAAAAAGTCTACTCGCTACAAAAATAAGTTTTGGACAAAGTGAATACAAAATTGAAATATTCCATAATATTAAATATTCTATAAAGTGTTTTCAATTTAAATTTTACATTATTAATTATTATTGCATCCTTAATCAATTGTACACACAAAACTGTTACATCGGACACAATTTCCATCTTAAGGTCATTTTCAAGCAGTGTCAGATTTACTATTGCACTCACAACAAATATTACAATTCTGTTAAATGGTAATCACTATTCCTTAAATTCAGTATACTTTGAATACTGTTTTATGTAGCGGGAAACAACTGTTTCCGACAGGCCTGCAGTTTTAGGTATAAGTCACACTCAGTCTTCTACATGTACTTATTTGTTTGACATTGGCTCCCCAATAATCCCTTTCCCAGGCTGTCGTGTATCGAAAAGAGGCCGAGTGTTCATACATCTCTGTCAAGGCATCTCTCGCTTGAGACAATGTATTTGCTCGCCATTGAGTGGAAAGTCATTTTGTTGCATACGGGAGTGATTTCCTGAACCAGCAGTTGGTTTTGCCTTTTAATTTATTATTCTTTCACGTTAGACCCGCGTTCACCGCGGCTACGTTGCGTTCATGATAATGCTGAGACAGGGCAGGCTGTGTGGCCGCCTGGAACCTATGGCGCGTTTTTACGCAGCGCGCTGATTGGCTTGCGCTCTGCTCAGCATGCCAAACTCACAGTCGAGCGGGAGGCGGTAAATGTGAAGGTTTCAGTGCCAAATACTAATACTTATTGCTGGAGCCGGTAGCAACATAAATTTAAGACTGATAGTTTGCATGTTGATCTGTATGTAACATGCTACGCCTTGCTGGCCCAAAAACCGGACTAAACTACTCCTTTAACAAGGACATGTTGCACCTCGGTAAAGGCTACTCGGCCACTCTGCCGCATTCCGAGCAGTTTTCGGCCACGCTAGAGTTCCTGACGCAGACCAGCAAGCTGATAGATGTCGTGTCCAACGATCGCTTGGTGAATAACTTCTCGGGTGAGAGGCCTCCATGCTAATCGACGTCCAGAACTAGTTTAAGTCCTGGGGCGGCTCAGTCAAGAGGAACGATGCAGCGCCTGAAACCAAAAAGAAGATGCTGATGGCCAGCTAAACATAGGGGAATGTCTTGTTTTGTACAGCTAACCTGTACGCTGTAAACGAGCGTCTGCGCAAAGGACTGTCAGCCATGCCTGGCAGACATAACAGCGATGTGGCCGAAAACTTGTTTTTGTCAACAACGGGCAAAGTGCCACGAGGCTAACTCTAACCCCACCTATCTGCAGTACACTAAATGAGTAAACACGGTAATGCTGACCAAAAGCAGCCGAACTTCTGCTAAGAAAGGGAATGCGGCCCTGAAAGGGAGTGTCCCCATACAACTTCGAGAGTGGATAGGCTTGAAAGGCTACGTACGGGAAGCAGAGAAAGGTAAGAGGCAGTATACTGAAATAGCTCTTAGTGCTAACCTTAGGTACACTTAGGACACCTAAAATCCGAAGATGCATCTACTTCTCAAGGTATTCTGTCACACTGAAGCCGCTGCGTTTTGCATGCATCCATCGCTGACAGGAGTCGTACTGTATCCATCGTTCATTCCAAGCATGACTAAAAATCTCTTCTACACCTATGTTCGTAGCTGCAGGCTCCCCTCTGGGTCGTAGATGCAAGCCGTCAAGCGCCATAAAAAACATCAAAGTTCGGCAGTTCGGGCGAGAGCGTCCATTCCGTAAACCATGGCGGGCCTGTTCATGTGCCTTTTCTGAAAACAAGTATCCTTAATTAACAGGCTTATCTACTTTTCGCTTACTGATTTCCCTGTTTAATGAGGAATTTTGCCAAAACAATTACACAACCCTCCAACAGTCTCGCGCATTCAAAACAACTGGCGGAAATACCTGCTGGTCACTGTGCGCATGACCGAAATAACAGCCACCGTGCTACTGCCTGCGTGAATGTTGCGCGGCGCTCTGCATCTACCAGCATGTGGCTTGTGTAATTGTTATTCCAGAAATGAAATATTGACCCTGCAAGCATTCTACCATGCACCTAGAAAAAATACACCTGAAATAAAAGCAATGTTACTGTGACGGCGCGTGTTTTTGGAAAATTCGGTTTGGGGTTTTCTGGTGGCGCCGCTAGGCGGATGCGTTATGGTCAAGGCCGTCAAGGCCATGTGTTGCGCTTCTCATGGTTGCTCCTCAAGTCGGTTTAAATATTTGTCACCAATGATTCGAGTTTTTACGGGTTACAGTGGGAAAGAGGTAATTATATTGATTAACTTAATGAAATGAAATGAAATATAATGAAATAAAATGCAATTAATAACTATTTATTAAATAGTTCTAAACTTGATATATTTTCTTTAAAATAGATTTAAACTATAAATAATATCTTTTATACCCAGAAGGTTGCTGTTTATTGAACCTGAAACATGGCAGTGTCTTTGTTGTACTGGACCAACTACACAGCGGGAAAGCCCAAATTACAGAGGACAAGCGAACTGGCTGTTGAAAGCGGTCACGTTTTGAAGTTTTTGTATGACCGAGAGGCTAAGTGTTTAATTGGAGCGGTCCGAGCCTCTATGAAAGACAGGACTAACGCTGTCAAAGTGAGTCTTTTCTGACAATACATGACAGCTGCACTATAATATGTGCATCTTACGGCTTAATTTACTTTAATATTTACATTGCCTGTTTGACTACACATACATCTGTAAAGTAGTAGACATAAACAACTATTGATCAACTATTTGAAGGAAATATGCAATCTTTGTTTAATTGACATGTATATATATATCGATATAAATAACGAGTGGAAACTCTGTTTTTGCAAGATACCAGTTTGACCCTTATTTCTCATAGACGAGACTGGCCCGGTCTGATCAATCGGCTCGTCACAAGCCAATGATTTTTGTTCAACAACATCATATCAAACACATTTTCACCCTATTATTCATACAACCGTATGCAATGAGTCTTCAACTTATCTCCCAGGTCGTCCTGAATCTCAATCCACTCAAACGTGTTGTTTTTGAACATGATTTTAGATTGGCGGGACTCTTTGGTCATGTTGTTTGCCTGCTGCATGCTCCGATCTTGTTGAGCCATTAAACGTCTCTAAACAAATATTGTGAGCTTGGCAGCTCTGCGTACTTTCTCTCATGTCATCTGTGACTGCATTGTACGCGCCTCCTGGTAACTGATCTGCTAATAGAGTTAATGCTTTGTCTTTGATAGCAACCAGCACTTTCTTCACTATAGTGGGCGCGTTTAATATCTGCCGCCTCGCTTTCGTAAATATTTTTGTCCCTGCACCATTTGCAGCCACGATGTATGTATTTATTTGCTCCATTACACGAGACCCTTGTGATTTTAACTTACTTGAAAGTGTATCTTGTTTAATAACAGCAAAACACGATAGTCTCTAGCATAAAGTATAGCAGACGAAAGTGTGTAGACAGCCGCCTTTATATGACGCCGTAAGGGGAAGGTCATAGTGCTGCGTTTTCATTGGTTAAAAGAAGTAGGCCCACGGAAGAGTCTAATATAAGGTACTAGAAAAGGGGACAGAGCATTACATGTCCATTCAAAGTTTCTATACTAACAGTAATTTAGCGTCTTAAAGCAAAAGCAATGCAAAAGGAATGAGTTTGTAGCTTCAATGTTCGTACATATAAGAAAAACTATAAGTTACGGCTTGACATTGACACAACCTAACTCCCCTGCCCAAAATACCAGCAATACTATCGCCCACAGATATGACAGATGACAAGATAAACAGAGCGACGGCCATAGCGAAACTTGTCTGCTTCGTTTGCGTGAAACTCATAATGTTGGCATCATGTGAATTCTTTTGACAACAGGACTGTGTGTACGCCAAATTCTGTTGGGTCTTTGGTTCAAATTGACAAATATAAACTGATTTTGGACTTGTCAATGAAACATTTCGTGTCAAATTAGAAAACGAGGCGGCAAATAGTTTCCGTGCCGACTATAGTGTCGACACAAGGTCATCTTCAGTACCAGGGACCAATAACTTTTACAGTACAGGGTCTGCGAAATAAGCTGGTGTGAGAGGCCGACTTCCGAACAATTCTGCTGACCCGTTTAGAACTTCTCGGGGATCTTGTGACCATGCTTCGAGCTTGCCTAGGCACTCCGTATAATAGACATGCATATCATGAGCTCTCAGACTCGGGTCTTCAACGCATTGCATGTAAGGAGTTGTAACTTCTCGTCCAAGAGAAGAGAAGTCCAAGGGCCTTACAACTTGAGTAGAATTTGTTACATTCCATTCGACTTCTCCTGTGTGTCTTCCAGGTACTGTGTCTGTTAAATAGAAGGTCCCGGATGCATTTTTGAAGAATAGGTTGAAACGCGTGGCTATTATTGGCGCCAACGAGAGATTGAGGATACCTTGTTCACGCAGGTCAAGGTCGCTACACACCGCCGCCGACCGACCGATTTTAATGCGACCGTTTCTTATGATGCGGACGACAGATTTCACTTGCGTGCGATTTTTGCATGCACACAGAGTCAGACCGATTTTGAGTTGAGCGTACGACATCATATCGAAGCATTGAGAATTTAGAACTGGCACGTGGCAATTGAGGTTTTAATCGTGAACGCGTTTGCTGTATTTGATACTGTCTGATGTTGACGAAGCACAAAATGAAGAAAACCGTCACATGGGTGTCAGAAGAAGACGATTTGTTGGCCTGTGGATGTTAATGATGGTTAGGAGGAGGCAACAAAGGCGACGTAATATGTGGATCCATCCAGTTTGCCAAAGACGATCTGATTTTGGAGAATACCACAGACTAGTACCCCAATTGAGACAGGATCCAGGCAGATTCCAGCAGTATTTCCGGCTGAGTATTCCTCAATTTGACGAGATGCTAACCAGACTGACGCCTGCCATTGCCAAGCAAGACACCAATTACAGAAGGGCCATCACTCCTGGGGAAAGGTTTGCAGTATGTCTGAGATACTTGGCGACAGGAAACTCATTTACAAGTTTGGCTTTCAGTTACCGACTTGGTGTATCTACAGTTCGTGAGATTGTGAATGATACCTGTATCGCGATTTGGGAAACATTTCAACACGATCTCATGCGAGAACCAACTCACGACGACTGGATCGAAATAGCCGAAGGATTTGTGGAGAAGTGGCATTTCCCAAACTGTTTAGGAGCACTTGATGGAAAGCATATCTTTGTCCAAGCTCCACCAAACTCAGGGTCGCAATTTTATAATTATAAAGGCACCTTTTCAATTGTCCTCCAAGCGCTGGTCGATGCCAATTACTGCTTTAGAGTTGTCGATATTGGTTCCTATGGTCGACAGAGTGACGCAGGGATCTTCGCGGGATCCCAGTTTGGAAGGTCATTGGACCAAGGTAACAGGGATATCCCAGCCGATAGACCGCTGCCTGGATTGGCCGATGGTATGCCCTTCGTGGTGGTAGGAGATGAGGCATTTCCTCTGAAGACTTATCTGATGCGTCCTTACCCAGGAAAGGGGCTCACGTACAAGCATAAAGTTTTCAATTATCGTCTATCAAGGGCAAGACGCATCGTCGAAAATGCCTTCGGGATCTTGGCGCAGAGGTGGAGACTATATAACCGACGTATACAGCTCGACCCGACCACTCTGGATCATGTGGTAAAAGCTACCATTTTGCTACACAATTACCTCCAGCAGAACAATAATATCGCCGATGACAATGATCATCATAGAGCATTGAATGGCCTTCGTGAACCAGGCCAACTGGGAGGTAATCGTCCCACAACAGCGGCAATGCGAGTTCGGGATGCTTTCGCTGACTATTTCTTATCTGAAGAGGGCCTGGTTCCATGGCAAGGTGAAATCATTCATGCCATTAATTGATTCGCACTGTAGTCAACGACTTCTCTTTGTATTCGAATAAATTAAATCATTTGACCAGAAAACAAGAAATAAATGCCTTCGATGATATCAAATCTTTATTTTCTTATGTATGATTTAATTGATTGTTCTTCCGTTACTTTATACTTGGTTAACGTACGTAAGATTACTGGTTTGAGGATATGCCTCGGAGTCATGATAACTGCTCCTGTCATGTGACCAATTGCCTGAGACACAGGAATGATTAGAGTTATAAGCGAGAGACAATTCTTCGCTATAAGCCATCTCGTGCACAATTGTCTGGATTTTAAGTTTGGCCAATGACTGCATATATGGCGGCAACTCACGCAAAGCGGGTTCTAAACTACGAAAAAAATACGTTATGTGATGGTCTTGTTTTAGTTGCTTCGCTGGTGGAGTCGGCATAGGTTCACTTAGTTTTTCCGCGATTTTAAGCATCTTCTCCTCCACCCAATCTTGAGGCTTTCTCTTTCTCCTTCCTGCGACAATGGATTCAGTCTTGCTTGCGCTAGTAACGGGTCTGGCTGTCATAGTCATTCCACCAGGCGCGCCATCGAACGTGGCTGGTGCATTGTCTTCATGGTCACCTTGGTCCTGGTCCACGTGGCCATCGCCGTCGTCGGAATTGTTATTTGTCTCTTGACCTTCGTTCAACTCTTCCTCATGATCACTGTCGACGTCTTCGTGATCCCGCAAGTTTGTAGCAGTATTTCTCCCTTTGCATAAATCTTTCAAGAACAGCATAGACTTATAATGTTTCCATACTTTAGACATCAATTTTGCTGCATCCCCACTTTTTCTGGAGCTCACTTTCTTATCATGTCTAGTGAAGGAATCCCGCAAATTGCGCCATTTCGTCTTGCATTCATGCACTGGAAAAGCAAAAGATACAGATCACCACGATGTTTATATAGGCATTTCTGACATATGTTAGACAGGTCACAACAGGTTAGCCCCAAATGTGTTATTGAGGATTCTAATCGAAAAAAAAATTATTTGGTGACTACAGGTTACCTGTTGACCCTGCATGTTTATACTGTCCCACACTG
Organism: Arenicola marina; assembly: GCA_964019135.1. Lineage (NCBI taxonomy): Eukaryota > Metazoa > Annelida > Polychaeta > Arenicolidae > Arenicola > Arenicola marina. The sequence continues at coordinate 195,001 of CAXHSH010000680.1, forward strand.
TATGTGCCTCTTGACACAAGCAAATTTACCAAACCGTGAATATTATATATTGTATGGCGTGTGGCATGGCGAAATAAATTATAGAGACGAGCACGCCTGCACGACACGGTCTTATAGACATGCACTGACCTGGCATGTCGATTGATGATGAGATTGCTACCCAGGCATTTTCCTTCTTTCGATTGTCCTTGTAATGGCAATTAGCAGAGTTGTACAACAGGTCAAATTTTTGCACCTCGAGTATCAGTTTTTCGTCCAGGAGTGTGCTGCGACAAATGACGGTGAACGAGTCCGACGCGATTTTATAGAGCAAATTCTATTCCGTGTCGTCCCGGTGCAAGCGTACGCGCGCAGTATGCAGAGTTGTGCTTAAAAACATGAGTTTTATAATAAAGGGTCGGCGTGGAATTCGGTCGGTCGCATTAAAATCGGTCGGTCGGCGGCGGTGTGTAGCGACCTTAACACTGGGCAATGAGCCGGTCGCCTGTACCGTCTTTAAAGAATAATTTTGCCAGGTTGCGCAGCAGCAAATGCGTCCCAGACTCACCATGAAGCCTAAACTGACCTTGACTTGTGACATTGTTCTCCACTTCAAAAGCCTTAACAGCTTTTTCCGCTACCTGTTCAAACTGAAGAAATGGATGCATGCCACACTTGAACTCGTAAAGGGGCTTATCTTCTCTGACATCTCGCCATAGCTCATTTTGAGACTTCTCCACAACGTGGCGGTCCGTCATAGTGCACGAGACATTCTGGACTAGAGAATCTGCCACGTCATGACCTCCTCGGTCTGCACTTCCCTGAACGTGATTAATCATGTTCATATTGACATCAAAGTACTTCTTGGCTGTGCCGCTTTAGAGCTTCTCTTTACCTAATTTATACACTTGATCCTTTGTTCCGATCTGTAGACCTGCATAGTGCTGGCCTTTCTTGGAAGTACCATCTCTATACATGGTTGTGTTCTTCTCGTGAACCAGAACATCCGCTATCTGTAAGCGGGAGACTTCCCCAATCTCTCTTATCATATCCGCGGACGTTCTAGAATTGGGAAGCTCTCCTGTATAGCATACCGGATGAGATGAATGACATGTTGAGCTGGGACGCCACTGTTCAGATATTCACAACAAGTTTTCCGGACAGAAGCGTCATATGACCTGCCATGCCCAGGTAGCCTGGTCGTTATGGTATCCTCAATACCCCAAATGACATCTCGCAGGTTCCCAACTTGGTCCTCCAGTTCCCGTATCCTTTCATGCAGTACACCCACTTGTGAGGAAACAGTATTACACTGATTGCCCTTGGATACGACAATGGGACATCGCGGCCTGTGAATTGTCCTATGGTACGCAACCCTGTACGTGGCATACGTCTTCCTAAGCTGGTGTATTTGCCCTCTGAGGCGATTGATAGTGGCGTCCTTTCTTTTAATCTTTTGCTTAGTCTACCGTAGAGATAAAACTATCCGTTTGTGGGACATATCAGGACATATCTGCTCTTCCTCTAACCTAAGTCTCTTTGACAAAGGATGAAATTCTTTCTGACCCTAGATACCATGGACTGTGGCCTGTCTCGCTTCCCATTTGACTTTGCATTGGACGCAAATGATGTTGCAATGGGATTGTCTGCATGGGCCTGAAAGTCAGCACAGAGCAATTCTGCGATTTTCCCTCTGTGCTTGTTCTTCGAGAGATTATCTCTAGACTCTTTCAACTTGGAGACTGTCTTGTAAAGTTTACTTGGCTCTCGGGTTATGGGAGTGGAAGATGCCATGTTAAGTAACTTATACAAGTCAGCCTTCCTGTTCTTATGATGTTTGGCGTGTAGAAATATGGCAATAGCGGCTTCATTGGTGAGTAATACTTTATCCCCACAAAGGACACCTGGTAGTTCACGACCACATTCTGTACACTTAGTCATGATGGAACCGACGACTCATATATACCCACTTTATATGTGTAATAAATGTTTGCCCCACATACCAATAGCTATGACTAACCAGGGAATGTGATAAATCTAAATTGCCACGAACTCGTTACGGCGATATTTCTACAGGCATACATGCAGTCACTGATCCAATGATGTAACTCTTCCATTGCAAATGAACTGATTGCGGGGCCAGTAATTTCACAAGGATCCTACTAACTCAAGACCGAGACAATGTTTCTATTATTAGTTATTCAAATGTAGTTAATTATTTCTTTTAATTATTCAAGCAGTGGCAATCACTTACAATAGATCATTTTAACATAGGGAAAAGGGTACATCAATGAAAATCAAATTTCTCGTCACAGATCACATAGTGTGAGACACGACATGCATCATATACAGAATGACCAAATGCAATCACACAGGCATTGCTCCTCCTCCTACCAGGTCTTGTTCATGAACAGGATGGTGATCGCAGCACTTACTCGCTGCATACATCGAGTAAGCGAGTAAGTGAAGGAGAAAAACTCATTCTACCACAACTTAAAACCTAAATATAAATAAACAAAATAGATAATGAATTATCTCACCAGTGGTAGTTTGATGTATATGTTTTCAATGTATATAAAACATAACGGTACATAAATTATAAAATAAATAAAGAATAAGATATAGACAAAATATGAATCTAAATATTTCCAGCATGAAATTCCAGCCTACTTTATACCCCAGTGAGGTTTTAATTTTACTCAACAGAACTATGTGCTGGGATATGTATTTCTGTGCAGGATAAGTCTTTCATCGCAAATCGTGTGGTGTGACCCCCAGAGGCGCATAGCTCTTTTCCTTGTCCCTTGTCTCTATATGACCATATAGGTTAAAGCATCCTACTTAAATCAATCAATCAGAACCGACAGATCCATCATGGGTGGGGGTGAGGGTCCAGGTCTTCCTCTTCCTACTTGAGCATAGAGGCCCCTTTATAATAGAGCCTTCCACCCCATCATCTGCTTCACTTACTTAAACATAGTTTTGATACAAATTTCAAGCAATAATAAAAGAAATCCACTGCCTTACCAGTATTGTAATGCAGAAAATCAGATAGCTGTATTTCAGATCAGAAGAAGAATAAGAGGGAAATCTAAAAAATAAAGTTAAAATTGCCAATGTGAGAAGAACCTTGGCTTCTTTTTCATTAGATACAAAAGAAAAAATGTTCGATAACATGAATAAGCAAGATAAAAGTCACAAAATTAGCATGCAAATGTAGAATGTTATTTATAAAAAAAATGTATTTATAACTAGCTGTGTTACATAAAAAGATGGCAACAAGTTATGCTCTATCTAAGTCTATTTCTATTTCTGCTCTTAGGGGTATAAGGAGGGGGGTGTATAAATACAAAAGCTTAAATGGGGAGGTGTTTATGGGTGGGATGCAATGTTACGTGAAGGGAGAGGGGTATGGTCAAATGCTGGACCCGGAAAATGCAAACCCCCCTCAGATGACAATTGCTAGAATAAATTACCAGAAAAATGCTACGCAGCAGTGAGGATAAATATAGGGAGGAAGTTCCAAAGGATGATAGCAACTGGGGATAGATGATAACTAGTAGTAAAATCAGAACTATTTTATGACATGCCTAATACCGCCAGTGGCTAATTCAGAGGGGGGTGGGGGGGTACCGGGGGCACATGCCCCCCCCCCTCCCCTTTGGCCCAATAATAGGCAAAAGAGAGCCACCCTCCTCTTTCTCTGAAAAAAGGGGCATAACCATTTAATCGCATAATCAATTCTTTCTGCCAGATTCATGTCGCAACCCTCCCGAAATAAACCGTTTGAACCGAATTCGGATCAAAAACTACCCCGAAGTACACATTTACGCCTGATTTCGTTTGAACCGAATTCGGATCAAAACTATCCCGAAGTACATATTTACGCCTGATTCATGTCGCAATCCATATAGAAATTAACGTTTTGAACCGAATTCGGATCAATACTACCCCGAAATATATATTTAGGCCAGATTCATGTCGCAACCCTCCCGAAATAAACGGTTTGAACTGAATTCGGATCAAAACTACCCCGAAAAATATATTTACGCCAGATTCATGTCGCAACCCTCCCGAAATAAACCGTTTGAACCGAATTCGGATCAAAACTACCCCGAAATACATATTTACGCCTGACTCATGTCGCAATCCATATAGAAATTAACGTTTAGAACCGAATTCGGATCAAAACTACCCCGAAATATATATTTAGACCAGATTCATGTCGCAACCCTCCCAAAATAAACGGTTTGAACTGAATTTGGATCAAAACTACCCCGAAAAATATATTTACGCCAGATTCATGTCGCAACCCTCCCGAAATAAACCGTTTGAACCGAATTCGGATCAAAACTACCCCGAATTACATATTTACGCCTGATTCATGTCGCAATCCATATAGAAATTAACGTTTTGAACCGAATTCGGATCAAAATTACCTCGAAATATAAATTTACGCCAGATTCATGTCGCAACCCCCCCAAAATAAACCGTTTGAACCGAATTCGGATCAAAACTACACCGAAATATATATTCACGCCAGATTCATGTCGCAACCATCCCGAAATAAACCGATTGAACCGAATTCGGATCAAAACTACCCCGAAATACATATTTACGCCTGACTCATGTCGCAATCCATATACAAAATTAACGTTTAGAACCGAATTCGGATCAAAACTACCCCGAAATATAGATTTACGCCAGATTCCTGTCGCAACCCTCCCGAAATAATCCGTTTGAACCGAATTCGGATCAAAACTACCCCGAAATATATATTCACGCCAGATTCATGTCGCAACCCTCCCGAAATAAACCGATGGAACCGAATTCGGATCAAAACTACCCCGAAATACATATTTACGCTAGATTCATGTCGCAACCCTCCCGAAATAAACCGTTTGAACCGAATTCGGATCAAAACTACCCCGAAATACATATTTACGCAAGATTCATGTCGCAATCCACATAGAAATTAACGTTTAGAACCGAATTCGGATCAAAACTACCCCGAATTATATATTTACGCCAGATTCATGTCGCAACCCTCCCGAAATAAACCGTTTGAACCGAATTCGGATCAAAACTACCCCGAAATATATATTCACGCCAGATTCATGTCGCAACCCTCCCGAAATAAACCGTTTGTACCGAATTCGGATCAAAATTACCCCAAAATACATATTTACGCCAGGTTCATGCCGCAACCCATATAGAAATCAACGTTTAGAGCCAAATTCAGATCAAAACTACCCCGAAATATATATTTACGCCAGATTCATGTCGCAACCCTCCCGAAATAAACCGTTTGAACCGAATTCGGATCAAAACTACCCCAAAATACATATTTACGCCAGATTCATGTCGCAACCCATAAAAAAATCAACGTTTTGAACCGAATTCGGATCAAAACTACCCCGAAATATATATTTCCGCCAGATTCATGTCGCAACCCTCCCGAAATAAACCGATGGAACCGAATTCGGATCAAAACTACCCCGAAATACATATTTACGCCAGATTCATGTCGCCATCCATATAGAAATCAACGTTTTGAACCGAATTCGGATCAATACTACCCCAAAATATATATTTACGCCTGATTCATGTCGCAACCCTCCCGAAATAAACCGATTGAACCGAATTCGGATCAAAACTACCCCGAAATATATATTCACGCCAGATTCATGTCGCAACCCTCCCGAAATAAACCGATTGAACCTAATTCGGATCAAAACTACCCCGAAATACATATTTACGCCTGACTCATGTCGCAATCCATATAGAAATTAACGTTTAGAACCGAATTCGGATCAAAACTACCCCGAAATATAGATTTAAGCCAGATTCATGTCGCAAACCTCCCGAAATAATCCGTTTGAACCGAATTCGGATCAAAACTACCCCGAAATATATATTCACGCCAGATTCATGTCGCAACCCTCCCGAAATAAACCGATGGAACCGAATTCGGATCAAAACTACCCCGAAATACATATTTACGCCAGATTCATGTCGCAACCCTCCCGAAATAAACCGTTTGAACCGAATTCGGATCAAAACTACTCCGAAATATATATTCACTCCAGATTCATGTCGCAACCCTCCCGAAATAAACCGATGGAACCGAATTCGGATCAAAACTACCCCGAAATATATATTCACGCCAGATTCATGTCGCAACCCTCCCGAAATAAACCGATGGAACCGAATTCAAAACTACCCCGAAATATATATTCACGCCAGATTCATGTCGCAACCCTCCCGAAATAAACCGTTTGAACCAAATTCGGATGAAAACTACCCCGAAATATATATTCACGCCAGATTCATGTCGCAACCCTCCCGAAATAAACCGTTTGAACCGAATTCGGATCAAAACTACCCCGAAATACATATTTACGCCAGATTCATGTCGCCATCCATATAGAAATCAACGTTTTGAACCGAATTCGGATCAATACTACCCCAAAATATATATTTACGCCTGATTCATGTCGCAACCCTCCCGAAATAAACCGATTGAACCGAATTCGGATCAAAACTACCCCGAAATATATATTCACGCCAGATTCATGTCGCAACCCTCCCGAAATAAACCGATTGAACCTAATTCGGATCAAAACTACCCCGAAATACATATTTACGCCTGACTCATGTCGCAATCCATATAGAAATTAACGTTTAGAACCGAATTCGGATCAAAACTACCCCGAAATATAGATTTAAGCCAGATTCATGTCGCAAACCTCCCGAAATAATCCGTTTGAACCGAATTCGGATCAAAACTACCCCGAAATATATATTCACGCCAGATTCATGTCGCAACCCTCCCGAAATAAACCGATGGAACCGAATTCGGATCAAAACTACCCCGAAATACATATTTACGCCAGATTCATGTCGCAACCCTCCCGAAATAAACCGTTTGAACCGAATTCGGATCAAAACTACTCCGAAATATATATTCACTCCAGATTCATGTCGCAACCCTCCCGAAATAAACCGATGGAACCGAATTCGGATCAAAACTACCCCGAAATATATATTCACGCCAGATTCATGTCGCAACCCTCCCGAAATAAACCGATGGAACCGAATTCAAAACTACCCCGAAATATATATTCACGCCAGATTCATGTCGCAACCCTCCCGAAATAAACCGTTTGAACCAAATTCGGATGAAAACTACCCCGAAATATATATTCACGCCAGATTCATGTCGCAACCCTCCCGAAATAAACCGTTTGAACCGAATTCGGATCAAAATTACCCCAAAGAACATATTTACGCCAGGTTCATGCCGCAACCCATATAGAAATCAACGTTTAGAGCCAAATTCAGATCAAAACTACCCCGAAATATATATTTACGCCAGATTCATGTCGCAACCCTCCCGAAATAAACCGTTTGAAACGAATTCGGATCAAAACTACCCCGAAATACATATTTACGCCAGATTCATGTCGCAACCCATAAAAAAATCAACGTTTTGAACCGAATTCGGATCAAAACTACCCCGAAATATATATTTCCGCCAGATTCATGTCGCAACCCTCCCGAAATAAACCGATGGAACCGAATTCGGATCAAAACTACCCCGAAATACATATTTACGCCAGATTCATGTCGCCACCCATATAGAAATCAACGTTTTGAACCGAATTCGGATCAATACTACCCCAAAATATATATTTACGCCTGATTCATGTCGCAACCCTCCCGAAATAAACCGTTTGAACCGAATTCGGATCAAAACTACCCCGAAATACATATTTACGCCTGATTGATGTCGCAATCCATATAGAAGTCAACGTTTTGAACCGATTTCGGATCAAAACTACCCGAAATATATATTTACGCAAGATTCATATCGCAACCCTACCGAAATAAACCGTTTGAACCAAATTCGGATCAAAAACTACCCCGAAGTACACATTTACGCCTGATTTCGTTTGAACCGAATTCGGATCAAAACTACCCCGAAGTACATATTTACGCCTGATTCATGTCGCAATCCATATAGAAATTAACGTTTTGAACCGAATTCGGATCAATACTACCCCGAAATATATATTTAGGCCAGATTCATGTCGCAACCCTCCCGAAATAAACCGTTTGAACCGAATTCGGATCAAAATTACCCCGAATTACATATTTACGCCTGATTCATGTCGCAATCCATATAGAAATTAACGTTTAGAACCGAATTCGGATCAAAATTACCCCGAAATATAAATTTACGCCAGATTCATGTCGCAACCCTCCCAAAATAAACCGTTTGAACCGAATTCGGATCAAAACTACCCCGAAATATATATTCACGCCAGATTCATGTCGTAACCCTCCCGAAATAAACCGATTGAACCGAATTCGGATCAAAACTACCCCGAAATACATATTTACGCCAGATTCATGTCTCAACCCATAAAAAAATCAACGTTTTGAACCGAATTCGGATCAAAACTACCCCGAAATATATATTTACGCCAGATTCATGTCGCAACCATCCCGAAATAAACCGATTGAACCGAATTCGGATCAAAACTACCCCGAAATACATATTTACGCCAGATTCATGTCGCCACCCCTATAGAAATCAACGTTTTGAACCGAATTCGGATCAAAACTATCCCGACAAATATATTTACGCCAGATTCATGTCGCAACCCTCCCGAAATAAACCGTTTGAACCGAATTCGGATCAAAACTACCCCGAAATACATATTTACGCCTGATTCATGTCGCAATCCATATAGAAGTCAACGCTTTGAATCATGTCGCACCTCCCCCGAAATAAACCGTTGGAACCGAATTCGGATCAAAACTACCCCGAAATACATATTTACGCCTGATTCATGCCGCAATCCATATAGAAATTAACGTTTAGAACCGAATTCGGATCAAAACTACCTCGAAATATATATTTACGCCAGATTCATGTCGCAATCCTCCCGAAATAAACCGTTTGAACCGAATTCGGATCAAAACTACCCCGAAATACATATTTACGCCAGATTCATGTCGCAACCCATAAAGAAATCAACGTTTTGAACCGAATTCGGATCAAAACTACCCCAAAATACATATTTACGCCAGATTCATGTCGCAACCCATAAAAAAATCAACGTTTTGAACCGAATTCGGATCAAAACTACCCCGAAATATATATTTCCGCCAGATTCATGTCGCAACCCTCCCGAAATAAACCGATGGAACCGAATTCGGATCAAAACTACCCCGAAATACATATTTACGCCAGATTCATGTCGCCATCCATATAGAAATCAACGTTTTGAACCGAATTCGGATCAATACTACCCCAAAATATATATTTACGCCTGATTCATGTCGCAACCCTCCCGAAATAAACCGATTGAACCGAATTCGGATCAAAACTACCCCGAAATATATATTCACGCCAGATTCATGTCGCAACCCTCCCGAAATAAACCGATTGAACCTAATTCGGATCAAAACTACCCCGAAATACATATTTACGCCTGACTCATGTCGCAATCCATATAGAAATTAACGTTTAGAACCGAATTCGGATCAAAACTACCCCGAAATATAGATTTAAGCCAGATTCATGTCGCAAACCTCCCGAAATAATCCGTTTGAACCGAATTCGGATCAAAACTACCCCGAAATATATATTCACGCCAGATTCATGTCGCAACCCTCCCGAAATAAACCGATGGAACCGAATTCGGATCAAAACTACCCCGAAATACATATTTACGCCAGATTCATGTCGCAACCCTCCCGAAATAAACCGTTTGAACCGAATTCGGATCAAAACTACTCCGAAATATATATTCACTCCAGATTCATGTCGCAACCCTCCCGAAATAAACCGATGGAACCGAATTCGGATCAAAACTACCCCGAAATATATATTCACGCCAGATTCATGTCGCAACCCTCCCGAAATAAACCGATGGAACCGAATTCAAAACTACCCCGAAATATATATTCACGCCAGATTCATGTCGCAACCCTCCCGAAATAAACCGTTTGAACCAAATTCGGATGAAAACTACCCCGAAATATATATTCACGCCAGATTCATGTCGCAACCCTCCCGAAATAAACCGTTTGAACCGAATTCGGATCAAAATTACCCCAAAATACATATTTACGCCAGGTTCATGCCGCAACCCATATAGAAATCAACGTTTAGAGCCAAATTCAGATCAAAACTACCCCGAAATATATATTTACGCCAGATTCATGCCGCAACCCTCCCGAAATAAACCGTTTGAAACGAATTCGGATCAAAACTACCCCGAAATACATATTTACGCCAGATTCATGTCGCAACCCATAAAAAAATCAACGTTTTGAACCGAATTCGGATCAAAACTACCCCGAAATATATATTTCCGCCAGATTCATGTCGCAACCCTCCCGAAATAAACCGATGGAACCGAATTCGGATCAAAACTACCCCGAAATACATATTTACGCCAGATTCATGTCGCCACCCATATAGAAATCAACGTTTTGAACCGAATTCGGATCAATACTACCCCAAAATATATATTTACGCCTGATTCATGTCGCAACCCTCCCGAAATAAACCGTTTGAACCGAATTCGGATCAAAACTACCCCGAAATACATATTTACGCCTGATTGATGTCGCAATCCATATAGAAGTCAACGTTTTGAACCGATTTCGGATCAAAACTACCCGAAATATATATTTACGCAAGATTCATATCGCAACCCTACCGAAATAAACCGTTTGAACCAAATTCGGATCAAAAACTACCCCGAAGTACACATTTACGCCTGATTTCGTTTGAACCGAATTCGGATCAAAACTACCCCGAAGTACATATTTACGCCTGATTCATGTCGCAATCCATATAGAAATTAACGTTTTGAACCGAATTCGGATCAATACTACCCCGAAATATATATTTAGGCCAGATTCATGTCGCAACCCTCCCGAAATAAACGGTTTGAACTGAATTCGGATCAAAACTACCCCGAAAAATATATTTACGCCAGATTCATGTCGCAACCCTCCCGAAATAAACCGTTTGAACCGAATTCGGATCAAAATTACCCCGAATTACATATTTACGCCTGATTCATGTCGCAATCCATATAGAAATTAACGTTTAGAACCGAATTCGGATCAAAATTACCCCGAAATATAAATTTACGCCAGATTCATGTCGCAACCCTCCCAAAATAAACCGTTTGAACCGAATTCGGATCAAAACTACCCCGAAATATATATTCACGCCAGATTCATGTCGTAACCCTCCCGAAATAAACCGATTGAACCGAATTCGGATCAAAACTACCCCGAAATACATATTTACGCCAGATTCATGTCTCAACCCATAAAAAAATCAACGTTTTGAACCGAATTCGGATCAAAATTACCCCGAAATATATATTTACGCCAGATTCATGTCGCAACCATCCCGAAATAAACCGATTGAACCGAATTCGGATCAAAACTACCCCGAAATACATATTTACGCCAGATTCATGTCGCCACCCCTATAGAAATCAACGTTTTGAACCGAATTCGGATCAAAACTATCCCGACAAATATATTTACGCCAGATTCATGTCGCAACCCTCCCGAAATAAACCGTTTGAACCGAATTCGGATCAAAACTACCCCGAAATACATATTTACGCCTGATTCATGTCGCAATCCATATAGAAGTCAACGCTTTGAATCATGTCGCACCTCCCCCGAAATAAACCGTTGGAACCGAATTCGGATCAAAACTACCCCGAAATACATATTTACGCCTGATTCATGCCGCAATCCATATAGAAATTAACGTTTAGAACCGAATTCGGATCAAAACTACCTCGAAATATATATTTACGCCAGATTCATGTCGCAATCCTCCCGAAATAAACCGTTTGAACCGAATTCGGATCAAAACTACCCCGAAATACATATTTACGCCAGATTCATGTCGCAACCCATAAAGAAATCAACGTTTTGAACCGAATTCGGATCAAAACTACCCCGAAATACATATTTACGCCAGATTCATGTCGCAACCCTCCCGAAATAAACCGATGGAACCGAATTCGGATCAAAACTACCCCGAAATACATATTTACGCCAGATTCATGTCTCAACCCATAAAGAAATCAACGTTTTGAACCGAATTCGGATCAAAACTACCCCGAAATATATATTTACGCCAGATTCATGTCGCAACCATCCCGAAATAAACCGATTGAAGCGAATTCGGATCAAAACTACCCCGAAATACATATTGACGCCAGATTCATGTCGCCACCCCTATAGAAATCAACGTTTTGAACCGAATTCGGATAAAAACTATCCCGACAAATATATTTACGCCAGATTCATGTCGCAACCCTCCCGAAATAAACCGTTTGAACCGAATTCGGATCAAAACTACCCCGAAATACATATTTACGCCTGATTCATGTCGCAATCCATATAGAAGTCAACGTTTTGAATCATGTCGCACCTCCCCCGAAATAAATCGTTGGAACCGAATTCGGATCAAAACTACCCCGAAATACATATTTACGCCTGATTCATGCCGCAATCCATATAGAAATTAACGTTTAGAACCGAATTCGGATCAAAACTACCTCGAAATATATATTTACGCCAGATTCATGTCGCAACCCTCCCGAAATAAACCGTTTGAACCGAATTCGGATCAAAACTACCCCGAAATACATATTTACGCCAGATTCATGTCGCAACCCATAAAGAAATCAACGTTTTGAACCGAATTCGGATCAAAACTACCCCGAAATACATATTTACGCCAGATTCATGTCGCAACCCTCCCGAAATAAACCGATGGAACCGAATTCGGATCAAAACTACCCCGAAATACATATTTACGCCAGATTCATGTCGCAACCCTCCCGAAATAAACCGTTTGAACCGAATTCGGATCAAAACTACCCCGAAATACATATTTACCCAAGATTCATGTCGCAATCCACATAGAAATTAACGTTTAGAACCGAATTCGGATCAAAACTGCCCCGAATTATATATTTACGCCAGATTCATGTCGCAACCCTCCCGAAATAAACCGTTTGAACCGAATTCGGATCAAAACTACCCCGAAATATATATTCACGCCAGATTCATGTCGCAACCCTCCCGAAATAAACCGTTTGAACCGAATTCGGATCAAAATTACCCCAAAATACATATTTACGCCAGGTTCATGCCGCAACCCATATAGAAATCAACGTTTAGAGCCAAATTCGGATCAAAACTACCCCGAAATATATATTTACGCCAGATTCATGTCGCAACCCTCCCGAAATAAACCGATTGAACCGAATTCGGATCAAAACTACACCGAAATACATATTTACGCCAGATTCATGTCGCAACCCATAAAAAAATCAACGTTTTGAACCGAATTCGGATCAAAACTACCCCGAAATACATATTTACGCCTGATTGATGTCGCAATCCATATAGAAGTCAACGTTTTGAACCGATTTCGGATCAAAACTACCCGAAATATATATTTACGCAAGATTCATATCGCAACCATCCCGAAATAAACCGTTTGAACCCAATTCGGATCAAAACTACCCCGAAAAATATATTTACGCCTGATTCATGTCGCAACCCTCCCGAAATAAACCGTTTGAACCGAATTCGGATCAAAACTACCCCGAAATACATATTTACGCCTGATTCATGTCGCAATCCATATAGAAATTAACGTTTAGAACCGAATTCGGATCAAAACTACCCCGAAAAATATATTTAGGCCTGATTCATGTCGCAATCCATATAGAAGTCAACGTTTTGAACCGAATTCGGATCAATACTACCCCGAAATATATATTTAGGCCAGATTCATGTCGCAACCCTCCCGAAATAAACCGATTGAACCGAATTCGGATCAAAACTACCCCGAAATACATATTTACGCCAGATTCATGTCGCAACCCATAAAGAAATCCACGTTTTGAATCGAATTCGGATCAAAACTACCCCGAAATATATATTTACGCCAGATTCATGTCGCAACCCTCCCGAAATAAACCGATGGAACCGAATTCGGATCAAAACTACCCCGAAATACATATTTACGCCAGATTCATGTCGCCACCCATATAGAAATCAACGTTTTGAACCGAATTCGGATCAATACTACCCCCAAATATATATTTACGCCAGATTCATGTCGCAACCCTCCCGCAATAAACCGTTTGAACCGAATTCGGATCAAAACTACCCCGAAAAATATATTTAGGCCGGATTCATGTCGCAACCCTCCCGAAATAAACCGTTTGAACCGAATTCGGATCAAAACTACCCCGAAATATATATTCACGCCAGATTCATGTCGCAACCCTCCCGAAATAAACCGTTTGAACCGAATTCGGATCAAAATTACCCCAAAATACATATTTACGCCAGGTTCATGCCGCAACCCATATAGAAATCAACGTTTAGAGCCAAATTCAGATCAAAACTACCCCGAAATATATATTTACGCCAGATTCATGTCGCAACCCTCCCGAAATAAACCGTTTGAACCGAATTCGGATCAAAACTACCCCGAAATACATATTTACGCCAGATTCATGTCGCAACCCATAAAAAAATCAACGTTTTGAACCGAATTCGGATCAAAACTACCCCGAAATATATATTTCCGCCAGATTCATGTCGCAACCCTCCCGAAATAAACCGATGGAACCGAATTCGGATCAAAACTACCCCGAAATACATATTTACGCCAGATTCATGTCGCCACCCATATAGAAATCAACGTTTTGAACCGAATTCGGATCAATACTACCCCAAAATATATATTTACGCCTGATTCATGTCGCAACCCTCCCGAAATAAACCGATTGAACCGAATTCGGATCAAAACTACCCCGAAATATATATTCACGCCAGATTCATGTCGAAACCCTCCCGAAATAAACCGATTGAACCTAATTCGGATCAAAACTACCCCGAAATACATATTTACGCCTGACTCATGTCGCAATCCATATAGAAATTATCGTTTAGAACCGAATTCGGATCAAAACTACCCCGAAATATAGATTTAAGCCAGATTCATGTCGCAACCCTCCCGAAATAATCCGTTTGAACCGAATTCGGATCAAAACTACCCCGAAATATATATTCACGCCAGATTCATGTCGCAACCCTCCCGAAAAAAACCGATGGAACCGAATTCGGATCAAAACTACCCCGAAATACATATTTACGCCAGATTCATGTCGCAACCCTCCCGAAATAAACCGTTTGAACCGAATTCGGATCAAAACTACTCCGAAATATATATTCACGCCAGATTCATGTCGCAACCCTCCCGAAATAAACCGATGGAACCGAATTCGGATCAAAACTACCCCGAAATATATATTCACGCCAGATTCATGTCGCAACCCTCCCGAAATAAACCGATGGAACCAAATTCAAAACTACCCCGAAATATATATTCACGCCAGATTCATGTCGCAACCCTCCCGAAATAAACCGTTTGAACCGAATTCGGATCAAAACTACCCCGAAATATATATTCACGCCAGATTCATGTCGCAACCCTCCCGAAATAAACCGTTTGAACCGAATTCGGATCAAAATTACCCCAAAATACATATTTACGCCAGGTTCATGCCGCAACCCATATAGAAATCAACGTTTAGAGCCAAATTCATATCAAAACTACCCCGAAATATATATTTACGCCAGATTCATGTCGCAACCCTCCCGAAATAAACCGTTTGAACCGAATTCGGATCAAAACTACCCCGAAATACATATTTACGCCAGATTCATGTCGCAACCCATAAAAAAATCAACGTTTTGAACCGAATTCGGATCAAAACTACCCCGAAATATATATTTCCGCCAGATTCATGTCGCAACCCTCCCGAAATAAACCGATGGAACCGAATTCGGATCAAAACTACCCCGAAATACATATTTACGCCAGATTCATGTCGCCACCCATATAGAAATCAACGTTTTGAACCGAATTCGGAACAATACTACCCCAAAATATATATTTACGCCTGATTCATGTCGCAACCCTCCCGAAATAAACCGTTTGAACCGAATTCGGATCAAAACTACCCCGAAATACATATTTACGCCTGATTGGTGTCGCAATCCATATAGAAGTCAACGTTTTGAACCGATTTCGGATCAAAACTACCCGAAATATATATTTACGCAAGATTCATATCGCAACCCTCCCGAAATAAACCGTTTGAACCGAATTCGGATCAAAAACTACCCCGAAGTACACATTTACGCCTGATTTCGTTTGAACCGAATTCGGATCAAAACTACCCCGAAATATATATTCACGCCAGATTCATGTCGCAACCCTCCCGAAATAAACCGATTGGACCGAATTCGGATCAAAACTACCCCGAAATACATATTTACGCCAGATTCATGTCTCAACCCATAAAGAAATCAACGTTTTGAACCGAATTCGGATCAAAACTACCCCGAAATATATATTCACGCCAGATTCATGTCGCAACCCTCCCGAAATATGCCGATGGAACCGAATTCGGATCAAAACTACCCCGAAATACATATTTACGCTAGATTCATGTCGCAACCCTCCCGAAATAAACCGTTTGAACCGAATTCGGATCAAAACTACCCCGAAATACATATTTACGCAAGATTCATGTCGCAATCCACATAGAAATTAACGTTTAGAACCGAATTCGGATCAAAACTACCCCGAATTATATATTTACGCCAGATTTATGTCGCAACCCTCCCGAAATAAACCGTTTGAACCGAATTCGGATCAAAACTACCCCGAAATACATATTTACGCAAGATTCATGTCGCAATCCACATAGAAATTAACGTTTAGAGCCGAATTCGGATCAAAACTACCCCGAATTATATATTTACGCCTGATTCATGTCGCAACCCTCCCGAAATAAACCGTTTGTACCGAATTCGGATCAAAATTACCCCAAAATACATATTTACGCCAGGTTCATGCCGCAACCCATATAGAAATCAACGTTTAGAGCCAAATTCAGATCAAAACTACCCCGAAATATATATTTACGCCAGATTCATGTCGCAACCCTCCCGAAATAAACCGTTTGAACCGAATTCGGATCAAAACTACCCCGAAATACATATTTACGCCAGATTCATGTCGCAACCCATAAAAAAATCAACGTTTTGAACCGAATTCGGATCAAAACTACCCCGAAATATATATTTCCGCCAGATTCATGTCGCAACCCTCCCGAAATAAACCGATGGAACCGAATTCGGATCAAAACTACCCCGAAATACCTGTTTACGCCAGATTCATGTCGCCACCCATATAGAAATCAACGTTTTGAACCGAATTCGGATCAATACTACCCCAAAATATATATTTACGCCTGATTCATGTCGCAACCCTCCCGAAATAAACCGATTGAACCGAATTCGGATCAAAACTACCCCGAAATACATATTTACGCCTGACTCATGTCGCAATCCATATAGAAATTAACGTTTAGAACCGAATTCGGATCAAAACTACCCCGAAATATAGATTTAAGCCAGATTCATGTCGCAACCCTCCCGAAATAATCCGTTTGAACCGAATTCGGATCAAAACTACCCCGAAATATATATTCACGCCAGATTCATGTCGCAACCCTCCCGAAATAAACCGATGGAACCGAATTCGGATCAAAACTACCCCGAAATACATATTTACGCCAGATTCATGTCGCAACCCATAAAAAAATCAACGTTTTGAACCGAATTCGGATCAAAACTACCCCGAAATATATATTTCCGCCAGATTCATGTCGCAACCCTCCCGAAATAAACCGATGGAACCGAATTCGGATCAAAACTACCCCGAAATACATATTTACGCCAGATTCATGTCGCAACCCATAAAAAAATCAACGTTTTGAACCGAATTCGGATCAAAACTACCCCGAAATATATATTTCCGCCAGATTCATGTCGCAACCCTCCCGAAATAAACCGATGGAACCGAATTCGGATCAAAACTACCCCGAAATACATATTTACGCCAGATTCATGTCGCCACCCATATAGAAATCAACGTTTTGAACCGAATTCGGATCAATACTACCCCAAAATATATATTTACGCCTGATTCATGTCGCAACCCTCCCGAAATAAACCGATTGAACCGAATTCGGATCAAAACTACCCCGAAATATATATTCACGCCAGATTCATGTCGAAACCCTCCCGAAATAAACCGATTGAACCTAATTCGGATCAAAACTACCCCGAAATACATATTTACGCCTGACTCATGTCGCAATCCATATAGAAATTATCGTTTAGAACCGAATTCGGATCAAAACTACCCCGAAATATAGATTTAAGCCAGATTCATGTCGCAACCCTCCCGAAATAATCCGTTTGAACCGAATTCGGATCAAAACTACCCCGAAATATATATTCACGCCAGATTCATGTCGCAACCCTCCCGAAAAAAACCGATGGAACCGAATTCGGATCAAAACTACCCCGAAATACATATTTACGCCAGATTCATGTCGCAACCCTCCCGAAATAAACCGTTTGAACCGAATTCGGATCAAAACTACTCCGAAATATATATTCACGCCAGATTCATGTCGCAACCCTCCCGAAATAAACCGATGGAACCGAATTCGGATCAAAACTACCCCGAAATATATATTCACGCCAGATTCATGTCGCAACCCTCCCGAAATAAACCGATGGAACCGAATTCAAAACTACCCCGAAATATATATTCACGCCAGATTCATGTCGCAACCCTCCCGAAATAAACCGTTTGAACCGAATTCGGATCAAAACTACCCCGAAATATATATTCACGCCAGATTCATGTCGCAACCCTCCCGAAATAAACCGTTTGAACCGAATTCGGATCAAAATTACCCCAAAATACATATTTACGCCAGGTTCATGCCGCAACCCATATAGAAATCAACGTTTAGAGCCAAATTCAGATCAAAACTACCCCGAAATATATATTTACGCCAGATTCATGTCGCAACCCTCCCGAAATAAACCGTTTGAACCGAATTCGGATCAAAACTACCCCGAAATACATATTTACGCCAGATTCATGTCGCAACCCATAAAAAAATCAACGTTTTGAACCGAATTCGGATCAAAACTACCCCGAAATATATATTTCCGCCAGATTCATGTCGCAACCCTCCCGAAATAAACCGATGGAACCGAATTCGGATCAAAACTACCCCGAAATACATATTTACGCCAGATTCATGTCGCCACCCATATAGAAATCAACGTTTTGAACCGAATTCGGATCAATACTACCCCAAAATATATATTTACGCCTGATTCATGTCGCAACCCTCCCGAAATAAACCGATTGAACCGAATTCGGATCAAAACTACCCCGAAATATATATTCACGCCAGATTCATGTCGCAACCCTCCCGAAATAAACCGATTGAACCTAATTCGGATCAAAACTACCCCGAAATACATATTTACGCCTGACTCATGTCGCAATCCATATAGAAATTAACGTTTAGAACCGAATTCGGATCAAAACTACCCCGAAATATAGATTTAAGCCAGATTCATGTCGCAACCCTCCCGAAATAATCCGTTTGAACCGAATTCGGATCAAAACTACCCCGAAATATATATTCACGCCAGATTCATGTCGCAACCCTCCCGAAATAAACCGATGGAACCGAATTCGGATCAAAACTACCCCGAAATACATATTTACGCCAGATTCATGTCGCAACCCTCCCGAAATAAACCGATGGAACCGAATTCGGATCAAAACTACTCCGAAATATATATTCACTCCAGATTCATGTCGCAACCCTCCCGAAATAAACCGATGGAACCGAATTCGGATCAAAACTACCCCGAAATATATATTCACGCCAGATTCATGTCGCAACCCTCCCGAAATAAACCGTTTGAACCAAATTCGGATCAAAACTACCCCGAAATATATATTCACGCCAGATTCATGTCGCAACCCTCCCGAAATAAACCGTTTGAACCGAATTCGGATCAAAACTACCCCGAAATACATATGTACGCCTGATTCATGCCGCAATCCATATAGAAATTAACGTTTAGAACCGAATTCGGATCAAAACTACCTCGAAATATATATTTACGCCAGATTCATGTCGCAACCCTCCCGAAATAAACCGTTTGAACCGAATTCGGATCAAAACTACCCCGAAATACATATTTACGCCAGATTCATGTCGCAACCCATAAAGAAATCAACGTTTTGAACCGAATTCGGATCAAAACTACCCCGAAATACATATTTACGCCAGATTCATGTCGCAACCCTCCCGAAATAAACCGATGGAACCGAATTCGGATCAAAACTACCCCGAAATACATATTTACGCCAGATTCATGTCGCAACCCTCCCGAAATAAACCGTTTGAACCGAATTCGGATCAAAACTACCCCGAAATACATATTGACGCAAGATTCATGTCGCAATCCACATAGAAATTAACGTTTAGAACCGAATTCGGATCAAAACTGCCCCGAATTATATATTTACGCCAGATTCATGTCGCAACCCTCCCGAAATAAACCGTTTGAACCGAATTCGGATCAAAACTACCCCGAAATATATATTCACGCCAGATTCATGTCGCAACCCTCCCGAAATAAACCGTTTGAACCGAATTCGGATCAAAATTACCCCAAAATACATATTTACGCCAGGTTCATGCCGCAACCCATATAGAAATCAACGTTTAGAGCCAAATTCGGATCAAAACTACCCCGAAATATATATTTACGCCAGATTCATGTCGCAACCCTCCCGAAATAAACCGATTGAACCGAATTCGGATCAAAACTACACCGAAATACATATTTACGCCAGATTCATGTCGCAACCCATAAAAAAATCAACGTTTTGAACCGAATTCGGATCAAAACTACCCCGAAATACATATTTACGCCTGATTGATGTCGCAATCCATATAGAAGTCAACGTTTTGAACCGATTTCGGATCAAAACTACCCGAAATATATATTTACGCCAGATTCATATCGCAACCATCCCGAAATAAACCGTTTGAACCGAATTCGGATCAAAACTACCCCGAAAAATATATTTACGCCTGATTCATGTCGCAACCCTCCCGAAATAAACCGATGGAACCGAATTCGGATCAAAACTACCCCGAAATATATATTCACGCCAGATTCATGTCGCAACCCTCCCGAAATAAACCGATGGAACCAAATTCAAAACTACCCCGAAATATATATTCACGCCAGATTCATGTCGCAACCCTCCCGAAATAAACCGTTTGAACCGAATTCGGATCAAAACTACCCCGAAATATATATTCACGCCAGATTCATGTCGCAACCCTCCCGAAATAAACCGTTTGAACCGAATTCGGATCAAAATTACCCCAAAATACATATTTACGCCAGGTTCATGCCGCAACCCATATAGAAATCAACGTTTAGAGCCAAATTCATATCAAAACTACCCCGAAATATATATTTACGCCAGATTCATGTCGCAACCCTCCCGAAATAAACCGTTTGAACCGAATTCGGATCAAAACTACCCCGAAATACATATTTACGCCAGATTCATGTCGCAACCCATAAAAAAATCAACGTTTTGAACCGAATTCGGATCAAAACTACCCCGAAATATATATTTCCGCCAGATTCATGTCGCAACCCTCCCGAAATAAACCGATGGAACCGAATTCGGATCAAAACTACCCCGAAATACATATTTACGCCAGATTCATGTCGCCACCCATATAGAAATCAACGTTTTGAACCGAATTCGGAACAATACTACCCCAAAATATATATTTACGCCTGATTCATGTCGCAACCCTCCCGAAATAAACCGTTTGAACCGAATTCGGATCAAAACTACCCCGAAATACATATTTACGCCTGATTGGTGTCGCAATCCATATAGAAGTCAACGTTTTGAACCGATTTCGGATCAAAACTACCCGAAATATATATTTACGCAAGATTCATATCGCAACCCTCCCGAAATAAACCGTTTGAACCGAATTCGGATCAAAAACTACCCCGAAGTACACATTTACGCCTGATTTCGTTTGAACCGAATTCGGATCAAAACTACCCCGAAATATATATTCACGCCAGATTCATGTCGCAACCCTCCCGAAATAAACCGATTGGACCGAATTCGGATCAAAACTACCCCGAAATACATATTTACGCCAGATTCATGTCTCAACCCATAAAGAAATCAACGTTTTGAACCGAATTCGGATCAAAACTACCCCGAAATATATATTCACGCCAGATTCATGTCGCAACCCTCCCGAAATATGCCGATGGAACCGAATTCGGATCAAAACTACCCCGAAATACATATTTACGCTAGATTCATGTCGCAACCCTCCCGAAATAAACCGTTTGAACCGAATTCGGATCAAAACTACCCCGAAATACATATTTACGCAAGATTCATGTCGCAATCCACATAGAAATTAACGTTTAGAACCGAATTCGGATCAAAACTACCCCGAATTATATATTTACGCCAGATTTATGTCGCAACCCTCCCGAAATAAACCGTTTGAACCGAATTCGGATCAAAACTACCCCGAAATACATATTTACGCAAGATTCATGTCGCAATCCACATAGAAATTAACGTTTAGAGCCGAATTCGGATCAAAACTACCCCGAATTATATATTTACGCCTGATTCATGTCGCAACCCTCCCGAAATAAACCGTTTGTACCGAATTCGGATCAAAATTACCCCAAAATACATATTTACGCCAGGTTCATGCCGCAACCCATATAGAAATCAACGTTTAGAGCCAAATTCAGATCAAAACTACCCCGAAATATATATTTACGCCAGATTCATGTCGCAACCCTCCCGAAATAAACCGTTTGAACCGAATTCGGATCAAAACTACCCCGAAATACATATTTACGCCAGATTCATGTCGCAACCCATAAAAAAATCAACGTTTTGAACCGAATTCGGATCAAAACTACCCCGAAATATATATTTCCGCCAGATTCATGTCGCAACCCTCCCGAAATAAACCGATGGAACCGAATTCGGATCAAAACTACCCCGAAATACCTATTTACGCCAGATTCATGTCGCCACCCATATAGAAATCAACGTTTTGAACCGAATTCGGATCAATACTACCCCAAAATATATATTTACGCCTGATTCATGTCGCAACCCTCCCGAAATAAACCGATTGAACCGAATTCGGATCAAAACTACCCCGAAATATATATTCACGCCAGATTCATGTCGCAACCCTCCCGAAATAAACCGATTGAACCTAATTCGGATCAAAACTACCCCGAAATACATATTTACGCCTGACTCATGTCGCAATCCATATAGAAATTAACGTTTAGAACCGAATTCGGATCAAAACTACCCCGAAATATAGATTTAAGCCAGATTCATGTCGCAACCCTCCCGAAATAATCCGTTTGAACCGAATTCGGATCAAAACTACCCCGAAATATATATTCACGCCAGATTCATGTCGCAACCCTCCCGAAATAAACCGATGGAACCGAATTCGGATCAAAACTACCCCGAAATACATATTTACGCCAGATTCATGTCGCAACCCATAAAAAAATCAACGTTTTGAACCGAATTCGGATCAAAACTACCCCGAAATATATATTTCCGCCAGATTCATGTCGCAACCCTCCCGAAATAAACCGATGGAACCGAATTCGGATCAAAACTACCCCGAAATACATATTTACGCCAGATTCATGTCGCAACCCATAAAAAAATCAACGTTTTGAACCGAATTCGGATCAAAACTACCCCGAAATATATATTTCCGCCAGATTCATGTCGCAACCCTCCCGAAATAAACCGATGGAACCGAATTCGGATCAAAACTACCCCGAAATACATATTTACGCCAGATTCATGTCGCCACCCATATAGAAATCAACGTTTTGAACCGAATTCGGATCAATACTACCCCAAAATATATATTTACGCCTGATTCATGTCGCAACCCTCCCGAAATAAACCGATTGAACCGAATTCGGATCAAAACTACCCCGAAATATATATTCACGCCAGATTCATGTCGAAACCCTCCCGAAATAAACCGATTGAACCTAATTCGGATCAAAACTACCCCGAAATACATATTTACGCCTGACTCATGTCGCAATCCATATAGAAATTATCGTTTAGAACCGAATTCGGATCAAAACTACCCCGAAATATAGATTTAAGCCAGATTCATGTCGCAACCCTCCCGAAATAATCCGTTTGAACCGAATTCGGATCAAAACTACCCCGAAATATATATTCACGCCAGATTCATGTCGCAACCCTCCCGAAAAAAACCGATGGAACCGAATTCGGATCAAAACTACCCCGAAATACATATTTACGCCAGATTCATGTCGCAACCCTCCCGAAATAAACCGTTTGAACCGAATTCGGATCAAAACTACTCCGAAATATATATTCACGCCAGATTCATGTCGCAACCCTCCCGAAATAAACCGATGGAACCGAATTCGGATCAAAACTACCCCGAAATATATATTCACGCCAGATTCATGTCGCAACCCTCCCGAAATAAACCGATGGAACCGAATTCAAAACTACCCCGAAATATATATTCACGCCAGATTCATGTCGCAACCCTCCCGAAATAAACCGTTTGAACCGAATTCGGATCAAAACTACCCCGAAATATATATTCACGCCAGATTCATGTCGCAACCCTCCCGAAATAAACCGTTTGAACCGAATTCGGATCAAAATTACCCCAAAATACATATTTACGCCAGGTTCATGCCGCAACCCATATAGAAATCAACGTTTAGAGCCAAATTCAGATCAAAACTACCCCGAAATATATATTTACGCCAGATTCATGTCGCAACCCTCCCGAAATAAACCGTTTGAACCGAATTCGGATCAAAACTACCCCGAAATACATATTTACGCCAGATTCATGTCGCAACCCATAAAAAAATCAACGTTTTGAACCGAATTCGGATCAAAACTACCCCGAAATATATATTTCCGCCAGATTCATGTCGCAACCCTCCCGAAATAAACCGATGGAACCGAATTCGGATCAAAACTACCCCGAAATACATATTTACGCCAGATTCATGTCGCCACCCATATAGAAATCAACGTTTTGAACCGAATTCGGATCAATACTACCCCAAAATATATATTTACGCCTGATTCATGTCGCAACCCTCCCGAAATAAACCGATTGAACCGAATTCGGATCAAAACTACCCCGAAATATATATTCACGCCAGATTCATGTCGCAACCCTCCCGAAATAAACCGATTGAACCTAATTCGGATCAAAACTACCCCGAAATACATATTTACGCCTGACTCATGTCGCAATCCATATAGAAATTAACGTTTAGAACCGAATTCGGATCAAAACTACCCCGAAATATAGATTTAAGCCAGATTCATGTCGCAACCCTCCCGAAATAATCCGTTTGAACCGAATTCGGATCAAAACTACCCCGAAATATATATTCACGCCAGATTCATGTCGCAACCCTCCCGAAATAAACCGATGGAACCGAATTCGGATCAAAACTACCCCGAAATACATATTTACGCCAGATTCATGTCGCAACCCTCCCGAAATAAACCGATGGAACCGAATTCGGATCAAAACTACTCCGAAATATATATTCACTCCAGATTCATGTCGCAACCCTCCCGAAATAAACCGATGGAACCGAATTCGGATCAAAACTACCCCGAAATATATATTCACGCCAGATTCATGTCGCAACCCTCCCGAAATAAACCGTTTGAACCAAATTCGGATCAAAACTACCCCGAAATATATATTCACGCCAGATTCATGTCGCAACCCTCCCGAAATAAACCGTTTGAACCGAATTCGGATCAAAACTACCCCGAAATACATATGTACGCCTGATTCATGCCGCAATCCATATAGAAATTAACGTTTAGAACCGAATTCGGATCAAAACTACCTCGAAATATATATTTACGCCAGATTCATGTCGCAACCCTCCCGAAATAAACCGTTTGAACCGAATTCGGATCAAAACTACCCCGAAATACATATTTACGCCAGATTCATGTCGCAACCCATAAAGAAATCAACGTTTTGAACCGAATTCGGATCAAAACTACCCCGAAATACATATTTACGCCAGATTCATGTCGCAACCCTCCCGAAATAAACCGATGGAACCGAATTCGGATCAAAACTACCCCGAAATACATATTTACGCCAGATTCATGTCGCAACCCTCCCGAAATAAACCGTTTGAACCGAATTCGGATCAAAACTACCCCGAAATACATATTGACGCAAGATTCATGTCGCAATCCACATAGAAATTAACGTTTAGAACCGAATTCGGATCAAAACTGCCCCGAATTATATATTTACGCCAGATTCATGTCGCAACCCTCCCGAAATAAACCGTTTGAACCGAATTCGGATCAAAACTACCCCGAAATATATATTCACGCCAGATTCATGTCGCAACCCTCCCGAAATAAACCGTTTGAACCGAATTCGGATCAAAATTACCCCAAAATACATATTTACGCCAGGTTCATGCCGCAACCCATATAGAAATCAACGTTTAGAGCCAAATTCGGATCAAAACTACCCCGAAATATATATTTACGCCAGATTCATGTCGCAACCCTCCCGAAATAAACCGATTGAACCGAATTCGGATCAAAACTACACCGAAATACATATTTACGCCAGATTCATGTCGCAACCCATAAAAAAATCAACGTTTTGAACCGAATTCGGATCAAAACTACCCCGAAATACATATTTACGCCTGATTGATGTCGCAATCCATATAGAAGTCAACGTTTTGAACCGATTTCGGATCAAAACTACCCGAAATATATATTTACGCAAGATTCATATCGCAACCATCCCGAAATAAACCGTTTGAACCGAATTCGGATCAAAACTACCCCGAAAAATATATTTACGCCTGATTCATGTCGCAACCCTCCCGAAATAAACCGTTTGAACCGAATTCGGATCAAAACTACCCCGAAATACATATTTACGCCTGATTCATGTCGCAATCCATATAGAAATTAACGTTTTGAACCGAATTCGGATCAAAACTACCCCGAAAAATATATTTAGGCCTGATTCATGTCGCAACCCTCCCGAAATAAACCGATTGAACCGAATTCGGATCAAAACTACCCCGAAATACATATTTACGCCAGATTCATGTCGCAACCCATAAAGAAATCCACGTTTTGAATCGAATTCGGATCAAAACTACCCCGAAATATATATTTACGCCAGATTCATGTCGCAACCCTCCCGAAATAAACCGATGGAACCGAATTCGGATCAAAACTACCCCGAAATACATATTTACGCCAGATTCATGTCGCCACCCATATAGAAATCAACGTTTTGAACCGAATTCGGATCAATACTACCCCCAAATATATATTTACGCCAGATTCATGTCGCAACCCTCCCGCAATAAACCGTTTGAACCGAATTCGGATCAAAACTACCCCGAAAAATATATTTAGGCCGGATTCATGTCGCAACCCTCCCGAAATAAACCGTTTGAACCGAATTCGGATCAAAACTACCCCGAAATATATATTCACGCCAGATTCATGTCGCAACCCTCCCGAAATAAACCGTTTGAACCGAATTCGGATCAAAATTACCCCAAAATACATATTTACGCCAGGTTCATGCCGCAACCCATATAGAAATCAACGTTTAGAGCCAAATTCAGATCAAAACTACCCCGAAATATATATTTACGCCAGATTCATGTCGCAACCCTCCCGAAATAAACCGTTTGAACCGAATTCGGATCAAAACTACCCCGAAATACATATTTACGCCAGATTCATGTCGCAACCCATAAAAAAATCAACGTTTTGAACCGAATTCGGATCAAAACTACCCCGAAATATATATTTCCGCCAGATTCATGTCGCAACCCTCCCGAAATAAACCGATGGAACCGAATTCGGATCAAAACTACCCCGAAATACATATTTACGCCAGATTCATGTCGCCACCCATATAGAAATCAACGTTTTGAACCGAATTCGGATCAATACTACCCCAAAATATATATTTACGCCTGATTCATGTCGCAACCCTCCCGAAATAAACCGATTGAACCGAATTCGGATCAAAACTACCCCGAAATATATATTCACGCCAGATTCATGTCGAAACCCTCCCGAAATAAACCGATTGAACCTAATTCGGATCAAAACTACCCCGAAATACATATTTACGCCTGACTCATGTCGCAATCCATATAGAAATTATCGTTTAGAACCGAATTCGGATCAAAACTACCCCGAAATATAGATTTAAGCCAGATTCATGTCGCAACCCTCCCGAAATAATCCGTTTGAACCGAATTCGGATCAAAACTACCCCGAAATATATATTCACGCCAGATTCATGTCGCAACCCTCCCGAAAAAAACCGATGGAACCGAATTCGGATCAAAACTACCCCGAAATACATATTTACGCCAGATTCATGTCGCAACCCTCCCGAAATAAACCGTTTGAACCGAATTCGGATCAAAACTACTCCGAAATATATATTCACGCCAGATTCATGTCGCAACCCTCCCGAAATAAACCGATGGAACCGAATTCGGATCAAAACTACCCCGAAATATATATTCACGCCAGATTCATGTCGCAACCCTCCCGAAATAAACCGATGGAACCGAATTCAAAACTACCCCGAAATATATATTCACGCCAGATTCATGTCGCAACCCTCCCGAAATAAACCGTTTGAACCGAATTCGGATCAAAACTACCCCGAAATATATATTCACGCCAGATTCATGTCGCAACCCTCCCGAAATAAACCGTTTGAACCGAATTCGGATCAAAATTACCCCAAAATACATATTTACGCCAGGTTCATGCCGCAACCCATATAGAAATCAACGTTTAGAGCCAAATTCAGATCAAAACTACCCCGAAATATATATTTACGCCAGATTCATGTCGCAACCCTCCCGAAATAAACCGTTTGAACCGAATTCGGATCAAAACTACCCCGAAATACATATTTACGCCAGATTCATGTCGCAACCCATAAAAAAATCAACGTTTTGAACCGAATTCGGATCAAAACTACCCCGAAATATATATTTCCGCCAGATTCATGTCGCAACCCTCCCGAAATAAACCGATGGAACCGAATTCGGATCAAAACTACCCCGAAATACATATTTACGCCAGATTCATGTCGCAACCCATAAAAAAATCAACGTTTTGAACCGAATTCGGATCAAAACTACCCCGAAATATATATTTCCGCCAGATTCATGTCGCAACCCTCCCGAAATAAACCGATGGAACCGAATTCGGATCAAAACTACCCCGAAATACATATTTA
Source organism: Arenicola marina (assembly GCA_964019135.1). NCBI lineage: Eukaryota > Metazoa > Annelida > Polychaeta > Arenicolidae > Arenicola > Arenicola marina. The sequence goes on from CAXHSH010000680.1 coordinate 224,457, forward strand.
CGCCAGATTCATGTCGCCACCCATGTAGAAATCAACGTTTTGAACCGAATTCGGATCAATACTACCCCAAAATATATATTTACGCCTGATTCATGTCGCAACCCTCCCGAAATAAACCGATTGAACCGAATTCGGATCAAAACTACCCCGAAATATATATTCACGCCAGATTCATGTCAAAACCCTCCCGAAATAAACCGATTGAACCTAATTCGGATCAAAACTACCCCGAAATACATATTTACGCCTGACTCATGTCGCAATCCATATAGAAATTATCGTTTAGAACCGAATTCGGATCAAAACTACCCCGAAATATAGATTTAAGCCAGATTCATGTCGCAACCCTCCCGAAATAATCCGTTTGAACCGAATTCTGATCAAAACTACCCCGAAATATATATTCACGCCAGATTCATGTCGCAACCCTCCCGAAAAAAACCGATGGAACCGAATTCGGATCAAAACTACCCCGAAATACATATTTACGCCAGATTCATGTCGCAACCCTCCCGAAATAAACCGTTTGCACCGAATTCGGATCAAAACTACTCCGAAATATATATTCACGCCAGATTCATGTCGCAACCCTCCCGAAATAAACCGATGGAACCGAATTCGGATCAAAACTACCCCGAAATATATATTCACGCCAGATTCATGTCGCAACCCTCCCGAAATAAACCGATGGAACCGAATTCAAAACTACCCCGAAATATATATTCACGCCAGATTCATGTCGCAACCCTCCCGAAATAAACCGTTTGAACCGAATTCGGATCAAAACTACCCCGAAATATATATTCACGCCAGATTCATGTCGCAACCCTCCCGAAATAAACCGTTTGAACCGAATTCGGATCAAAATTACCCCAAAATACATATTTACGCCAGGTTCATGCCGCAACCCATATAGAAATCAACGTTTAGAGCCAAATTCAGATCAAAACTACCCCGAAATATATATTTACGCCAGATTCATGTCGCAACCCTCCCGAAATAAACCGTTTGAACCGAATTCGGATCAAAACTACCCCGAAATACATATTTACGCCAGATTCATGTCGCAACCCATAAAAAAATCAACGTTTTGAACCGAATTCGGATCAAAACTACCCCGAAATATATATTTCCGCCAGATTCATGTCGCAACCCTCCCGAAATAAACCGATGGAACCGAATTCGGATCAAAACTACCCCGAAATACATATTTACGCCAGATTCATGTCGCCACCCATATAGAAATCAACGTTTTGAACCGAATTCGGATCAATACTACCCCAAAATATATATTTACGCCTGATTCATGTCGCAACCCTCCCAAAATAAACCGTTTGAACCGAATTCGGATCAAAACTACCCCGAAATACATATTTACGCCTGATTGATGTCGCAATCCATATAGAAGTCAACGTTTTGAACCGATTTCGGATCAAAACTACCCGAAATATATATTTACGCAAGATTCATATCGCAACCCTCCCGAAATAAACCGTTTGAACCGAATTCGGATCAAAAACTACCCCGAAGTACACATTTACGCCTGATTTCGTTTGAACCGAATTCGGATCAAAACTACCCCGAAATATATATTCACGCCAGATTCATGTCGCAACCCTCCCGAAATAAACCGATTGGACCGAATTCGGATCAAAACTACCCCGAAATACATATTTACGCCAGATTCATGTCTCAACCCATAAAGAAATCAACGTTTTGAACCGAATTCGGATCAAAACTACCCCGAAATATATATTCACGCCAGATTCATGTCGCAACCCTCCCGAAATAAACCGATGGAACCGAATTCGGATCAAAACTACCCCGAAATACATATTTACGCTAGATTCATGTCGCAACCCTCCCGAAATAAACCGTTTGAACCGAATTCGGATCAAAACTACCCCGAAATACATATTTACGCAAGATTCATGTCGCAATCCACATAGAAATTAACGTTTAGAACCGAATTCGGATCAAAACTACCCCGAATTATATATTTACGCCAGATTCATGTCGCAACCCTCCCGAAATAAACCGTTTGAACCGAATTCGGATCAAAACTACCCCGAAATACATATTTACGCAAGATTCATGTCGCAATCCACATAGAAATTAACGTTTAGAACCGAATTCGGATCAAAACTACCCCGAATTATATATTTACGCCAGATTCATGTCGCAACCCTCCCGAAATAAACCGTTTGTACCGAATTCGGATCAAAATTACCCCAAAATACATATTTACGCCAGGTTCATGCCGCAACCCATATAGAAATCAACGTTTAGAGCCAAATTCAGATCAAAACTACCCCGAAATATATATTTACGCCAGATTCATGTCGCAACCCTCCCGAAATAAACCGTTTGAACCGAATTCGGATCAAAACTACCCCGAAATACATATTTACGCCAGATTCATGTCGCAACCCATAAAAAAATCAACGTTTTGAACCGAATTCGGATCAAAACTACCCCGAAATATATATTTCCGCCAGATTCATGTCGCAACCCTCCCGAAATAAACCGATTGAACCGAATTCGGATCAAAACTACCCCGAAATACCTATTTACGCCAGATTCATGTCGCCACCCATATAGAAATCAACGTTTTGAACCGAATTCGGATCAATACTACCCCAAAATATATATTTACGCCTGATTCATGTCGCAACCCTCCCGAAATAAACCGATTGAACCGAATTCGGATCAAAACTACCCCGAAATATATATTCACGCCAGATTCATGTCGCAACCCTCCCGAAATAAACCGATTGAACCTAATTCGGATCAAAACTACCCCGAAATACATATTTACGCCTGACTCATGTCGCAATCCATATAGAAATTAACGTTTAGAACCGAATTCGGATCAAAACTACCCCGAAATATAGATTTAAGCCAGATTCATGTCGCAACCCTCCCGAAATAATCCGTTTGAACCGAATTCGGATCAAAACTACCCCGAAATATATATTCACGCCAGATTCATGTCGCAACCCTCCCGAAATAAACCGATGGAACCGAATTCGGATCAAAACTACCCCGAAATACATATTTACGCCAGATTCATGTCGCAACCCTCCCGAAATAAACCGATGGAACCGAATTCGGATCAAAACTACTCCGAAATATATATTCACTCCAGATTCATGTCGCAACCCTCCCGAAATAAACCGATGGAACCGAATTCGGATCAAAACTACCCCGAAATATATATTCACGCCAGATTCATGTCGCAACCCTCCCGAAATAAACCGTTTGAACCAAATTCGGATCAAAACTACCCCGAAATATATATTCACGCCAGATTCATGTCGCAACCCTCCCGAAATAAACCGATTGAACCGAATTCGGATCAAAATTACCCCAAAATACATATTTACGCCAGGTTCATGCCGCAACCCATATAGAAATCAACGTTTAGAGCCAAATTCAGATCAAAACTACCCCGAAATATATATTTACGCCAGATTCATGTCGCAACCCTCC